>BTRK01000004.1:34519218-35097835 GCA_036245805.1 Pristionchus mayeri
ACCATCGTTGTCTACCATATTCCACGCTCTCTAGCGCGCTGCAATGAATAGATAGAAGCTAACTTTCAACATATGAAATGTTCAGCTCATCATGCTCTACAATTCTAGCCATGAGGCGGGACCCTACGACCATTTTGGCCGAAGTTACAGTTTTGCGCATTTCCACAGATTCCTCGCATTAAATATCATGTTTACAGGTGCCCTCTTTCTTTGACACGTTTCAAGGGTTGTTCCTACACTACTTGGAACCGATTTAGTGCAATAACACAAATCCCATAGGTTGTTAAAGGTAAAAATATTGATTTTCGAATTTGAGGCCATACTGTAGTTTTTGGCCATTTACAGTGTTACAACAATTGGGGAAACAACTTGAAATGTTGTTTTGGATGATCATGGATGTATTTGAGCCCGATAGCAGCCAATTAAACCTTTGGAAGTTTCTCTGTCTGGAACCCATTTTGGGACCACCCTACTAAAGTGCGCCCTCTTTTTTTCATCTTCACGATTTGTCTGATTTTTGGCGAAAAGTTAGTCACCTATAGGGACTATAACTTCCGCATAATAACTTTTGTGGGTTTTTCCGATTTGAAAAATTTCGACATTTTTAGTCCGACCGACCGCCCCGCACAGGAGCGTGAACTTGGAATGACATGGTCAACATGAAAGTTGTAGCCCTGGATCTCCTCTTTCATTCTAAGCAAAGAACGGCCATCTATCTTCAATTTAAACAATGTTACGATCATTTAAATGCTCCCGATTTGACTGCCGAAAAGTGATAGCATCATGTTTGGCCTTCTGAATCTCGAAGATGACGAAAATCTCGAAGTTATCAAAATTCTGACGACGCAGTTTGAAAGAGCATCATTTGAAAAACTTTGTCCCAAATTTGTAGAGGGAGTGGTTGATTTTGATTTTCACTGCCGCCGAGTAGTCGATTCTCTCGCGATTCCTCTCATATGCGCCTCCCATGGAGAGAAGGCGTGCCGCCCTTGGTTATCTCTTGATGATTTCGCAATCCAGGTTCACTCTTCAGATTGTAGGTAGAACACACAGTTTTTTGATGAATGAAGCTGTGCGTTTATTCATTGTTCACTATCAAAATTAGTTCACATTTTCAACAATAGATAAAATACGCAATTAATGAATTTTAGAAATAATCATAACATTCGTTTTCTCTGCTTGCATGCATAATAGTAATGTTTCGAATTGAATCGGCACCGTTGACTGAAAACAAAACGTAATATCACGCGAAAACCCTTCGATACTCACCTACAACAGAGTGATCATTAACGGTTGAATTAAGAGGCCCGATCGGTAAAAATCGACCATAATTGCAACCCCCCGGACATGCGGCCCCCCGGAATAAGAACCCCCTGGTCCTGCTTTGTGCATGTATACCCCTTGGTCCCATGTTACACAAAGCACTACTGGTTTATCGATTTGACGTGTCCGTAGGGAAATATGAGGTCACAAACTCCAAAAATCGAAATTTAACATTTTTTCAACGCGACAAGGTAGACTCAAAATCTCTTTTGCGTTGTACTAGGCATGCCTAACAACCAAAAATAAGACATACTGATAGATTCTCGCATTGCTTGAAAACGGTTTTCATGGTCAAAAATTTCGAATTTTTGAGTTAAATTTTGTAAATGGAGAGACCCCCGGTTCTAATAGAGCCTAAAATGTAGCCTATTGAATTCTACACCGGAATATTGCAAAGTGAATTCAATTCGGTTTGTCCGTCATGTTCTTCCCATGGCGCGAACACGTCAGCGTATTTTATGGCATGTCTGAAATTTCTTAATTTGCGACTTGAATCACTTATGTTCAGTTTAATTAGTCGATTAGGAGTGCTTTCAACATAAAGAAGTGAAAACGACTTGAAAAGAAACGGATTCTGCATCATTCAGAAATTACCGATTTTCACAACCGATTTTCACGCTTCTATTGGGTTGTCCGGAAAGTTCGTACAATTTTTTGTTTTTATTTTTTATTCAATGCTTTACAATTCTCAGTGACCAATGTATGCCCCCTTCTTTCTCAGTACCTCCCTCCAGCGATTGGGCAGGGTCTCGAATCCTCTCTTCCAGAATGCGGGTTTCTTCGAGACCGCACAGTTCACGAAAGCCCTCACAACTTCATCTCGATTCTTGAACTTCTTTCCTTTGCAGAAGTCAGAGAGAGAGCGGAAGCAGTGGTAGTCGCATGGGGAGAGATCCGGGGAATACGGTGGATGGGGAATCCTCTCGATCTTCAGCTCGTCCATTTTCTTCTGGGTCATCTTCGCTCGATGTGGGCGAGCATTGTCCATCAGAAGAAGAATTTTGCCCTGGTTCAGGAGTCTGGGAGGGACTCTGATCGCGACATCTTCCATTTGTTCAGAGAAGAGGTCGGCATTGATGCTGGTGCCAGGGGCGAGGATCTCCCAGTAGATGGGACCGAGCACTGAGAAGAAGAAGCAGAGGAGTTCCTTCTTTCCGTGCTCTTCCTTCTTCGGGACGGGCGTGGGCTTCTCATCTGCATCCACCCATTGCAGTCTCCTCACAGGGTTATCATCTGTAGCGATGATGGAATTGACCCATCGAAGGTTGGATCTACGATGGAGTAATTCCCGACAGACTTGAACACGATTTTCAGCTGTTCGGGGGAGAGGTCATGGGGAATCACTTGTGGGAGTTTCGGCTTCTTCCCAGATCGATGGAGGATATCGGACACCGTTGATCTGGGAGTACCAGTATCCTTCTTCAACTCACGCACACTGGCCATGGGCTTGCGCTTCAGTGTGCGAAGAACGAGAGGCTGATCGAGGGAGGGAGGGCGTCCAGAGCGGGGTTGATCATTGACACCAAACTCCCCTTTCTTGAAGCGGGAGAACCACTTATAGCAGAAGGGTATGGAGGGGGCGTCAGCTCCTTCCGACTGGGCCAGGGCAGAGTGGACCTCCTTCACGGATCGGCCAAGACGGTAGTAATGAAGTAAAACTGCTCGGAGGTAGAGATTGGAGTCCATCACAAGAATCAATGTAGCAACTAGGAGACTGATTAAATCCTCTCACTACTCAACGTCAGAATGATGCAATACATTGTTGACAAACAGATTGCGCAATCACTGCATTTGATCGCGAACTGACTTTTTTCCGAAGCATTATACGAACTTTCCGGACACCCCAATAGATAAATTAAATTGTGCTCAAAATCACGAAATGGATGTTGACTTCTGAAAATTTAGGTTCGAATATTGAAGAATCTGACAAGATTTATTCATCTTACATTTATTCACAACGATTTATGTGAAAAACTGCTTATAAAAATAAATTATATGCAAATTCTGAAAAATCACTTGTCTCATCCTTGATTGGACACAAGTTTGGGAATTGAAATTTCGGAATACGCTTGCTCTTCATCAATAAAACTAAAAGAATTTTATAATATGCTAAAATGTTAACACAAACATGGATATGTGGCTTCATGTACCCATTTTACTTTCAAATGTGCATTCAATTTTCGAGTATTGTGAAATTCGAAAATATACTTATCTTGAAATTTCAACGGGTTCCGCTGGAATCGGTTGCCAATGACTATTAAGTAATCGTATTTGATTAATTATAACATAAAATACTACGAACTGTTAAATTTGTTTGCATCTAAGAATTTCAAAAATTCAGGAAATGTGAATTTCGATTTTTGTGCAATTGATTAAACTCGCACTTCTAACAGAATATAAATGTGTATTATGTTATTAACTAGTGGGCAACTACGCCTCTTTTAAAGTTCCCTGAATATTTAGAAAATAATCCCATTTGGAGGCTGCAAAATGCCTGCAAAATGGTTCTCACGCTTTTTTGCATCCATCCGCAGATGAAATCATGAATCTGACCCAGCGTATGACCCAGCGCACCGGGTTACGGTAGGCTTTGGTTACTGTAGTAGCACGGTATCGAAGGTTTCCATACATCCTCCGATGAAATCATGAATCTGACACACCATCTGACCCAACGCCAACGGGTTACGGTTGCGCACAGACGGAAATAGCAACACCCATTTTTTGGTTGTAAAATTTTTCCTTCTGGAAATTTCTGGAATGTTTTTCGTCTGCTGACCTTGTATTCCGGATGGGGACATACTATCAAAATCTCGCCCGAAACGCAAGCGCCAGACAAAAACCCTTTCAGTTTATTGTATATCTTGCAACTAGTGGGCAACTACGCCCATCTCAACATGAACATGTTCCAGGAAGATTTGGAAAACTTTTCACGATTAATTACAAAAATGCCGGCAAAATAACGGAATTTTTGCATCCATCCTCCGACGAAATCGTGAATCTGACCCAAGGTCTGACCCAGCGCACTGGGTTACGGTAGGCTTTTGTTACGTTAATATTACTGTATCGATGATTTCCATCAATCGTCCGATGAAATCATGAATCTGACACACCATCTGACCCAACGCCACTTCGGGTTACGGTACACGGACGGACATAGCAACACCATATTTCATGTCATAAAAAAATTTCTGCTGGAAATTTCTGGATTCTTTTCGACTGCTGACCTTATATTGTAATTGCACAGAAATTATCAAATTGCCGCTCGGATCGGACGCGCCAGACAAAAAAGCTTTCAGATTATTGTAAATGTTGCAACTAGTGGGCAACTACGCCTATTTTTTTGTTCCCGGAATAATCCGAAAAAAATACCCCTATTGACGCCGGCAAAACCATGGTTTTCACGCGACATCCGTCCCAACGCTAGATGTTACAAAATGGGCAGGGTATCGATGTATTTCATTAATTTGCTTTTGAAATCATGAATCTGACCCATCATCTGACACAGCGCCATGGACTACTGTACGTTCGTGTAACGTTAGAAAAACGATATTAATGTTTTACATCCATCCGCAAATGAAATCATGAATCTGACCCAACGTCTGACACAGCGAACATGGGTTACGGTAGTTTACGGTTACTGTAGTAGTACGGTATTGACGTTTTGTTTCAATCTTCTGATGAAATCATGAGTCTGACACAACATCTGCTCCAACGCCACATCCGGGTTACGGTACGCGGACGGACAAAGCAACACCTCATTTTTGGTCGAAACAATATTTTTTCTGGAAATTTCGGAAACCTTTATAGTGTAATGACCTTGTATTTCGATTGCACAGAAACTATCAAAATATCATTCGAAACGAACGCGCCAGTCAAAAAAGCTTTCAGTTTATGGTAAGTTATGCAACTAGTGGGCAACTACGCCACTCCGAATGCTTTTTAAAAGGACACCTTAATGATAACAAAAGCGGGCAAAATCATGGGACTCAAACCGCGTCTGGTCAAACGCTAGAACTTACGAGGCTCCGATTGCAGTAGAGTTACAATATCGAAGTTTTGTATTGATTGATCAACCAAATCATAAATCTGACCCGTCATTCGACACAGTGCCACGGGTTACGGTAGGTTTCACTGCCTGTAGGATTTCGACAATGATATTTTGCATCCATCATCCGATGAAATCATGAATCTGACCCAGCGTCTGACCCACGGTACGGGTTACGATAGCTTTCGGTTACGGTAGGACTACGGTATTGACCTTTTGTTTCGATCTTCCGATGAAATCATGAGTATGACACAACATCTGACCCAACGCCACTCCCAGGTTACGGTACGCGGACGGACAGGCCAACCAACACCCTATTTTTGGTCGTAAAAATTTTTCTTCTGGAATTTTCGGAAATCTTTTTAGTGTAATGAGCTTGTATTTCGATTGCACAGAAACTTTCGAAATCTCATTCGCAACCAACGCGCCAGTCAAAAAAGCGTTCAGTTTATTGTAAATGTTGCAACCATTAATTTATTAATAACCGTGAACGATTCCAGCGGAACCCGTTGAAATTGCAAGATAAGTATATTTTCGAATTTCTCAATACTCGAAAATTGAATGCACATATTTTGAAAGTAAAATGGGTACATGAAGCCGCATATCCACGTTTGTGTTAACATTTTAGCATATTATAAAATTCTTTTAGTTTTATTGATGAAGAGCAAGCGTATTCCGAAATTTCAATTCCCAAACTTGTGTCCAATCAAGGATGAGACAAGTGATTTTTCAGAATTTGCATATAATTTATTTTTATAAGCAGCTTTTCACATAAATCGTTGTAAATAAATGTAAGATGAATAAATCTTGTCAGATTCTTCAATTTTCAAACCTAAATTTTCAGAAGTCAACATCCATTTCGTGATTTTGAGCACAATTTAATTTATCTAGAATCAAAAGTTCGAAGCTCATATGTGATTATCAAACAGACGATAGTACGTGCTGAAACTATTACCTAGTGTTTATCGACACATATTTGTTTACACTGCGTTTCAGTGGCACAAACATGGGAAATTTGAGGTTGTGAAAATCGGTAATTTCTGAATGATGCAGAATCCGTTTCTTTTCAAGTCGTTTTCACTTCTTTATGTTGAAAGCACTCCTAATCGACTAATTAAACTGAACATAAGTGATTCAAGTCGCAAATTAAGAAATTTCAGACATGCCATAAAATACGGACGTGTTGGCGCCATGGGAAGAACATGACGGACAAACCGAATTGAATTCACTTGCAATATTCCGGTGTAGAATTCAATAGGCTACATTTTAGGCTCTATTAGAACCGGGGGTCTCTCCATTTACAAAATTTAACTCAAAAATTCGAAATTTTTGACGTTAGTGTGTGGGTGGAATTACTCTGTTAACCCCCCCCCCCCAAAAAAAAAAAACAAAGAGCACCAAAAGAATAAATGTGCACGATTACAGAGTAATAGAGTGTGTGCACTCGATGTCTTGCCTAGATCTGGATTTATAACGAGAAAACTGAGGCGACTTTGCTATTATCAGTCGAATCGGAGAGGAACGACCGATAATGGTTCGAGGAGAAACGGGGAGCAAGGATTTAAAAACGAAATTAAGAACAAAATATGTGTAGAAAAAATTGTGTTCCGTGAAAAAATGTTCGTGTGATAATGTGTTCGGAATTCCAGTGTCTTTTCCTTTCTTCTTTATCTCCTAGTACAATATGAAGCAGATGTGGCTACCGACATTGTGAGTGAGAGTTGCCCTTTCCCTCCTCTCTTTGTCTTCCCGCCCAATCGCAGATCTTCTTCACGATTGCAAATGTGCCTTGTTCTCATTTTCCCTTGTCCTCTCAACCATATCTCCCTTCTCAAATTTATATAATTCCGTTTTGAATTGCGATTTACGTTTGTCAACAATTGATGCACCCTTATCAAATAAGTAATTGTGTTCAGATCTTTACACGATCTCCATCGCGAAAAATGTCGAACTAATCTATAATACTTCAATTTCAAATTATTTCAAATGTGCGCCAGTCATTAACAAAGGATCTACTATAATCTTTAAGGTGAGACTTACATTTATATTCACAACCTCAATGCAATTCATGATAATTGTAGGACAGTTACTGTATGATGCCGATATTCCCTTCCGGATTTATTCATCAAATTCGCCTATTAATCATGACTACAGCAAGGTGCTGCTTAACTTATTAATATCATAAACAGTTTCCTATTCAGGAAACTTCCCACATTTAGCGAACGTAGAGAAGGTTATAGTCATTCTTCAATGGATCACTAAAATATGGTCTCAATTTGTAATAATGGATAAACGTTTCGTTTTTACATACCTAACAAGCAAATATACTCTTCACCATTGCCAGACTGGGGGAGGGATTTTTTGTTCAGTGAATATTATCGCATGCATTAGTAGCTGAGAATTCGACTTATCAGGTTGGTGCAAAAGTTTTTGCCGATTTTCAGATTTTACTCTTTGGATTGCTGCGCCTGTAATATTTACCCGATTTTTATCTGGTTCTCTAATTTAGCCGGGCGCTTGGATACTCTTACTAATGTCCTTGATTATTGGCCCAAACAAAAAGTATTATGAGCACAGTGTTGAACCAAAGAAGCAAGGTGGGTCGATGGGACCATGATTTTCGATGGCCTGTGCTCTTCGAATATCAATGATAGGGCAAAACCGAAATACATTGAGAAAGTATCCATAGACCACAATAGGATGTCCAAGTTGGGTATCCCAGTATAGACCATGTGGTAATGTATGCTGAAGTATCAGTTATGCTCACTGGCAGATGACCAAAATCAGTCGGAATCTGATTTTTCTATTTCGATCGATCTGGGAATTTCAAACGCAAAAAATACTAAAGTTCCTATTCTCATAAGCTTAAGTTTTTAGTTAGGTTACTACTCCAGTATAATGCCAGAAGCTGGATTGTCACGAATATTTATGAAAAAAATTGACAACGATATGACCACTTTTCGGTTTCTACCATTCCTCAGACATGTTGAAACCCCAACATTTGTGATCAATTGAACAAGCAAGCCTTGCTATGTTACTCAGTGAACTGGTAAAATTTAGGGATTGCTGCATTTTGTGGATCTCCGATCAATATTTTCAAAAATTATTTTTTGTAGAAAGAACAAGAGCAGTAGATTTATATAGCACTACATACATCATAGCTCTGTAGTAGTTGATGACAGCGCCCGTAGGTAAAGATATGCCTCTTTGATTACTGGATCAGGAAATTTTCTCGAAGCCGAACTCAAATCGGCAAAAACTTTTGCACCAGCCTAATATCAGGTTGGTGAGAAAGTAATGTTAGATTTTCAAATTTGTGATTATCTGATTCCCTCGTATTTTGCGTACGCCTGATTATCATATTGTTATTCATGCTCGTTGAGTGCATGGATACTCATTCTATCTCACATTGGTCCAAGCCTATCCAATTGGTATTGAGGTCACAAAATGATGACAAAGGTACATCAACAGAGATTGGACCTGATTACACGTTTGTCCAGCAATCCATGGATCGCCATGATAGGGCAAATATTATGCCACAGCCGCAAAGTGTGACCTAAGTATATCACAATACAACATTTGAATCAGGTCTGCCACCATTGAATCCAGGGTTGGATTCAATGGTGTGTAAATCGTGCTATATTGAGGCTTGAACGGCCATAGACCTGTTTTTCGAAAGAATTGCCTATGGACTTCATAGTTCACTATGTAAGAATGAACGGCTATTTTTCCCTCAAAATACGAGAGCCAACATTTTTTTTCACATTTGACAAAACTTCATTTTCCAGGATACCGAAAAAGCATTATGCGATTCGAACATATGCGTTCATTTTCCAAGTCAACCCCTAAAAATTTAACGAAAAGGATTTTATCGGGGTTCAAAAACTATGATCCAAATCTAACATTACTTTCTTACCAACCTAATATTTTCGTTATATCACAGGCATCATGAGTCAGTGGAGGGAAAAACCAACCCCCGGGAACAATTTCCAACTTTTATTTTTTGTTCTAATTCATACTATGGCTTTAGCATACACTAGAGTCGACTTCCTGAAATTACTAGGTCACAGGTCCCAGAACCGTCATTTAGGAATTTTCCGGTTTTGTATCCGGCTCTACCGTATATCAGCTCCCAGATGTGCCAGAGATGCGGTAGTGGGCTCAAAAGATGCGGAAAAATCTGATGAACAACTTTCACGTTGAAAGTGGAACGGTAGGACTCCAAGTTCCGAAAATATGACCGAAAGTCTGAAATCCCAAGTACAAATAAAATCATACCATCCCGGGGAGTATCAAACAAAGTGAATTTTATTGCAGATTATGGAAGCTTAACTCCATATGTGTATAGGGAAAATGAATAGTCGGCACTTTTATGGTGGACCCTTTCCGCAGTATGGCTCCGAATGTCGAAAAAATGAGATGTAAAATTTTGAAAATTTCTCATCTCGCAGATTTTTTATTCCAATCGATCAGTTCAACCAATTTATAACATTTCTCGATCAAAGAAATTAGATCATGCTGAAATAACACGAAATTTCAGCACTTCAAAAAAATCGATTTTCAAGGTTTCATTATGACCAATTTCGAGCGCTTCCAGTTCACGATTTAGCCTTCACTGAAAATCATCTCATATATTTCTCAATACATGTCACAATCATTAACACACTCTGGAATTATTGGATCTCCAACATATTCCAGGCTCGTGATTTCAATTCTCGAACTTGAAGGATCGCGTTGTTGTAAATTCAAAATAATTATATTTTTACTAAATTTTAATGAATATCGGCTCTTTTCGATCACTAAAAATCATTTTGAGATCCAGAGAGATGAACAGTGATTAAATTGCGGCCATTTTCAAGGGTGTTCAAAAATTCAAAAATTTCAATTTTCACAAATTTCATTTCATTACAAATCATCAAAATGTTGGCATTATCAGTGTTTTCTATCTCTTCTACTCATAAAATGATTTTTAGTGATCAAAAGGTGCCGATATTCATTAAAATTTTGTAAAAATATAATTATTTTGAATTTAAAACAACGTGATCCTTCAAGTTCGAGAATTGAAATCACGAGCCTGGAATATGTTGGAGATCCAATAATTTCAGAGTGTGTTAATGATTGTGACATGTATTGAGAAATATATGAGATTATTTTCAGTGAAGGCTAAATCGTGAACTGGAAGCGCTCGAAATTGGCCATAATGAAGCCTTGAAAATGGAATTTTTGAAAGCGCTGAAATTTCGTGTTATTTCAGCATGTACGAACTTCTTTGATCGATAAATGTTATAAATTGGTTGAATTGATCGATTGGAATGAAAAATCTGCGAAATGAGAAATTTTCAAAATTGTACATCTCATTTTTTGGGGGTATGACATTTGAGCAACGACATTTACGCAACGACAAATTTAGGTGCGCAAGCGACATTTGCGCAACGGGTCATAACTCCCTTCAGGATCATCGTAGAGAGCCCAGATTGGGTACGTTGGGTAGCTATGGGTTCACTCTACCGTAACCCACACTGGTCTTTGGTCTTTCTCCTCGGGGGCGACATTTGCGCAACGGGCCATAACTCCCTTCAGGATCATCGTAAAGTGCCCAGATTAGGTAATTTGGGTAGCTATGGGTTCACTCTACCGTAACCCACACTGGTCTTTGGTCTTTCTCCTCGGGGGCGACATTTGCGCAACGGAATTTATCATATGAAAGGCGTAGGCGATCCTTTACGAAGTGTTCAATTCTTCACCCGATATCCTCAATGGATTTCTTGTTATCTTTGATGTTCACGATGAAAAATTAAGATGAAAAATGAAAAAAATAAATTAAGGTGGTAGGAGAATATACCCAAAATTAAGGTGGTGAGAGAATATACCCAAAATTAAGGTGGTGTGAGAATATACCCAAAATTAACGTGGTGTGGAATATACCCAAAATTAAGGTCTTTCTCCTCGGTAGAGTTACGGTAGAGTGAACACATAGCCCAATCTGGGCACTCTACGATTATCCTGAAGGGAGTTATGGCCCGTTGCGCAAATGTCGCCCCGAGGAGAAAGACCAAAGACCAGTGTGGGTTACGGTAGAGTGAACCCATAGCTACCCAACGTACCCAATCTGGGCACTCTACGATGATCCTGAAGGGAGTTATGGCCCGTTGCGCAAATGTCGCCCCAAGAGGAGAAAGACCAAAGACCAGTGTGGGTTACGGTAGAGTGAACCCATAGCTACCCAACGTGCCCAATCTGGGCACTCTACGATGATCCTGAAGGGAGTTATGGCCCGTTGCGCAAATGTCGCCCCGAGGAGAAAGACCAAAGACCAGTGTGGGTTACGGTAGAGTGAACCCATAGCTACCCAACGTACCCAATCTGGGCACTCTACGATGATCCTGAAGGGAGTTATGGCCCGTTGCGCAAATGTCGCATGTGCAAAATTTGTTGCTCATTTGTCGTATTTTACCCCGTTGCGCAAATGTCGTTGCTCAAATGTCATACCCCCCATTTTTTCGACATTCGGAGCCATACTGCGGAAAGGGACCACCCTAAAAGTGCCGACTACTCATTTTTCCTATACACGTATGGAGTTAAGCTTCCATAATCTGCAATAAAATTCACTTTGTTTCATACTCCCCGGGATGGTATGATTTTATATGTACTTGGGATTTCAGACTTTCGGTCATATTTTCGGAACTTGGAGTCCTACCGTTCCACTTTCAACATGAAAGTTGTTCATCAGATTTTTCCGCATCTTTTGAGCCCACTACCGCATCTCTGGCACATCTGGGAGCTGATCTACGGTAGAGCCGGATACGAAACCGGAAAATTCCTAAATGACGGTTCTGGGACCTGTGACCTAGAAATTTCAGGAAGTTGACTCTAGTGTGTGCTAAAGCCATAGTATGAATTAGAACAAAAAATAAAAGATGGAAATTGTTCCTACGTACCTCCACTGACTGGTGATACCCGTGATATATTATTGTAGGTTGGCCGGAAAGTCTTTGTGTATTTTTGAAAACTTTATTTCTTGGGGAAGGAAAAGCATACGTTCAATTATACTTGTCCTCATTATTGGCAATATGTGCCCGACGTACCTGCAATGTATGGATCCCCTCCCTTAAGAACCCGCCTGAGCGCGAATCAAAGAAATGCTTGAGAGCATACTCCAGACTTCCACGGTAATTGAACGACCTACCTCGAACGGCATGGGCCAGGTCTGCGAAAAAACCAGTAATCAGACAGGGCCATGCCAGGAGAATACGGGGGGTGAGGGAGAACCATCCATCCATATCCAGCCAATTCCTGCTCGACTTGATTTGAGACCTGGGGACGGGGGTCATTTTGCTGATTATACACTTTCTTGTCCTTCAGCCTTGAACGATAAACTTCCAACTTCAAATTATGTAGATATGTGACGTACTTTGTCCCGGTAATTTCCATGCCCTCGGGGAGTAGCTCCGATTGGTTCACTCCATCCGCTCCCCACCACATTACCAGCTTGTTCTTCTTGTGGTGCCGGTCAAGTTTGGGGATACCCTACGTGGTCTCTGCTTCTCCAACCAACTGGGCTCTGCTGTGGTTGTTATCTTAGAGGACCCACTTCTCATTCCCCGTTACGAGCCGTTCCAGCCATCGATCCCCACCTTGTAGAATGAGGAGAGTAATGGAATCATCGACACGACGGTATCGGCTGGCTTGCTTCAGATCATGGGATATGAATCGACCGATATATTTTCTCATTTCAAGAGATCTTAAGCCTTCTCTGACAGTGCTATGGTGGACTCTAAGTGCAATATAAATTTATAAATTTGCAATATAAGATATGAAATTCAAGCAGAAAGTTCGGTACATCGGAACGTACAGTCGCGCCAGAAAGTGAGTAGACGATTTTTATTTTTGATATAACTTTTGTTGTAGCTAATTTCGCAATTTGGATGTTGTGGTACTATATACCAAATTGATCGAGGAATACGATGCGTGCATTGCGTCATCAATTGCATCTTCGCTGATTGCGTAGTGATGACGCAATCGAACAACACTTTTTCAAACACCCTTTATTCTTACATAGATTTTTTCTTACTCGCCAAACTTTCTGTGGTTGGAGATATGCTCGAAGCAAACCCAGAAAAAAATTTAGAAGTTGCTGCGGGTTCGCAGCTTTGCTGCAGACTTGCTGCAATAACAGGGTCGCAAATTCATAACTTAGCTTCTAGGCAAGCTAGAGACCTGTTAAAAATGTCAAAATGATCGGCGTCGTGAGTAAAGTTCATCCTGCGAATATGAAAACAAAATCTCTTAATTTGCCCTTAGGGAATGCAAAAATAACTTTTTTACATGACCACTTTTTGGACATTCATAACTTTTCGGAAAATGTATTAAAAAAACTGGTTTTTGCTTAGGCATGTTCACAAGGTATTAAAGATATGATTCCCAACTTTTTAGAGCGATTGTATACCTTTCCTGCCCGCGGCGAACGCTTTTCTGAGGAATACTAGGGCCGGGAAACACCTTGTTTACGCCTGTACTCTCTCGCTCATAGGGGTAAACAGGGTGTTTCTCGGCACCAGTATACCTCAGAAAAAGGAACGCCGCGCTCAGGAAAGGTATCAAATCGCTCTAAAAAGTTGGGAATCGTATCTTTAATACATCTTGAACATGCATAAGCAAAAAGTAAATTTTTAAATACATTTTCCGAAAAGTTATGAATGTTCAAAAAATGGTCATGCAAAAAAGTGATTTTTTTTCATGCACTGAGGGCAAAATAGGAGATTTTGTTTTTATATTCTCAGGATGATCTTTACTCACGATACCGATCATTTTGACGGTTTGAACAGGTCTCTAGCTTGCCTAGAAGAGTTATGAATTTGCGACCCTGTTTTGCAGCAAGGCTGCAGCAAATGTGCGACTTCGCAGCAACTTCTAATTTTTTTTCTGGGTAGGCCTCGGTCACATCTCCAACCTCAGAAAGTGCGGCGAGTATGAAAAAATCTAAGTAAGAATAATGGATGTTTTAAAAAGTGTTGTTCGATTGCGTCATCACTACACAATCAAACGATGATGCAATTGATGACGCAATGCACGCATCGTATTCCTCGATGGATTTGGTATATAGTACCACAACATCCAAATTGCGAAATCAGCTACAACAAAAGTTATATCAAAAATAAAAATCGTCTACTCACTTTCTGGCGCGACTGTATGGGATGTAAGGCAAAATTTGTATCATACATTCAGCACTTTGATCTTCTCGGAATTCCGCTTGACCAATTCATTACACCTTGGCACAGTCACGTGAACGTTCAGTCGGCGAATATCTATATGAGTGACTATCTGAGAGAACCGAGCAATATCACCTATAGGCCGTATAGCGAAAAATAAAGTTCTGATTTTAAGATATCCCTAGGGGTAACTTTTCACGTAGAGTTCGAAAATCGACCTTAGAAAGCCGGATCTCTGACCCCTGATTTTCTGTGGCGCGGCTCAATGCTGAGGTCGGTTTTTGTAAATCGTGAACGGCTTATCCAAACCCCATACCTATATAATAATTCTGAAAGAACTCGACGAGATAAGCATTTTTACTGTTGGAAGTGAAAATCCAGCTCGTCTGTGAAAAAAGTTGTGGTCATTTGAAATTTTAAATTTTTTGCTCAAAAAACGTTTTTCAATGTGTGTCATTTTAATTACGATTATTAGATTCCTTATGAAAAGTTACCCCAGGAGCCAAATTTTCGTGGAAAAATTCGTGCTTCTCCTGGATCTCAGAAGAGGAAAGGTAGTGATTTTTTTACAAATATGTATATTTTTAAGACGAGCCACTATGAACTCTGATTAAAACTGAACAGTTTATGGGTACACTTTGATAGGGCAAAGATATAGCGCACAAAAACGGACATTATCTTAAATCGAAAAAAATCGATTATCTCAACCTCGATTTTTCTCATGTTTGGGCACATGCTACTTTTCCTTTACGATCCGAATTCACAATTTTCTGGGAAAATCTAGTAGTACGAACCAACATATGTCCGAAATGTTTGAACTTCGGCTCCTCACCAATCCAGAAGGTAGGTATATTTTTGCTTGAAAATGCAATTTCACGTTTGTAAAAAATATGTTTCGAACGATAATATCGAAGTTACGATGGCTATCGGATAATTTTATACATGATTCAACTTCTTCAACTTGTATCAACTATTGTGCACTTGCAAATTGGCGCATCTATTCAATCTATTAAAAATGATTTTTTGGACACCAGAAAAACATTGTTTTTTTGAAAACTGCTCATTTACCGCTGGTATGCATAAAGATTCAGTAATTTAATTGTACGAAGTTATATAAAAGTAAAATCTAACCAATTCTCACAAAAGAACGCCCAAAATTTATTTTCGTTCTTTCACGACAATAATAATCCTGCATTTTCAAGCAAAAATATGCTTACCTTCCGGGTTGGTGAGGAGCCGATGACCAAACATTTCTGACATATGTTGGTTCGTACTACTAGATTTTCCCAGAAAATAGGGAATTCGGGTCGTAAAGGAAAAGTAGCATGTGCCCAAACATGAGAAAAATCGATGTTGAGATAATCGATTTTTTTCGATTTGAGATAATGTCCGTTTTTTGTGCGCTATATTTTTGCCCTATCAAAGTGTACCCATAAACTGTTCAGTTTTAATCAGAGTTCATAGTGGCTCGTCTTAAAAATATACATATTTGTAAAAAAATCACTACCTTTCCTATTCTGAGATCCAGGAGACCCCTTTGAAGCACGAATTTTACCACGAAAATTTGGCTCCTGGGGTAACTTTTCATGAGGAATCTAATAATCGTAATTAAAATGACACACATTGAAAAACGTTTTTTGAGCAATAATTTTAAAATTTCAAATGACCACAACTTTTATCACAGACGAGCTGGCTTTTCACTTCAACAGTAAAAATGCTTATCTCGTCGAGTTCTGTCAGAATTATTATATAGGTATGGGGTTTGGATAAGCCGTTCACGATTTACAAAAACCGACCTCAGCATTGAGGCGCGCCACAGAAAATCAGGGGTCAGAGATCCGGCTTTCTAAGGTCGATTTTCCAACTCTACGTGAAAAGTTACCCCTAGGGACATCTTAAAATCAGAACTTTATTTTTCGCTGTACGGCCTATAGGTGATATTGCTCGGTTCTCTCAGATAGTCACTCATATATCCTCCCTCTAAAGAAGCGTAGGATTCATTGTTATTCTCTCCCTCTCCATGGACACTTCGCTTCCGCCTATCGTCTTTCTTGCTTCCTTCCAACCAAGCGCGCTCAAGTACGATTCCTAACTTAATTTTGTACTACACTTTGCTTAAAAACATTTGAATAACGCCAACTGATGAACATCAGAAAAGCGATACAATTCCAATTTTTAGGAACGCGATAATCAGCTGGGTCGGTAGCATACCAACTTTCTTCCTTGTCCTAATCGCCATTGTCAATCCACATCTGTGGAAGCGGTACAAGGTATGGAGATCTTTTTCTTTTTTAAACTACCTCGGATGAGAACTATGGTATGATACAATACTCCCTTTGATCGTGGATGGTTTTATGACACAATAGGTAGTGCTCGTCCAACCAATTACCGAAATTGAAGGGACAAATTAAGTCGTTTACATTCAGTGGTCCGTCTTCATACCCTGTTTTGTCTACTTTCTTGCATGGTTTCCGCGCACTGTCTACATGACATGGTTCGCGGCTTTTGTTACCGAGGTAAATTTATTCAATAATTTCGAAAAAAAGATTTACAAAATTCAGGACCGCCCCTCTTCCATGTTTATGTGCAGTATCACGCGCACTACAATCAACTATGTCAGTCTGGTGCAGCAAGCTGTAGAGCCGGTTGGTATTCCATATTTTTATCCAGCAACTAATATGACCAAAATATGGTATCGGTAATGCGTAATTAGAGGTGGTTGTACTGATTCGCTACCGACGTATCCTCTTATACGAGAAGACTCCAGTATTGGTTTCCCTCATGGTTGGAGGAACATTCGCCGGTGCCATGGTGAAGCTTGTTATTCCATTTCCACAAATTTCACACTCTCAATCGTAATGTAGAGCAACGCATTATTGCTATTCAATTTCGGGTGATCAATACAGTGACATAATGCGCAAGAATTGTTGTGTTCACTCCTCGTGAATTCAAGTCCATTACAGTTCGGCCTCGGTCTGTCCGGTTTCTTTCTTCTCGCCAGTCGGAATGACAACTGCAACCTCGTGCAATCTTTCGTTTTCTACTTCCCGCTCTATCTAGTTCGATTATTTTACTTTCTTTTAACTAAAATGAAGCAATAGACCACTAGAACTACAGCGCTAGGTGATGATAATTTTTTTATGGGATTCAGTGTGAAGCTATAACTTTTTTGGCAAACATGTTCGCGAATGTGTTTTAGAAAGTCATTCAGGCAAGCCTCGTGCTCATCCTCGTCTATGGCGTCTCCACTGTATTTCTCAGTGTGCTGACTGCAATATTCCTTCGCACGCACTTGCGCAAAATGGCTGGTACGATAGCTCTTCTCTCTAAAAGTTTTTAATTTTATCTGCACTGAAATATTGAAATATTTTTTAAATGGATAGAACGGCGCATTTTTCAGCGGTTAACGTCACTCGAATGAAGAAATGAACATCTCCATAGGCATCGTAGCCCGCTCGGCAGGTTAGGAAACCGAACTATTGATCCGCAGGTTAGGGAACCGAACTATTGATTATATGAAGACCGTATATCATTGCCGTATATCATTGTTGTTGAAAATGTGTCATCCTACATTTTGTAAAATTGAAGCTAAAGTTAATGGTACCTCCGCTAAGCAGCACTGACAGAGCTCGAATCGTCCAAAATAAGACAGGAACTGTGAATGCTTACTATGTATTTCAAACTTTCAAACTCCAATCAATAGTTCGGTTCCCTAACCTGCGGATCAATAGTTCGGTTTCCTAACCTGCCGAGCGGGCTACGATGCCTATGGAGATGTTCATTTCTTCATTCGAGTGACGTTAACCGCTGAAAAATGCGCCGTTCTATCCATTTAAAAAATATTTCAATATTTCAGTGCAGATAAAATTAAAAACTTTTAGAGAGAAGAGCTATCGTACCAGCCATTTTGCGCAAGTGCGTGCGAAGGAATATTGCAGTCAGCACACTGAGAAATACAGTGGAGACGCCATAGACGAGGATGAGCACGAGGCTTGCCTGAATGACTTTCTAAAACACATTCGCGAACATGTTTGCCAAAAAAGTTATAGCTTCACACTGAATCCCATAAAAAAATTATCATCACCTAGCGCTGTAGTTCTAGTGGTCTATTGCTTCATTTTAGTTAAAAGAAAGTAAAATAATCGAACTAGATAGAGCGGGAAGTAGAAAACGAAAGATTGCACGAGGTTGCAGTTGTCATTCCGACTGGCGAGAAGAAAGAAACCGGAGAGACCGAGGCCGAACTGTAATGGACTTGAATTCACGAGGAGTGAACACAACAATTCTTGCGCATTATGTCACTGTATTGATCACCCGAAATTGAATAGCAATAATGCGTTGCTCTACATTACGATTGAGAGTGTGAAATTTGTGGAAATGGAATAACAAGCTTCACCATGGCACCGGCGAATGTTCCTCCAACCATGAGGGAAACCAATACTGGAGTCTTCTCGTATAAGAGGATACGTCGGTAGCGAATCAGTACAACCACCTCTAATTACGCATTACCGATACCATATTTTGGTCATATTAGTTGCTGGATAAAAATATGGAATACCAACCGGCTCTACAGCTTGCTGCACCAGACTGACATAGTTGATTGTAGTGCGCGTGATACTGCACATAAACATGGAAGAGGGGCGGTCCTGAATTTTGTAAATCTTTTTTTCGAAATTATTGAATAAATTTACCTCGGTAACAAAAGCCGCGAACCATGTCATGTAGACAGTGCGCGGAAACCATGCAAGAAAGTAGACAAAACAGGGTATGAAGACGGACCACTGAATGTAAACGACTTAATTTGTCCCTTCAATTTCGGTAATTGGTTGGACGAGCACTACCTATTGTGTCATAAAACCATCCACGATCAAAGGGAGTATTGTATCATACCATAGTTCTCATCCGAGGTAGTTTAAAAAAGAAAAAGATCTCCATACCTTGTACCGCTTCCACAGATGTGGATTGACAATGGCGATTAGGACAAGGAAGAAAGTTGGTATGCTACCGACCCAGCTGATTATCGCGTTCCTAAAAATTGGAATTGTATCGCTTTTCTGATGTTCATCAGTTGGCGTTATTCAAATGTTTTTAAGCAAAGTGTAGTACAAAATTAAGTTAGGAATCGTACTTGAGCGCGCTTGGTTGGAAGGAAGCAAGAAAGACGATAGGCGGAAGCGAAGTGTCCATGGAGAGGGAGAGAATAACAATGAATCCTACGCTTCTTTAGAGGGAGGATATATGAGTGACTATCTGAGAGAACCGAGCAATATCACCTATAGGCCGTACAGCGAAAAATAAAGTTCTGATTTTAAGATGTCCCTAGGGGTAACTTTTCACGTAGAGTTGGAAAATCGACCTTAGAAAGCCGGATCTCTGACCCCTGATTTTCTGTGGCGCGCCTCAATGCTGAGGTCGGTTTTTGTAAATCGTGAACGGCTTATCCAAACCCCATACATATATAATAATTCTGACAGAACTCGACGAGATAAGCATTTTTACTGTTGAAGTGAAAAGCCAGCTCGTCTGTGATAAAAGTTGTGGTCATTTGAAATTTTAAAATTATTGCTCAAAAAACGTTTTTCAATGTGTGTCATTTTAATTACGATTATTAGATTCCTCATGAAAAGTTACCCCAGGAGCCAAATTTTCGTGGTAAAATTCGTGCTTCAAAGGGGTCTCCTGGATCTCAGAATAGGAAAGGTAGTGATTTTTTTACAAATATGTATATTTTTAAGACGAGCCACTATGAACTCTGATTAAAACTGAACAGTTTATGGGTACACTTTGATAGGGCAAAAATATAGCGCACAAAAAACGGACATTATCTCAAATCGAAAAAAATCGATTATCTCAACATCGATTTTTCTCATGTTTGGGCACATGCTACTTTTCCTTTACGACCCGAATTCCCTATTTTCTGGGAAAATCTAGTAGTACGAACCAACATATGTCAGAAATGTTTGGTCATCGGCTCCTCACCAACCCGGAAGGTAAGCATATTTTTGCTTGAAAATGCAGGATTATTATTGTCGTGAAAGAACGAAAATAAATTTTGGGCGTTCTTTTGTGAGAATTGGTTAGATTTTACTTTTATATAACTTCGTACAATTAAATTACTGAATCTTTATGCATACCAGCGGTAAATGAGCAGTTTTCAAAAAAACAATGTTTTTCTGGTGTCCAAAAAATCATTTTTAATAGATTGAATAGATGCGCCAATTTGCAAGTGCACAATAGTTGATACAAGTTGAAGAAGTTGAATCATGTATAAAATTATCCGATAGCCATCGTAACTTCGATATTATCGTTCGAAACATATTTTTTACAAACGTGAAATTGCATTTTCAAGCAAAAATATACCTACCTTCTGGATTGGTGAGGAGCCGAAGTTCAAACATTTCGGACATATGTTGGTTCGTACTACTAGATTTTCCCAGAAAATTGTGAATTCGGATCGTAAAGGAAAAGTAGCATGTGCCCAAACATGAGAAAAATCGAGGTTGAGATAATCGATTTTTTTCGATTTAAGATAATGTCCGTTTTTGTGCGCTATATCTTTGCCCTATCAAAGTGTACCCATAAACTGTTCAGTTTTAATCAGAGTTCATAGTGGCTCGTCTTAAAAATATACATATTTGTAAAAAAATCACTACCTTTCCTCTTCTGAGATCCAGGAGAAGCACGAATTTTTCCACGAAAATTTGGCTCCTGGGGTAACTTTTCATGAGGAATCTAATAATCGTAATTAAAATGACACACATTGAAAAACGTTTTTTGAGCAAAAAATTTAAAATTTCAAATGACCACAACTTTTTTCACAGACGAGCTGGATTTTCACTTCCAACAGTAAAAATGCTTATCTCGTCGAGTTCTTTCAGAATTATTATATAGGTATGGGGTTTGGATAAGCCGTTCACGATTTACAAAAACCGACCTCAGCATTGAGCCGCGCCACAGAAAATCAGGGGTCAGAGATCCGGCTTTCTAAGGTCGATTTTCGAACTCTACGTGAAAAGTTACCCCTAGGGATATCTTAAAATCAGAACTTTATTGTTCGCTGTACGGCCTATAGGTGATATTGCTCGGTTCTCTCAGATAGTCACTCATATAGATATTCGCCGACTGAACGTTCACGTGACTGTGCCAAGGTGTAATGAATTGGTCAAGCGGAATTCCGAGAAGATCAAAGTGCTGAATGTATGATACAAATTTTGCCTTACATCCCATACAGTCGCGCCAGAAAGTGAGTAGACGATTTTTATTTTTGATATAACTTTTGTTGTAGCTGATTTCGCAATTTGGATGTTGTGGTACTATATACCAAATCCATCGAGGAATACGATGCGTGCATTGCGTCATCAATTGCATCATCGTTTGATTGTGTAGTGATGACGCAATCGAACAACACTTTTTAAAACATCCATTATTCTTACTTAGATTTTTTCATACTCGCCGCACTTTCTGAGGTTGGAGATGTGACCGAGGCCTACCCAGAAAAAAAATTAGAAGTTGCTGCGAAGTCGCACATTTGCTGCAGCCTTGCTGCAAAACAGGGTCGCAAATTCATAACTCTTCTAGGCAAGCTAGAGACCTGTTCAAACCGTCAAAATGATCGGTATCGTGAGTAAAGATCATCCTGAGAATATAAAAACAAAATCTCCTATTTTGCCCTCAGTGCATGAAAAAAAATCACTTTTTTGCATGACCATTTTTTGAACATTCATAACTTTTCGGAAAATGTATTTAAAAATTTACTTTTTGCTTATGCATGTTCAAGATGTATTAAAGATACGATTCCCAACTTTTTAGAGCGATTTGATACCTTTCCTGAGCGCGGCGTTCCTTTTTCTGAGGTATACTGGTGCCGAGAAACACCCTGTTTACCCCTATGAGCGAGAGAGTACAGGCGTAAACAAGGTGTTTCCCGGCCCTAGTATTCCTCAGAAAAGCGTTCGCCGCGGGCAGGAAAGGTATACAATCGCTCTAAAAAGTTGGGAATCATATCTTTAATACCTTGTGAACATGCCTAAGCAAAAACCAGTTTTTTTAATACATTTTCCGAAAAGTTATGAATGTCCAAAAAGTGGTCATGTAAAAAAGTTATTTTTGCATTCCCTAAGGGCAAATTAAGAGATTTTGTTTTCATATTCGCAGGATGAACTTTACTCACGACGCCGATCATTTTGACATTTTTAACAGGTCTCTAGCTTGCCTAGAAGCTAAGTTATGAATTTGCGACCCTGTTATTGCAGCAAGTCTGCAGCAAAGCTGCGAACCCGCAGCAACTTCTAAATTTTTTTCTGGGTTTGCTTCGAGCATATCTCCAACCACAGAAAGTTTGGCGAGTAAGAAAAAATCTATGTAAGAATAAAGGGTGTTTGAAAAAGTGTTGTTCGATTGCGTCATCACTACGCAATCAGCGAAGATGCAATTGATGACGCAATGCACGCATCGTATTCCTCGATCAATTTGGTATATAGTACCACAACATCCAAATTGCGAAATTAGCTACAACAAAAGTTATATCAAAAATAAAAATCGTCTACTCACTTTCTGGCGCGACTGTACGTTCCGATGTACCGAACTTTCTGCTTGAATTTCATATCTTATATTGCAAATTTATAAATTTATATTGCACTTAGAGTCCACCATAGCACTGTCAGAGAAGGCTTAAGATCTCTTGAAATGAGAAAATATATCGGTCGATTCATATCCCATGATCTGAAGCAAGCCAGCCGATACCGTCGTGTCGATGATTCCATTACTCTCCTCATTCTACAAGGTGGGGATCGATGGCTGGAACGGCTCGTAACGGGGAATGAGAAGTGGGTCCTCTAAGATAACAACCACAGCAGAGCCCAGTTGGTTGGAGAAGCAGAGACCACGTAGGGTATCCCCAAACTTGACCGGCACCACAAGAAGAACAAGCTGGTAATGTGGTGGGGAGCGGATGGAGTGAACCAATCGGAGCTACTCCCCGAGGGCATGGAAATTACCGGGACAAAGTACGTCACATATCTACATAATTTGAAGTTGGAAGTTTATCGTTCAAGGCTGAAGGACAAGAAAGTGTATAATCAGCAAAATGACCCCCGTCCCCAGGTCTCAAATCAAGTCGAGCAGGAATTGGCTGGATATGGATGGATGGTTCTCCCTCACCCCCCGTATTCTCCTGGCATGGCCCTGTCTGATTACTGGTTTTTTCGCAGACCTGGCCCATGCCGTTCGAGGTAGGTCGTTCAATTACCGTGGAAGTCTGGAGTATGCTCTCAAGCATTTCTTTGATTCGCGCTCAGGCGGGTTCTTAAGGGAGGGGATCCATACATTGCAGGTACGTCGGGCACATATTGCCAATAATGAGGACAAGTATAATTGAACGTATGCTTTTCCTTCCCCAAGAAATAAAGTTTTCAAAAATACACAAAGACTTTCCGGCCAACCTACAATAATATATCACGGGTATCACCAGTCAGTGGAGGTACGTAGGAACAATTTCCATCTTTTATTTTTTGTTCTAATTCATACTATGGCTTTAGCACACACTAGAGTCAACTTCCTGAAATTTCTAGGTCACAGGTCCCAGAACCGTCATTTAGGAATTTTCCGGTTTCGTATCCGGCTCTACCGTAGATCAGCTCCCAGATGTGCCAGAGATGCGGTAGTGGGCTCAAAAGATGCGGAAAAATCTGATGAACAACTTTCATGTTGAAAGTGGAACGGTAGGACTCCAAGTTCCGAAAATATGACCGAAAGTCTGAAATCCCAAGTACATATAAAATCATACCATCCCGGGGAGTATGAAACAAAGTGAATTTTATTGCAGATTATGGAAGCTTAACTCCATACGTGTATAGGAAAAATGAGTAGTCGGCACTTTTAGGGTGGTCCCTTTCCGCAGTATGGCTCCGAATGTCGAAAAAATGGGGGGTATGACATTTGAGCAACGACATTTGCGCAACGGGGTAAAATACGACAAATGAGCAACAAATTTTGCACATGCGACATTTGCGCAACGGGCCATAACTCCCTTCAGGATCATCGTAGAGTGCCCAGATTGGGTACGTTGGGTAGCTATGGGTTCACTCTACCGTAACCCACACTGGTCTTTGGTCTTTCTCCTCGGGGCGACATTTGCGCAACGGGCCATAACTCCCTTCAGGATCATCGTAGAGTGCCCAGATTGGGCACGTTGGGTAGCTATGGGTTCACTCTACCGTAACCCACACTGGTCTTTGGTCTTTCTCCTCTTGGGGCGACATTTGCGCAACGGGCCATAACTCCCTTCAGGATCATCGTAGAGTGCCCAGATTGGGTACGTTGGGTAGCTATGGGTTCACTCTACCGTAACCCACACTGGTCTTTGGTCTTTCTCCTCGGGGCGACATTTGCGCAACGGGCCATAACTCCCTTCAGGATAATCGTAGAGTGCCCAGATTGGGCTATGTGTTCACTCTACCGTAACTCTACCGAGGAGAAAGACCTTAATTTTGGGTATATTCCACACCACGTTAATTTTGGGTATATTCTCACACCACCTTAATTTTGGGTATATTCTCTCACCACCTTAATTTTGGGTATATTCTCCCACCACCTTAATTTATTTTTTTCATTTTTCATCTTAATTTTTCATCGTGAACATCAAAGATAACAAGAAATCCATTGAGGATATCGGGTGAAGAATTGAACACTTCGTAAAGGATCGCCTACGCCTTTCATATGATAAATTCCGTTGCGCAAATGTCGCCCCCGAGGAGAAAGACCAAAGACCAGTGTGGGTTACGGTAGAGTGAACCCATAGCTACCCAAATTACCTAATCTGGGCACTTTACGATGATCCTGAAGGGAGTTATGGCCCGTTGCGCAAATGTCGCCCCCGAGGAGAAAGACCAAAGACCAGTGTGGGTTACGGTAGAGTGAACCCATAGCTACCCAACGTACCCAATCTGGGCTCTCTACGATGATCCTGAAGGGAGTTATGACCCGTTGCGCAAATGTCGCTTGCGCACCTAAATTTGTCGTTGCGTAAATGTCGTTGCTCAAATGTCATACCCCCAAAAAATGAGATGTACAATTTTGAAAATTTCTCATTTCGCAGATTTTTCATTCCAATCGATCAATTCAACCAATTTATAACATTTATCGATCAAAGAAGTTCGTACATGCTGAAATAACACGAAATTTCAGCGCTTTCAAAAATTCCATTTTCAAGGCTTCATTATGGCCAATTTCGAGCGCTTCCAGTTCACGATTTAGCCTTCACTGAAAATAATCTCATATATTTCTCAATACATGTCACAATCATTAACACACTCTGAAATTATTGGATCTCCAACATATTCCAGGCTCGTGATTTCAATTCTCGAACTTGAAGGATCACGTTGTTTTAAATTCAAAATAATTATATTTTTACAAAATTTTAATGAATATCGGCACCTTTTGATCACTAAAAATCATTTTATGAGTAGAAGAGATAGAAAACACTGATAATGCCAACATTTTGATGATTTGTAATGAAATGAAATTTGTGAAAATTGAAATTTTTGAATTTTTGAACACCCTTGAAAATGGCCGCAATTTAATCACTGTTCATCTCTCTGGATCTCAAAATGATTTTTAGTGATCGAAAAGAGCCGATATTCATTAAAATTTAGTAAAAATATAATTATTTTGAATTTACAACAACGCGATCCTTCAAGTTCGAGAATTGAAATCACGAGCCTGGAATATGTTGGAGATCCAATAATTCCAGAGTGTGTTAATGATTGTGACATGTATTGAGAAATATATGAGATGATTTTCAGTGAAGGCTAAATCGTGAACTGGAAGCGCTCGAAATTGGTCATAATGAAACCTTGAAAATCGATTTTTTTGAAGTGCTGAAATTTCGTGTTATTTCAGCATGATCTAATTTCTTTGATCGAGAAATGTTATAAATTGGTTGAACTGATCGATTGGAATAAAAAATCTGCGAGATGAGAAATTTTCAAAATTTTACATCTCATTTTTTCGACATTCGGAGCCATACTGCGGAAAGGGTCCACCATAAAAGTGCCGACTATTCATTTTCCCTATACACATATGGAGTTAAGCTTCCATAATCTGCAATAAAATTCACTTTGTTTGATACTCCCCGGGATGGTATGATTTTATTTGTACTTGGGATTTCAGACTTTCGGTCATATTTTCGGAACTTGGAGTCCTACCGTTCCACTTTCAACGTGAAAGTTGTTCATCAGATTTTTCCGCATCTTTTGAGCCCACTACCGCATCTCTGGCACATCTGGGAGCTGATATACGGTAGAGCCGGATACAAAACCGGAAAATTCCTAAATGACGGTTCTGGGACCTGTGACCTAGTAATTTCAGGAAGTCGACTCTAGTGTATGCTAAAGCCATAGTATGAATTAGAACAAAAAATAAAAGTTGGAAATTGTTCCCGGGGGTTGGTTTTTCCCTCCACTGACTCATGATGCCTGTGATATAACGAAAATATTAGGTTGGTAAGAAAGTAATGTTAGATTTGGATCATAGTTTTTGAACCCCGATAAAATCCTTTTCGTTAAATTTTTAGGGGTTGACTTGGAAAATGAACGCATATGTTCGAATCGCATAATGCTTTTTCGGTATCCTGGAAAATGAAGTTTTGTCAAATGTGAAAAAAAATGTTGGCTCTCGTATTTTGAGGGAAAAATAGCCGTTCATTCTTACATAGTGAACTATGAAGCCCATAGGCAATTCTTTCGAAAAACAGGTCTATGGCCGTTCAAGCCTCAATATAGCACGATTTACACACCATTGAATCCAACCCTGGATTCAATGGTGGCAGACCTGATTCAAATGTTGTATTGTGATATACTTAGGTCACACTTTGCGGCTGTGGCATAATATTTGCCCTATCATGGCGATCCATGGATTGCTGGACAAACGTGTAATCAGGTCCAATCTCTGTTGATGTACCTTTGTCATCATTTTGTGACCTCAATACCAATTGGATAGGCTTGGACCAATGTGAGATAGAATGAGTATCCATGCACTCAACGAGCATGAATAACAATATGATAATCAGGCGTACGCAAAATACGAGGGAATCAGATAATCACAAATTTGAAAATCTAACATTACTTTCTCACCAACCTGATATTAGGCTGGTGCAAAAGTTTTTGCCGATTTGAGTTCGGCTTCGAGAAAATTTCCTGATCCAGTAATCAAAGAGGCATATCTTTACCTACGGGCGCTGTCATCAACTACTACAGAGCTATGATGTATGTAGTGCTATATAAATCTACTGCTCTTGTTCTTTCTACAAAAAATAATTTTTGAAAATATTGATCGGAGATCCACAAAATGCAGCAATCCCTAAATTTTACCAGTTCACTGAGTAACATAGCAAGGCTTGCTTGTTCAATTGATCACAAATGTTGGGGTTTCAACATGTCTGAGGAATGGTAGAAACCGAAAAGTGGTCATATCGTTGTCAATTTTTTTCATAAATATTCGTGACAATCCAGCTTCTGGCATTATACTGGAGTAGTAACCTAACTAAAAACTTAAGCTTATGAGAATAGGAACTTTAGTATTTTTTGCGTTTGAAATTCCCAGATCGATCGAAATAGAAAAATCAGATTCCGACTGATTTTGGTCATCTGCCAGTGAGCATAACTGATACTTCAGCATACATTACCACATGGTCTATACTGGGATACCCAACTTGGACATCCTATTGTGGTCTATGGATACTTTCTCAATGTATTTCGGTTTTGCCCTATCATTGATATTCGAAGAGCACAGGCCATCGAAAATCATGGTCCCATCGACCCACCTTGCTTCTTTGGTTCAACACTGTGCTCATAATACTTTTTGTTTGGGCCAATAATCAAGGACATTAGTAAGAGTATCCAAGCGCCCGGCTAAATTAGAGAACCAGATAAAAATCGGGTAAATATTACAGGCGCAGCAATCCAAAGAGTAAAATCTGAAAATCGGCAAAAACTTTTGCACCAACCTGATAAGTCGAATTCTCAGCTACTAATGCATGCGATAATATTCACTGAACAAAAAATCCCTCCCCCAGTCTGGCAATGGTGAAGAGTATATTTGCTTGTTAGGTATGTAAAAACGAAACGTTTATCCATTATTACAAATTGAGACCATATTTTAGTGATCCATTGAAGAATGACTATAACCTTCTCTACGTTCGCTAAATGTGGGAAGTTTCCTGAATAGGAAACTGTTTATGATATTAATAAGTTAAGCAGCACCTTGCTGTAGTCATGATTAATAGGCGAATTTGATGAATAAATCCGGAAGGGAATATCGGCATCATACAGTAACTGTCCTACAATTATCATGAATTGCATTGAGGTTGTGAATATAAATGTAAGTCTCACCTTAAAGATTATAGTAGATCCTTTGTTAATGACTGGCGCACATTTGAAATAATTTGAAATTGAAGTATTATAGATTAGTTCGACATTTTTCGCGATGGAGATCGTGTAAAGATCTGAACACAATTACTTATTTGATAAGGGTGCATCAATTGTTGACAAACGTAAATCGCAATTCAAAACGGAATTATATAAATTTGAGAAGGGAGATATGGTTGAGAGGACAAGGGAAAATGAGAACAAGGCACATTTGCAATCGTGAAGAAGATCTGCGATTGGGCGGGAAGACAAAGAGAGGAGGGAAAGGGCAACTCTCACTCACAATGTCGGTAGCCACATCTGCTTCATATTGTACTAGGAGATAAAGAAGAAAGGAAAAGACACTGGAATTCCGAACACATTATCACACGAACATTTTTTCACGGAACACAATTTTTTCTACACATATTTTGTTCTTAATTTCGTTTTTAAATCCTTGCTCCCCGTTTCTCCTCGAACCATTATCGGTCGTTCCTCTCCGATTCGACTGATAATAGCAAAGTCGCCTCAGTTTTCTCGTTATAAATCCAGATCTAGGCAAGACATCGAGTGCACACACTCTATTACTCTGTAATCGTGCACATTTATTCTTTTGGTGCTCTTTGTTTTTTTTTTGGGGGGGGGGGGGGTTAACAGAGTAATTCCACCCACACACTAACGTCAAAAATTTCGAATTTTTGAGTTAAATTTTGTAAATGGAGAGACCCCCGGTTCTAATAGAGCCTAAAATGTAGCCTATTGAATTCTACACCGGAATATTGCAAGTGAATTCAATTCGGTTTGTCCGTCATGTTCTTCCCATGGCGCCAACACGTCCGTATTTTATGGCATGTCTGAAATTTCTTAATTTGCGACTTGAATCACTTATGTTCAGTTTAATTAGTCGATTAGGAGTGCTTTCAACATAAAGAAGTGAAAACGACTTGAAAAGAAACGGATTCTGCATCATTCAGAAATTACCGATTTTCACAACCTCAAATTTCCCATGTTTGTGCCACTGAAACGCAGTGTAAACAAATATGTGTCGATAAACACTAGGTAATAGTTTCAGCACGTACTATCGTCTGTTTGATAATCACATATGAGCTTCGAACTTTTGATTCTAGATAAATTAAATTGTGCTCAAAATCACGAAATGGATGTTGACTTCTGAAAATTTAGGTTTGAAAATTGAAGAATCTGACAAGATTTATTCATCTTACATTTATTTACAACGATTTATGTGAAAAGCTGCTTATAAAAATAAATTATATGCAAATTCTGAAAAATCACTTGTCTCATCCTTGATTGGACACAAGTTTGGGAATTGAAATTTCGGAATACGCTTGCTCTTCATCAATAAAACTAAAAGAATTTTATAATATGCTAAAATGTTAACACAAACGTGGATATGCGGCTTCATGTACCCATTTTACTTTCAAAATATGTGCATTCAATTTTCGAGTATTGAGAAATTCGAAAATATACTTATCTTGCAATTTCAACGGGTTCCGCTGGAATCGTTCACGGTTATTAATAAATTAATGGTTGCAACATTTACAATAAACTGAACGCTTTTTTGACTGGCGCGTTGGTTGCGAATGAGATTTCGAAAGTTTCTGTGCAATCGAAATACAAGCTCATTACACTAAAAAGATTTCCGAAAATTCCAGAAGAAAAATTTTTACGACCAAAAATAGGGTGTTGGTTGGCCTGTCCGTCCGCGTACCGTAACCTGGGAGTGGCGTTGGGTCAGATGTTGTGTCATACTCATGATTTCATCGGAAGATCGAAACAAAAGGTCAATACCGTAGTCCTACCGTAACCGAAAGCTATCGTAACCCGTACCGTGGGTCAGACGCTGGGTCAGATTCATGATTTCATCGGATGATGGATGCAAAATATCATTGTCGAAATCCTACAGGCAGTGAAACCTACCGTAACCCGTGGCACTGTGTCGAATGACGGGTCAGATTTATGATTTGGTTGATCAATCAATACAAAACTTCGATATTGTAACTCTACTGCAATCGGAGCCTCGTAAGTTCTAGCGTTTGACCAGACGCGGTTTGAGTCCCATGATTTTGCCCGCTTTTGTTATCATTAAGGTGTCCTTTTAAAAAGCATTCGGAGTGGCGTAGTTGCCCACTAGTTGCATAACTTACCATAAACTGAAAGCTTTTTTGACTGGCGCGTTCGTTTCGAATGATATTTTGATAGTTTCTGTGCAATCGAAATACAAGGTCATTACACTATAAAGGTTTCCGAAATTTCCAGAAAAAATATTGTTTCGACCAAAAATGAGGTGTTGCTTTGTCCGTCCGCGTACCGTAACCCGGATGTGGCGTTGGAGCAGATGTTGTGTCAGACTCATGATTTCATCAGAAGATTGAAACAAAACGTCAATACCGTACTACTACAGTAACCGTAAACTACCGTAACCCATGTTCGCTGTGTCAGACGTTGGGTCAGATTCATGATTTCATTTGCGGATGGATGTAAAACATTAATATCGTTTTTCTAACGTTACACGAACGTACAGTAGTCCATGGCGCTGTGTCAGATGATGGGTCAGATTCATGATTTCAAAAGCAAATTAATGAAATACATCGATACCCTGCCCATTTTGTAACATCTAGCGTTGGGACGGATGTCGCGTGAAAACCATGGTTTTGCCGGCGTCAATAGGGGTATTTTTTTCGGATTATTCCGGGAACAAAAAAATAGGCGTAGTTGCCCACTAGTTGCAACATTTACAATAATCTGAAAGCTTTTTTGTCTGGCGCGTCCGATCCGAGCGGCAATTTGATAATTTCTGTGCAATTACAATATAAGGTCAGCAGTCGAAAAGAATCCAGAAATTTCCAGCAGAAATTTTTTTATGACATGAAATATGGTGTTGCTATGTCCGTCCGTGTACCGTAACCCGAAGTGGCGTTGGGTCAGATGGTGTGTCAGATTCATGATTTCATCGGACGATTGATGGAAATCATCGATACAGTAATATTAACGTAACAAAAGCCTACCGTAACCCAGTGCGCTGGGTCAGACCTTGGGTCAGATTCACGATTTCGTCGGAGGATGGATGCAAAAATTCCGTTATTTTGCCGGCATTTTTGTAATTAATCGTGAAAAGTTTTCCAAATCTTCCTGGAACATGTTCATGTTGAGATGGGCGTAGTTGCCCACTAGTTGCAAGATATACAATAAACTGAAAGGGTTTTTGTCTGGCGCTTGCGTTTCGGGCGAGATTTTGATAGTATGTCCCCATCCGGAATACAAGGTCAGCAGACGAAAAACATTCCAGAAATTTCCAGAAGGAAAAATTTTACAACCAAAAAATGGGTGTTGCTATTTCCGTCTGTGCGCAACCGTAACCCGTTGGCGTTGGGTCAGATGGTGTGTCAGATTCATGATTTCATCGGAGGATGTATGGAAACCTTCGATACCGTGCTACTACAGTAACCAAAGCCTACCGTAACCCGGTGCGCTGGGTCATACGCTGGGTCAGATTCATGATTTCATCTGCGGATGGATGCAAAAAAGCGTGAGAACCATTTTGCAGGCATTTTGCAGCCTCCAAATGGGATTATTTTCTAAATATTCAGGGAACTTTAAAAGAGGCGTAGTTGCCCACTAGTTAATAACATAATACACATTTATATTCTGTTAGAAGTGCGAGTTTAATCAATTGCACAAAAATCGAAATTCACATTTCCTGAATTTTTGAAATTCTTAGATGCAAACAAATTTAACAGTTCGTAGTATTTTATGTTATAATTAATCAAATACGATTACTTAATAGTCATTGGCAACCGATTCCAGCGGAACCCGTTGAAATTTCAAGATAAGTATATTTTCGAATTTCACAATACTCGAAAATTGAATGCACATTTGAAAGTAAAATGGGTACATGAAGCCACATATCCATGTTTGTGTTAACATTTTAGCATATTATAAAATTCTTTTAGTTTTATTGATGAAGAGCAAGCGTATTCCGAAATTTCAATTCCCAAACTTGTGTCCAATCAAGGATGAGACAAGTGATTTTTCAGAATTTGCATATAATTTATTTTTATAAGCAGTTTTTCACATAAATCGTTGTGAATAAATCCCGGCTACGCTGTATTTCAGCTCATAGACGAGCTAGAGAGATGGCACTGGGCTGAAAATGTTCGGAAAATTATTTCCAGAAACTTTTCTGTTGAAAGTATTTTTGAAAACTCGGAAAGAAAAACGTTATGCCCAAAAAATCGTTTTTCTATGCAGGAAACAATTTTTTTCTCTACCTAGAGGTGGCCTTGTCATGGATTTTCTTTTCAAAAATAGTAAGTAGAAGTCATTAGGTACACATCAAAAATACTTTCGAAAAACTCAACCATGCCTTCAATGTGGATATTTTTGGTCAAACATGAAAAATTTGAAAAGTTTGAAAATTCAATTTTTCCTAATCTCCACCAATTCTTTCTCTTGGACTTGAAATAGTGTTAGAACTTCGTTTACAGCAACAAAATCACGCTTACATTGTTTGTGGACAATTACAAGTGAGAACGGCGAAAGTGGGGTTTCACTTACACCTCCAGATGGAAATCATTGTATTCCTCGTCTTCTTCTGACTCCGCTGCTCTTCTGTGTACTCTTAGCTTCGGCATCGCTGTTCTGAGAGTGGTTATGTAGTTCCTTAAATGGTTTCTCGCCATCCAGTCTCGGGGCTAAACGGATTTGCCCACCCTGGTCAGTCAATGACAACGATTATGGAACACCGTGGAAAAGGCATTCCCTTCATTATAATATTTTCGCCGTTCTCACTTGTAATTGTTCACAAACAATGTAAGCGTGATTTTGTTGCTGTAAACGAAGTTCTAACACTATTTCAAGTCCAAGAGAAACAATTGGTGGAGATTATGAAAAATTGAATTTTCCAACTTTTCAAATTTTTCATGTTTGACCAGAATTATCTACATTGAAGGCGAGTTTTTCGAAAGTATTTTTGATGTGTACCTAATGACTTCTACTTACTATTTTTGAAAAGAAAATCCATGACAAGGCCACTAGGTAGAGAAAAAAATTGTTTCCTGCATAGAAAAACGATTTTTTGGGCATAACGTTTTTCTTTCCGAGTTTTCAAAAATACTTTCAACAGAAAAGTTTCTGGAAATAATTTTCCGAACATTTTGAGCCCAGTTCCATCTCTCTAGCTCGTCTGTGAGCTGAAATACAGCGTAGCCGGGTGCAAAACCGGAAAATTCATAAAAGCCAGCTCTGGGACCTATGACCCATATTTTTCGAAAACTTGCGTCTAGGGTATTCTAACACTATAATATGGGAGAAATCGTTAACATTTTTTTTGAAAATGTTCCCGCGCACCTCCACTGACTCCACATACAGTACGTGCTAATCGCCTTGGTCATGTGCGTGCGCGGCGCTGCGCGGCGGAGCGCGGCTTGCGCGGATTGATTTTGCGGAAAGAATATTGTTTTTCACGATTCGAGCCTATTATTTTCGAATTCTCCGTAAAATTTCGCATCGGAAGGACTATTCATTAATATTTTTAGAAAAAGAAATCAATATTTTGAATTCTGTAATGTTGCAACCTACCGTAATCCCATTTTGCGATACTGTCGCTATCGTAAAGTGAAATTACGGTAGGTTGCAGAAATTCCGCATTCAAAATATTGATTTATAAATATAAATATATCTTTAAAAATATGAATGAATACTCCTTCCGATGGGAAATTTTACGGAGAATTCGAAAATAATAGGTTCGAATCGTGAAAAATAATATTCATCCCGCAAAATCAATCCGCGTGCGCCGCCGCGCAGCGCGGCGCACGCACATTTCCAAGGCGATTAGCACGTACTGTACACGTGATAAAGATAAATCGCAACAGATTCGCACACTGATAAAAACTGTTGTAAAAATGAGTTTATAAAATATAATGCTCTTTCAGTCCGTATTCGAAATAGTATTATTCATCGAGAGAGCACATTGCATACCTTACCATAAACTGAACGCTTTTTCGTTTGGCGCGTTCGATTCGAATGGGATTTTGATAGTTTCTGTGCAATCGAAATAGAAAGTCATTACACTAAAAATAATTCCGAAACTTCCAGAAAAAAAAATTTTACGACCACAAATATGGTGTTCGTTTGTCCGTCCGTCTACCGTAACCTGGGAGTGGCGTTGGAGCAGATGTTGTGTCAGCTTCATGATTTCATCAGAAGATCGAATCAAAATGTCAATACCGTACTCCTACCGTAACCGAAAGCTACCGTAATCCGTATCCGTGGGTCAGACGATGGGTCAGATTCATGATTTCGTCTGAGGATGGATGGACATCAACAATATCGCTCTTCTAACGTAACACGATCATACAGTAGTCCGTGTGGCTGTGTCATATGATTGGTCAGATTCCTGATTTCGATGGTCAATTTATGAAAAAAGTCGATATCATGCTTCTTTTGCAAGCTCTAGCGTTGGGAGGGACGCGGCGTGATAACCGTAATTTTGATTGCATCAATGGGGATTTTTTTTGTTTTTGTAATATTCCGGCTTCTAACTTCAAAAGAGGCGTAGTTGCCCACTAGTTGCATACCTTACCATAAACTGAAAGCTTTTTTGTCTGGGGCGTTCGTTTCAAACGAGATTTTCATAGTATGTTCCCATCCGGAATACAAGGTCATTACACGAAAAAGATTCCAGAAATTTCCAGAATAAAAATTTTTACGAATAAAAATGAGGTGTTCGTCTGTCCGTCCGCGTACAGTAACCTGCGAGTGGCGATGGGTCAGATGGTGTGTCAGACTCATGATTTCATCGGATGATCGTTGCAAATAATTAATACCGTACTAATACCGTAGCCGAATGTTACAGTAACCCGTATCCGTGGGTCAGACGCTGGGTCAGATTCATGATTTCTTCGGAGGATAAGCTCTAGCGTTAGGGCAGACGCGGCGCGAGGTCCGTGATTTTGCCGGCATTTTTGTAATCAATAGGGAAATGGATTTCCAAATTTACTGGGAACAGCTGATAATGTATTTAGGGCGTAGTTGCCCACTAGTTGTAATACAATAATATTGTTGATATACGATCTCTTGATATAGATTCGTCAACTATGTTATATGCACTACAATAGACTTCTAAATTCAATCGTCTTAAAATAAATATCATAGCTCCCAAAGGGAAATTTCAAGGGGATCGCATTTTTCAAACTTTTTTATTGAAGAATTACAATTGAAGTGAAATCTTATTCATGCTAGAGCATCGCGTTTTCATTCAAACCTATCCGCATTGATCTTTCGAATACTTGCAGCGATATACCTGCAATACACTTATTTTCGACTATTATGCGAATTTCCTCGGAAATGTTCCCACAAACATTTGTTGTATGTAAGAGTTCCTAACGATAATGCAACATCTCACTTTACGTCTCCGTTCTTTGCCGAAGCTTGAAGATTTCCGATACTGACTGCCCCAATACAATCAATTAAAATGTGCATGCTTCTGTGATCCAAACTATCAAGACGGAGTCGGCCGATTCGCGAACATAATTGAAATAGGCGCTTCAGGTTGTTTTGACAATACGCTTCGGTAATGTTAATATTCTGTACTCTAATCCACAATTCATTGCCCTGTAATGGTGAAATTATTCCAAATATTAATTTTACTTACAGATCCACCAATTTTTGACCAATTTGCTAATCCAAAATAATCAAGATCATTTGCATCAAGTATTGCTACAATCGTGCAGTTGAGAGGATTGAAGAGAAAGGATAAGGAATGAATGGGTTTCTTAGCCCATCTCTTTTTGCACTCCATAGCCAATGCATTCCACATAGGCGATACCTGAAGCGATCTATGCAAAAGTATCTTTCGGATTGCTTACTCTTCTCAAAGGATGCAGAGCTGATGCCATGAGGATAATGATGCGAACAATGTCTGGAGGGAGGTCGGCGAGGGTCAAATTCGTAAAATTCATCACAGAGTGAAACACGAATCAGCAATTATGTTTGAATGGCAATACTTCATATTCTCGCTATCTATCTGGGGTAGTGTTTGATCATCTCACATTACCTGTGGCTGTTACTCATCGATCACACTAATATATTTATTCGTTGACAGTATCACATCAACCTCAATTCAAATGCCGTATCTATAGTTCGTCTGGCACGTGATTCCACAAAAAACATTTGTGAATAATTTTCAAATATAAAAAACGGTCAAAGGGTTGGGAATAAGCCCCGTCGTTATCGAGAATAACAGAAGCTCAACTGAGGCGTATTTGTTCGTTACTGCTTGCCATTACTGCGCATAGCATTACGGAGATACACCACAGACAAATAATTCTCCAGCATTAATCTTCCGGGCATTGTTCATGATGTACCTGCCATCACTAACGTTTTTCACTTACTACATTTCACACACACTTACTCGTAATCTCCGCGATATGACTCAATTCGAAGATATCCTATCTTTACTGATCCCAAGCAATGAAATATGATATTGGATTTTCTATTCAAATTAACAACATAAGAAAAGTGTAGTGCGAGCAAGATTCGAATAGCCACTTCGTTGTTTTGCAAGGGGGCATTGCTAATATTTTGGTTCGAGCCCATTCCATTGGCGATTTTGCTCCCTGTAAATAATTTGTGCTATGGATGGCAATACGGTTTGGATAGTGGATTATCCAATAGCAAATGGACGTGCGTGGCGTTGATTTCAAGATGGAGGCGATTGATTCTCGAGCACGATTCGAATAGTCTTCTCAGGTTGTGTTGGCCATGACTTGACTTTTGGCCATGTAAATATTTGTCGTTCTTACTAGGCTCAACATCGATTTATTGAGCTACATCCATCATTGGAATTATGATGCGAACAATGTTGAAAGGAAGGTCAGTGAGAGAGAGCATCGCAATATCCATCACACGATGATGAAATACGTATCTACAATTATGAGTTTGAATGCAAATGCCGTCAATTTCAATGCAGACGCGTCTTTTTCTCACCTTCTCATGTTCATTCTGGAGCACTTTATAGGATTGTATATATTACCCGTGGCTCTTATTCGATGATAACACGCATATGTTTCGTTTGTGCACAGTCATATAGGCAGAGCTCTATACTAGCAGTGGTCTCCAATGGCTGATCTAGCAGACGATTCTACTCTTCTCTCGCTTTCCACCCTTCCTACTGATATTGTTCGTAACATCGTTCCAATGGCTGGACTAGCGCCCTGTCACCTGAGACTCGTAAGTTTTCTGTGCGTCATACTCCATAAAGTTGTGAATTTAGTTATCTCGTGATTGGGATTTATTGACTGTTGAGCATTTGAATCGAATTCGTATTCCAATGAACGCAATTGATCTATATCTCTCCGAATCCAATAAGTTGTACATCACTGCAACGCAGCCGAGGGATTCGCTGACTCATTTCGACCTCAATCAATGGAATGCCATATACGTATTTCAGCCATCGGAAGTGAAAGTAAGATGTTAAAAATTAGCATCGACACCTATGATAATGTTCCAGATAGTTCGAGCCATATCTAATCCTCAGTCAGTTATACCTGTGGAATATGAGGATGAAATTATCAGTATTGAGTTGATGAAATTATTCTCTTCATGCAGTCGGATTAAGTTTCTGACCATTCGTAATGCGTGCAGAGCGAAATTTGCATTAATTTGCGCTTGTCTAGGGGCAGTTGAGATAGATCATTTGACAATCAAATGCAGTGGCGAACACAAAGGGTGAGTGTTTCGTATTTACCGAGTTTATTACTTCAACACCACAGCTAATTATTTTAACAGTAATATATCTGATTTCAGCTACATATGCCAAGCAGCTTTTCAACTCAATGCAAACAACGTTAGCGTAACATAAGCATTGACATCAAGACTCATACGACCTTCACGTCTCTTATCCCTGAAGTTGATTTTAATCAATACAATCTCCAATTTTCTTTAATCTGATTATTTTTTTTATTTCAAATTGGTGCGATAATATATGTTTTTTCAAAGAACAAAACGGCGTCCGTTCCTCATCACCATTTTACACCGCCCCCCCCCTCCTCACTTCTGCTCCCACCACAAACTCGCGCTCAACTACACAGAGTGCGGATACATGAGAGTGATGAGTGACAGAACAGAGAGCGAGAGATTGCGTTAGGGGCGAATGATGATAGACAGGGAAGAACTGGAGAGTGCTCGAGACAGGGAAAGTACCGAGACAGGCAGAAACAGCGAGTGATCGATTGCGTGTTCCTCTCGTCGTCCCTCCAGTTGACTTTCCATTGAGTTCCCTACCAACTTTTTCATGAGAATTTCCCTATATTCCTTCCGTTCCTTTCGTGCATTTGTGTTCAGAGCGTCAACTTTACAGGTGATATTTGTGGTTTTTTTAGCTGCATTCCGAAGAATATTCTCCAATGGACACTACCGTGTGTCTCGTGTGCACTGTGCCGATATCCGCCTCTCACCTGGGTATCGAAGCATGTCGGTGGGTTATTCTCGATTTTTTTTTGACTTTCATCGACACAATCCATTTTTAACTTTCTAATTGTCGCACTATGGCTCAGCAAAAACAAACACTTTTGAACAATTTTCAGCGCTTGCGCAGCATTTTTCAAGCGGACAGTGATCGCCGGACACAAGTTCATCTGCAGACAAGGAGATCGGAAGTGCACGATTAGAAAACGTAAGTGACCTCATGCCACTTGTTGAACCCTTCATTGTCGTGAAGTTTATATTTTTGAATTTGATCCTCTTTCATTCCCGCTAAGTATCGTTCAAAAACTCAAACCTACCCCCGCGGCACAGAACAAATGAATTATGGCGCGGTAATTACCGTCCGATAAAGTACAAGTTCCATTTGTTTTTTGCAGACGAGAAATTCATGTGCCGTAGCTGTCGATACGACAGATGCATTCAGTTGGGAATGGCCTACGAGCAACCTAAGAAGAGAAAGCCAAGGAAGAATAAGGACAGCGTGGAAGCGACAACGAGCACAGTGAGCACATCGACAACGCTCTGTGATGAACGATCGTTGCTTGGTCGAATGGAAGCCGCTTACAAGTGAAAAAAATTCATATTTTGCAACGATCGCAATAATCAGGATTATGTATGTATACTAGTCCCGGAATTTATTCGTTTTAAATCTTGACTTGGCCGTTGTTCAAAAGCATTTGCGTTGTATGGTATAAGTTGCAGTGCTTCATATGAACGAAGACTCGTGCAAGAGAAAGAATATTGCATACGACATAATCTCCGGTCTTTCAACCATCCAACTAAGGTATTTCTACTTGTCCACGTTTAATTTAGGTAGATCATATTCTCAGGAATTATTCCTCAGTTCTTTCACTGCATACTACGAGCTTTTCCGAATAACAATAACGGAGTCTCGATCAATTTTGCAGAATGTTTTCGACGATTTCAACAGCTTTCCCATTGAACACAGAGTAATCAGAGAGTGTAATTTGATCAAAATATTATCGTTTCAGGTCTCATTATTCAAGAACTTTTGCGCTAAGTGCAACATGATTGAGTGCGCCTACTACACTACCAAATATTTGAAGAACACGAAAATGTGTTTAGAATTTTGGAAATATCAAATCAATAAAAACCCAGGAATATGGTTTCATTGATTACTTGCGGCGACCCGCACGATCAGGATCAGTGGATGCTAGAAGGCATTGAACAGAAAGAAGCTTTTATAGTGTTAGTGGCATTTGTCAATCCTTTTTTTTAGCTTTTCGGCATTTCCTGGAGATTGTATTCATTCCAGGACAGTCAACAGTTTCTCTTGCGATTTCGTTGATGTGTTCGTTTCAATGGGGAAAATGGGCGAATTAACTGAACGCGAATTTTACGCGTTGGTAGTGCTGATTTATTGTGATGTAGGTGAGTTGTTTTTAAGTTTTGTTTCAATATTTCCGGCTCGAGTTGTACATTGATCATATCATTATTTTTGTCTTTGCAGACACATCTTCCCATCTACCGGACGAGATTATTTCAACTTCTCAGAAAATAAGAGATGAAGTTTTCAAAGAACTGCAGGAGTACTACAGGAAAGAATTGAATCTCAATGACTTTTCGAATCGTCTCGGCAATCTGATGACATTTGCTCAAGGAGCTGGCGTAAGTGCATCCAATTATTAACAGATTATTGAATTTTATCACGCGTCTTCTGAGAGATTGCAGGACCGTGCGGAACCAGGAGCCCCAACTTTCAGCAGTAATCACGAGATAATTATTCCAGAGTACATTGGTGATTAGAAAACTTTCTACGTTGCCCGTTTTTTTTCAGAACCGGCTTTTAGGTATTTTCCGGTTCCGAAACCGGCTCTACCGTATTTCAGCTCCCAGATGAGCTAGAATGCTGGCATTGGGATCAAAATGTCCAGAAAATTATTTCCAACAACTTTTTTGTTGACAACAAAGTTCGATGGCGTCAACGTCATATTGAAATTTACGAAAAACTGCAATTCAAAACAGAAATTAAATTCTACCGGCTCGGGGACCCCACCTTTTCAAGTAAGCAGTGCTCATATTCGAAATCTCCATTCCCGATTCTATCAGAAAAAAATACTGCCGAACTCCTTAGGGGTGACAAGTGGTCTTCCCAAGGCAAAAATAGCGTCCAAATCGCTCAATTTCAAAACCACTTTTCTGAAAATTATCGGATAAAAGCTCTAAAACGACTATATTGTCGAAAACATCATAAATAAGTAATATAACTCTAAATAACTCGAATGGAATGCAATTTGGTACTTTTTAAAAAAATCGAAAGAATTTCGAAAAAAATTGTCTCGATTTTCATGAATTTCTATTTTCATGATTTTCATGGATCTTTTGCAACCAAATCATACAAAACAATGATATGGTAATGCAGAGGCATGATTTCTTCGAAAAAAAATACGATTTCGGTCACAGAGCCGGGAAATACAAAATGTCCGGTTTTGGTTTCCGGATTTGGTCAAAACTTTGTTCTCTATGGAAAATTAAGCTGTCTAGTTGTTTATATTTATTAGTGACTGTAAATAAACACATTTTACGCTATAAGGAAGAATTCTAACAAAAAATTTCAGCTTAGATTCAGTTGCAGCTGAAATTACACTTTGAAAATACAATTACAATTTACAAAATTCAGGACTTTCATATCTTGACAGAAATCGTCCTTTCATCGTAAAATGTGTTTATTTATAGTTACTAATAAATATAAACAACTAGACAGCTTAATTTTCCATAGAGAACAAAGTTTTGACCAAATCCGGAAACCAAAACCGGAAATTTTGTATTTCCCGGCTCTGTGACCGAAATCGGATTTTTTTCGAAGAAATCATGCCTATGCATTACCATATCATTGTTTTGTATGATTTGGTTGCAAAAGATCCATGAAAATCATTAAAATAGAAATTCATGAAAATCGAGACATTTTTTTTCGAAATTCTTTCGATTTTTTTAAAAAGTACCAAATTGCATTCCATTCGAGTTATTTAGAGTTATATTACTTATTTATGATGTTTTCGACAATATAGTCATGTTTTGGAGCTTTTATCCGATGATTTTCAGAAAAGTGGTTTTGAAATTGAGCGATTTGGATGCAATTTTTGCCTTGGGAAATCCACTTGTCACCCCTAAGGAGTTCGGCAGTATTTTTTTCCTGATAGAATCGGGCATGGAGATTCTGAATATGAGCACCGCTTACTTGAAAGGGTCGGGTCCCCGAGCCGGTAGAATTTAATGTCTGTTTTGAATTGCAGTTTTTCGTAAATTTCAATATGAAGTTGACTCCATCGAACTTTGTTGTCAACAAAAAAGTTGTTGGAAATAATTTTCTGGACATTTTGATCCCAATACCAGCATTCTAGCTCATCTGGGAGCTGAAATGCTGTAGAGCCGGGTGCGGAACCGGAAAATACCTAAAAGCCGGTTATGAAAAAAACGGCCAACGTAGAAAGTTTTCTAATCACGATTATACTCTGGCATAATTATCTCGTGGATAGTGCTGAAAGTTGAGGCTCCTGGTTCCGCGGGCTGTCCGTATTCATTCATTCTCTCAGAAGACGCGTGTTATGGAATTCATATTCAATTTTCCAATTCAGGAACTTGGACTGCTAATGATTGAGGAACTGCGAATGTACTCCACTGTGTTCGACATTTACTCCGATGATCGATTATTTCAAGAATTTTTCACTAACTGAATGACGTACAAAACATATAATATTGTAAGTATACACGTTTTTCTCTCTATGTGGAAATACAGGGTGGCCCAAAAATATGGTGACAGGATTTCCATTTATTTGATGGTCATCAAACCATGCACGATTGTTACTCAGACATCTATCTAGTTAGCAAACAAATTTCAGCTGTTAAGTCGTTATTGTCTCTGAGTATCATTCATTTTTCTGATTTCGTTACTGAATTGTCACGAAATTTCGCCTCAAAGTAGGTCAAATTCAAAAGGTTCCTGTTAAAAAAGTATACGAGGGACGGACATTTCCCCATTTTTACTGAAGTCAGTAATACATGTAGAATTGAAATATACTATTTACGACTAGAAGCGGAGTACAATATTGTCGCGAGAATTAAAAATAGGCGATTTTTGCGAACGGCGCGCTGGGGATACTCATTCTTACATCTCCCGCGAACGTAAATTCATACACAGAGCTTTTCAAATGCATCTACAAATCATGCCGATAGTGTTTATCCACGCTAACCCCTGACTTTCCAACAGGTCATGACTCGTAAACAGTGAACAACGGAGAGTATCAGCGAACACAGAAAAGGAGGGGGGAAACAGAAGGGAGGGATGTTTACATCCATTCCTCTGGATCTTTCCACATTCTCCATCTCACTGCCACTGTCTCACAAGTGGAATGTGAGAAATATGCGTACATTTTTTTCGTTATTTTGAAATTTGCACCACATACACGCTAAGCGATCATTTCCTTCCAGATAGTTCTAATTTTGCGCCTGAATAATTTTGCTTTTCATGTTATGTAGGCGTGTTTATAGCTATTCATTATGTGTTTACGTTGCGGTCCTCCAATGTCTCCTATCTCTTAAACACACTAAATAATATCTCATTTTTTTCAACTTCTGCAATGTTTATATTTCATTACTGCCCGCGGCGATCGTTTTTCGGAGGCACACTAGGTTCGGGAAACAGCCTATTTACACCGTCTGCACTCTTCATATAGGGGTGATAAAATCGCAATCTGAGACGTACTACACCACTGATGTGCAAACACTCCAAAACATCACGCACGATCCAACTTATAATTTTCGTTAAATTATAAAATGCACTAATTTATTTTTGATTTGTAATTATTCTATTTTTTCTAGGCAAATCACTGAAGAGTCTCGCAATGATGACTTCGACGGCGCTTCTACTGGCATTTCCTGGAGTAAATCATCAAAACCCACCAAACCTATTTCTTGTTCGCAAGAGGCTCTATGATTTGCAATGATTCCCCTTCGAATTACTCACCTAAACAAGCGAGATACGTTGCATACAAAAATAATATACGTGGTTAATCGTACACCCAATCAATCACTATCATCGTACCGTTGTATAAATAATGAAAGAACATTTGTTTAAATTAATAGTATGGAAACAAACAAACAATAATTTGAAATTCGATAAGTCACTTCTACCATTCACTTCAGCCATTGTATGTCTCACATTGTTTTTTTTCTTAATATAAGTTAAGCTAAGAATCGTAAACAGACGTGATATAGCTCATTCGATAGAGCGTACACGGTCGCCCGCCTAGATTTTTTTTCAGAATTGTGAAATCACTACTGCAAAGTTTCGAAAATTGTCTTCAAAGGTCGAAATTGTGCCTCTCCCCACATTTGTTTCCTTTTTTTCCGTCATATTGTTGAGTCTCGGAGAATTCAATGAACTTAATTTCGAAAAAAAATGGTTTCTATATGAGAGACTATCAGAGCGGATTCACATACACCCGTACAGCGCGCGCCGAAGTGGGCGGTCGGATTTTAAACTTTTGTTTGGAGAGTCCAATCTCCATAACCAGATAGTGATTCTAAAAGATCTCGACGAGATAATCATCTTTCCTGTTGGAAATGAAGGGCTAGCTGATCTCTTTAAAAAATTAAGGTCATTTGAAATTTTAAAGTGGTCGTCCTGAAAAATTTTATTTCATAGAGGGGATTTTAGGTGTTTTCGTTAAATTCCCCGTGAAAAACTATCCCTTATCTCAAAATTGCAGCGAAAAAATATTTTCTGGACGGGGGTCAAATGGTCGACCGAACACCTCGGACTTGAACGATTTCGAACGAAAAAATCGATTTTTTGCGGAAATCTTTTTAGATCGAGTTCTCGTGAACTGTGATGTGGAAATTCGGATTCTACGAGTGAAAATACGCCAGAAAAATCAATATCTCGTGAAATTCTGTGATATCAAATTTTTCGACTTTCTCGACCTCAAAGATGTGAAATTGTTTCCCTAAAATTCCAGCCATAGGAGCATTTAGGGTCGAAAAATTTGATATCACAGAATTTCACGAGATATAGATTTTCTGGCGTATTTTCACTCGTAGAATCCGAATTTCCACATCACAGTTCACAAGAACTCGATCTAAAAAGATTTCCGCAAAAAATCGATTTTTTTTGTTCGAAATCGTTCGAGTCCGAGGTGTTCGGTCGACCATTTGACCCCCGTCCTGAAAATATTTTTCGCTGCAATTTTGAGTCAAGGGGTACTTTTTCACGGGGAATTTAACAAACTTATCTAAAATCCCCTCTATGGAATAAATTTTTCCAGGACGACCACTTTACAATTTTAAATGACCGTAACTTTTTTTCAGAAATGAGCTAGCCCTTCACTTCCACCAGGAAAAATGATTCACTGTCTGGTTATGGAGATTGTACTCTCCAAACAAAAGTTTAAAATCCGACAGCCCAATTCGGCGCGCCACAGAGAATGAGGGGTCAGAAGTACGGCTTCCTAAGGTCGATTTTCATGATCTACGTGAAAAAGTAACCCTAGGGACTTATTTTCAAGGAATTTTATTTTTTGTTGTACGGCTCATAGGTGAAATTGCTCGATCCTCTCAGATATTCTCTTATATTTAGGTGCTGACGCCATTCAAACATTTTCCTGCGCAATTTCGACCCTCTACTCTCCCCCTGTTCACATATAGCTCAACAAAGTTGGTGCATTTCACACTTAGGTGAGAAAGCACGCGTAATTCCTCACACCCAGTAATTTCTGATTCATTCGCCATCGTCTCGAGTTCCTGACTGGCTTTGGAAGACTCTCGCAATGCACGACCCCAATGGACCCTCCCTCTCCAACCTCCCTGCTGACATCATTCGCATCATCATTCCAATGACTCGAGCCCCGATTCCGTTGAGACTGGTAAGTACCATCCCTTCTACTTCGCTAAATACGCGTTTGCCAGTTAAAGATTTCACCTTCTTGGAATACAATTGTTCTCGAGCACCGCGGTAGACATCGAGTCGCAGTCAAGCACGTGTCGCTCATCGTCAACGAAAACGATAAATTGATGGTGGTATTTGAAATTCCGGACGGCCATCAGGCTCTTTTAGGCCTCGAGAAGTGGGAGAAGACCAAATACAACAAGTACATGGATGATAATGTATGTGATTTTATGAAATTTATGTGAAAGTGAAACGAGTCTATGATTTCAGTATATCCAAATTGAATCTCCGCTGCAATGTTTATCCTCTGAGACTGAGAGGATTAATGTTAGCAATCGACTAAAGAGACTGTTCAGTTACTGCCAAAATATCTATGAGCTATGGCTACGCAATATGCGCAAGAAGAATTATGCTTTGATACGCGAGAGTCTTGGATCGATTAAGATCGAGCGGCTGAGTATCCCAAACGATGAGGTTCAGGAATACAAAGAGTAAGCTATTTGTGATAGATCAAATTGAAAAATCAAAGGTCTAACCGTTAACATAACAAACTATTAATGCTCATTGAAGGCATACATCTGAAGTATCGATGAAGCTTAATGGGGCGCTTGTGAAAAACGATTCAAGAAGATGGCCCATCTAATGCCCTCTACACGATATGGCCAATGATTCTTCATTGAGTAAATTCGTCAAAAATATTTGATTCTGTTTTTGGAATTTCCCGTTGCAATATTATTGTTAATCCATATCATCTATTATATAAACAATTATCTATTGAATTGCTAATTCGTTGTTTTGTTGATCAAATGCGCCTTCTAAGCAATAAATATGTTGAAGTGCTAATCTTTCTTCCGTGTGATATTTCGAGCATATCGATTTGGTAGTTACAAAGGGGTGGGAAAAGTCAGAGTGAGATAGGATCAGAAAAAAAATAAATACGCAGCATTCGCATGTCACATCATCCTATAGAGTCTACAGAGGTGGCAGTTCTTCTCCCAAAATGTGACGACATTTCTCATTCTTCTTGTGAGTCTCATGCTGAAAAATAATAACGTTGTCTCTTTGAATTTAATGGGGAGAGCATTTGAATTCGGGTTTTGGCCAGGTCGCTAATACGAGCCATTAAAGTGAGCTGACCCCGGACAATCTAACGGGCCGTGACCATACCGGGGGGGGGGGGGGGTGACAACTGGTAAAACGACAACTGGTAAACTCGTCGCCGTTCACTTGTAATTTGGCGCAGCGACTTGGGAGTTGTTTCATTGTAATCAGTATGCAATCCCATACATTTGCATGTATTAGTCTTGTTACCAGGCGATCATGAGTTTCAACGTATAGGGGGTCATGGAAATGCACTTTCCATGAACGTTGATTTGGAGTAAAACTCATGATCGCTTTTTAGCAAGACTTACATATGCAAATGTAGGAGAGCACACACTGATTACAATGAAACAACTCCCAAGTCGCTACGCCAAATTGCAAGCGAACGGCGACGAGTTTACCAGTTGTCGTTTTAGCAGTTGTCACCCCCCCCCCCACCATACCTGTCCAGAGCTGGCGGCGCTTGCCCACCCCCCGTCCACCCATGAACCCAGGGTCATGGTCGAAAAATCGATGGTATGAGTAGGTCAAGATTAAGTACTGTACCAATCAATAGTACAGTACTTTCTGATACCGTATATAGATACCGTAATCCTGATTACCGCGAATTGATTTGTTTTCAAAAATTGAAAATACCGTACCCTAATTAAAAAATCAAAGTACCGTAACCAATCGATAGTACAGTACCACCAGTTACCGTATCCCACTACCGTAACCCCGACTATCGCGAACTAACTTTATGTTTAAGATGTCCTTGTGAAGTGCACAATCGGTCTGATGTCGCGAATGGTCGATTGTACAGTACCCAACTGACTACCGTAACCCAGTTCCTTGGGTCAGATCTAGTTCCTTGGGTCAAACATTTTTCTAAAAATTCTAAATATATAATAAAATTATTTTGAAGTATCATGCCGTAACTCTAATTAGTGTAGAACCAATTTATGTTCGATTTAGGATTTTTATAAAATGATTTTGAATTTTTAGAAAAATGTTTGACCCAAGGAACTAGATCTGACCCAAGGAACTGGGTTACGGTAGTCAGTTGAGTACTGCATAATCGATCGTTCACGACATGTGCACTTCACAAGGACATCTTAAAAATAAAGTTAGTTCGTGATAGTCGGGGTTACGGTAGTGGGATACGGTATCTGGTGGTTACGGTACTTTGATTTTTATTTAGGGTACGGTATTTTCAATTTTTCAAAAAAAATCAGTTCGCGGTAATAAGGATTACGGTAGCTATATACGGTATCAAGAAGTACTGTACTATTGATTGGTACAGTACTTAATCTTGACCTACCCATGACCGACCATCGATTTTTCGACCATGACCCGGGGTTCATGGTAAGACGGGGGTGGGCAAGGATCTTGCCCACCCCGTCCTACCATGAACCGGGGGTCATGGATTTTTTGCCCACCCCCCCCCCCCCCCCCCTGCCGACGCCGCCGGCGTGGACAGCTATGGCCTTGACACATAAACAGCGAGACAAAGAAACGTAGAGTACACGGAGAAGGAGGGGAAGAAACAGAAGGGAGGAGAACGTTGTTTACACCCACTCCTTCCACATTTGCTCTCTCTCTGCCACAACAAATATTTGTAATTTTAATTGACTTGATAGGTTTTAATCCTTTTTTGGGCTACTGTTTCGCATTTTGTAGACTTGTTCTATAAAATAGTTTCGTATATATCCGCTATTTGATTCCGGCGGCTCCTCCAATAACGCTTATCTCTTAAATATGATAAGTTTTACGAACTTTCTAATCGCAGTTGCCTACTTCAACTCGACCGATCAGGGACGATCGAAAATTTCCTACTTTTCTACCACAAAAACAAGTGAGTTTGTTTTCATGTATGTTATCTGCGAATAATCGATGGAAGAAATTAACAAGAAAACTGTTCATGCTCGATATTGAGGGGGCGAATGACTACAAATGCAACGAGTTCGGAGGTACTTGTAGTTTTGAATTCATCGTATTGATAGTTTTGCATCGTATTGATAGTTTTTACATAAATAGAAAATTTCAACAATTCCAGTTGTGAATTCGGAGAAATATTCGAACGTGATATTCGTTTTCATTTGCGCAGTTAGATTGAGAAATATGAATTTCATCATTCGACCTGTCAAGGTAAATGGGTCGCATTAAGTGATCCACTAGTTTGGTTTCTCTATCTTTTCTCAGAAAGTCAGAAATTCCATCGCAGAGCAATGAACGAATATAACTGCTCCTCAAGTCTCAAAAGTCATCGAGAAAAATGAGGTAATGGGGAATTATTGGACTATTCTTCAAATTCGATTTCCGATTGTAAAACTTTCCCACCCTCCACATTCTCGTATACGAAGTTCATATCCTTTTGCCTCCTTTTGCCTCGAAAGTTGTGATTTTAAGTTATTTTCTCTTTTTTCTCTTTCCTTCCCGTTCCGTTTATCTTTTTTTAAATCACATTCTCACCTAATTCTTATTTCTCTTCAGCTCATTTACAATGCTAATTCAATAAACCACTCTATTGTCTCCGCACCTTTTCATGATACAATTATTTGTGATCATTATTAATGTCACATGAGTTGATGGTAGCAAACTAACTCTTTTTTATCCAATATTGGATTTCCGTAAATACAGATTCCAAAGCCCTCGTTTGTGTTAAGGCCCTCACCACCGCTTTGTGTCAGTTTAAAGGTAAAAAGGTAAAGGTGCAGCCACGTCAAGCGATTTTACAGACGTCATGTGACGTCAACGCTAGGTGGTGTAGTGCGGTGAGGCCGACTACTGCTAGGACTATCGTACCTTTCATTTTCAACGGTACAACGAACGAAATGAAAATGTTTGAAATGATCAAAATTTTCAAAACTCGTTCAAGCTTTCTAGCCATTTTGGCGGATAATCCTTTTAGTGCTGTGTTCGCAAATATTGATTACATAAACGGGACTGATAATTTGCCAAAATATTCAGTTATTAAATTTTAAAAAGCTAAAAATTGCCTTTTCGGCACTACTGCATTTAGTGAAAAAGGGGCGTGGCATACCGCGAGCGCGCTTTGAGCGTGCGGTCGCTCTTCCACTGCGCTTCCACGTTTTCGAGCTCGTTTCTGTTGTTTCCATGCACTATCTTTGATAAATTGTTGCTTCAGGGTACTACAACATGACTGGAGGGATGGGAGGAAGGCGCCCCGGGCGGCGCCACCGATTTGGAGGGAAAAGGCGGTGAGTCAGCTCATTTTCTCGCTCATCTTTGCTCCTTGTTCACCCTTTATCTCTGTTTATTTGCCAACCAGCGTAAAATGAGTTGCATTATCGAATTTTGAAGTCTCATGCACTAGAACGATAATTTCGGAGACGCGCGCGTAGAAAGAGGACCGAAAATATGAGTTATATTCCTTTATCCTTACCTTCTACTTAGCAATATCAGTTTGGTAAATGAAACACGTGAATCAGACCTCCTTTTATGCTAACTTGGGTGATTAGATAGAGTTTTCTGCTCACGAAGTGCTTCGAACGCGATATTTCGTCGAATATCCTTACAAATATCAAAATATTTACTGGCCGGTGCTTTCTCTCTGACCATGTTCACTGATTCGGGATGAAAGTTGAATCCTGATTAGTACAATACGTGATTATTGTAATGATTGATTGTACAATGGTTTTTAAAATTCGACAATTGAATTTATCGCTCATTCCATTTCTACTTCAGTTGCCCTCGTCGACTGGCGGGGGCGCGCCACCGTCGTCGCCACATCAGGGAAGCGTTTTGCTCCATTTTATATGTTTATATGCATAATTACACTTGATTAGCTCTGATAAGATGATATTGCTGTTACAGCACCCTAACTAGTGTAGCTTCTAAGATTAGGGCGCTATTTAATGTTTAAAAGTTAAAGAACTTTGTTAGCGCTTTCCAGTTCCCTGGTGCTGCTCTCTTCGATGTCGCCCTCTCTGGTTGAGACGAGGAAGAGGGATTAGCAGTGAGTGATTTGTATCAGCGATGTAATTACTAATTTACTTTCTATTGCGTGTATTTGATGGAGACTATCTGCTTACAATGTGATCTTTTGCGTTCTGCGTGAATCAAAGTTGTCAGCATTGGGTTTACGATAAGTGTGAAGGTAGAGAAAGGGACTTGGATCCACTTCGTTAACTAAACCTTAATCATTACGTTTGATGTTTCACTGACCTGTTAAAATATTAGGAGAATTTCTAGTGTAAGTGATACACGCATATTCTCTGTTTCATCGCCACATTAATTGTAAAGCGTGTTCCTCTTTCAGTATCGTCGACTATCTTGGCCCTCCACTGGAGACTCTTCTCCTGGTGGAGGGCGGCATCGGCAGCCCATCAGAGAAGTTTTTGCTCCTCCTTATTTATTTTAAAATTATATTTTGTGGAGTCAAAATAGGATCTTTCTATAAATATGATGCAGAAACAATACTGTTTATGTTTTTGGCCATAAAATGGTTAGATGCTACAGATATTTGACTTTTTGATAAAAAACTGTAAATATTCCTTGGAAACAGTAGGAGTAAATAACGTATGGAATGTGGTACTTTGTGCGCCCTTGGGCCTCACCCCTGCTCTTTCGCGATGAGGACGACTGCAAGCAGACGACGTAGATCGCAGGTAAAATTTTATCATTATTTAACAAATCAACAATAACCCGTAGGTAAATATTAGCTACAATAACACTAGTCAATCGGAAATAATTAGAAAATATAGGCGGAACAGAGGAAACAATCTAGTGATACTTTTTTACGAACAAGGGGATACTGTAACCATGTGTAGGAAGAGAACTGATCGAAGGGATACTGTAACTAGGAGATTCACTTATGCAGTGAGTGAAATACCTTCTGATTTTGACATAGGTTGATTTAGCCAGGCTAAAACTTAAAATGTTTTAAAAGTAATAAAAGATTATGGATGAGGAAGGCGCACTCCATTCATTTTGCAGCTCGCTTTCAAAATATATATTTAACGGACCACAAAGTGATGGAATGCAGGTTAGGCACTGGAGGGGACTGAACACGCTCTCCTGCCCTTTCACCTGCGTTCCATCGTTCCAAGCAGTGCGGTCCGTTGCTCCCATTTTGAATATTATGAAACAAAATAAATTACTCAAAATATCTTATGAGTTTCGCAATAACGTCATCGCTCGGGTTTGTTAGAATGAGTCGCGGATGGTTTGGCTCCATACGTTTTCGACCTTCAGTAGAAGCTGGCAAAAAAAAGAGCAAAAGCAGGATGATCGACATTACTAGAACGTTCACTCAATAAATTTATGTTTCAAATAATTTTGAGGAATGTGTCCACGCTGAACAGTGTTTCACACGTTAACTACCTCTCGCATCCATGCATCTCACCCCAAATCAGTTACTATACTGCGCGGGTTGATTGCGCGATCAAATCTGTTGGCTGCGATGGACATTCAGTAGGTCACCGAACCCTGAAGTGACTACAGTACTCTCGTCCTACCGTCATTGTTTCGAATTAGCGCGCGATTACATATGAAAGGAGAAGTGAGTGAGTGGACAGTGGTTGTACCATTATCAGGTAAATTAGTCATTAGTTTGCTTACAGTATCCTGAGCAGCTACAGTAATCATGTGCTACGGTATTCAGCACTGTTTGATCTCGCGCGCGCTTCTGTATGATTGGGAAATAGAACATAACACTAGGCATGGGGATGTGTGAGCATGAGGTAGGTCACCGGATCCTGACACGACTACCGTACTCTCGCACTACCGTAATCTGCACAGTATGAACTTGCGCGATCTTGTGTGGAAATAATATGTCAAAATGGAAGTGGATTAGCATGGGGTATATTACTTGATCAATGTTTTGACTACAGTACTCTGTCCTTACCAGAGTATGGTTACAGCAGTATCCACTGAAACATCATAAACAATCACTTAAGTAAGCCGCTAAATCATTGAGAAAGGGTGTGAGGGAGATGTTTCTAATCCTTCTTTCCTCTCACCGGGTGGCCCTCTCTTCTAATCACCTGTCGCATCGCCGTATGAATATGGCGGATTGTCCTCTGGCAGTACTCCCGAGTCAGAAATTCATCCTTGAATTTTCGAATCGATTCCACCAATTCAGCCTTATTCTTCGGCTTGTAGTGCGACCGAAGAGTTTGCTTCAAGTAGGCGAAGGCATTCTCGATTGGCATCATATCGGGGCTTTCAGCAGGCCACGGCATCACCTTAGATAACAACGTAGACGATCAAAATGTATAAGGATATGTTAGGAAATAGTATTTGCTGGAATATTTGGTGAACAAGAAAATACATCTATTCCCATTTCAGCCATTCGTTCGATGGTGTGCCTTGCCGTGTGCACGGGCGCGTTGTCGTGGGCAAGACGACAACGCTTACCGTACAACTTCTTGGCTGCGGGGAGGTAGTAATCCTCCAGAATCCTCTGTAGTTAATTTGTTCACTAATTGTACAGTAATATTTACATATTCGTATATTGTATAAATTAGAGGTAGACCTACCGTATAGTCATCCGCTTTGAGCGTTTCCTTCGGACCCAGTATTTTGACCTCGGTAGGACCCATCATGGAAATGCCTAGCCAGATCATCACCTGCATTTACTATTGTACTCATTCCATTGGAAAGGAGAACATAAATGTGAATGAAACACGTACACGCTGGCGATGCTTTGGCTTCATTGATACGTGACCGTATACGTCGTCCGATTGGACCCACACATGACCAGTCTCGTTCTCGATATCCACGCTTGCTTCGTCAGCGAAGATGACGTCCAGGAACATTTCCTTCCTCGATCTTGTGCCCACTGCCCAATCCACTCTCTTCTCTCTGTTCGGTTCTCGAACAAAGTGCCCGTATTTCCTCTGCTTTCCAACGATACCCGCCTCTTGTCTCACTTGCGATACACAGTAGTATCCAATCTATAATGATCATTTTCAAAATCGCTATACTATTTTCTATAGGGGATTGTCGCAATTTCTTAGATTCTGATCCAATATGTATACGGTAGCATATCTCACCGACTCATTGAACTTTTCCTTGATGTCCTCTATGATCTTCCAAGTGAATACTTCCTTGTTCATCTTATGCAACTCGATAATCCTCGCCTTGATCTCCTCCCACTTGGATGCATCAGTGAGGGAGTACGGTCTGTATTCCTTCTCTGTGCTGATCGACTCGAGAATCGTCTTGACAGTTCTTCTGTCCATTCCCATTTTATCAGCAATCTCACTCATACTCTTGCCTTCATCCTTCATGGCAAAAATTCGTTCGTATTCGTGCGACATTCCCTGGATAAATTAGAATGAAAACATCAGGTTCCCAAGATTGAAGAAAAAGTTATCTTGACCTTTGAAATATTTCGACAGTGTGAATACTGTTCGCAATGAGTCTTTGCCAGATGTCTTTCGTGCTCGTGAGAAACGATGCTGGTGATTACTTTATCGTGGACAACGATCTTATCGAGAATCATAACTGCACTCTCGGAGTCCGTGTGAAGGTGCGGTTCGATGCATCCGATGATGCGCACTACGAAGCATTGCTCGTTGACTGTGGAACAAGGGATGGGATGGAAACGAGGCGTGAGGAGCTTCGAGATGAACCAGTGGAAGCAGTCGAGGCATTCATCGAAAATGCGAAGAAAGGGAGAAGGATGAGAGTGAGTGTAAAGTACATTAGATGAATGATTACAACATAAATGAGTACGGAAAACAAACATCTCGCGCTGAAAGAATGCTAAAACAACAAGAATGCATATGTGCTACGTTCTGAGTAGCATACCAACTTCGTTGAGGTTTCTTCCGTCGGTGCACCTACGGCAAATCCTCCTCCTCCTACGAATCCGCGGAGGAAGATCACCTCTCGCAAGTCGACCGCTGTTGCTGCAAAAGCTGCAGCTTCTTCTGCTGCTGCTGCAGCGCCGGCCGCACCTGCTGCAGACCCGACCGATGGCCTGGCAGATCGAGGTACATATCGTGATTCATCATTTTTATGTATTAAACTTCCTACAGTAACCCTTCTTATCGTAACCTTAAGATCTCCTTCGCGAAATCTACCGTATGCTGGAAAGACAGTCTGGAAGAATGGATGGTCTTGAGGATGAAATAACTGCTATCCGTAGCTTCATCCAGCTAACTGCGTCAGAGAGGGAATCGGATGGAATAAATGTAAGGTTCATATCCAATTTTGAATAACACGATATTGCAGCTCTCTTCCATAGTGAAAAGTCTGGAGTGCCAGGAGGAAGTGATTTGTAATGTGGAAAAGGAAATGAGTTACATTGCGGAGAATATGCCTAAGAAGTTGGGTGAGGAATTATATAGTGCATACTTTCATCTCTATCATACCATTCAATCGCCTGCCCTAAGCCAGTGCCTTTCAGTAGTTTCATACACATATCTATCGGAATCGGAAGTGTCCCCTCTTGATGTAAAAGGAGAATCTATCGAAATCTTCGGAGGAAAACTAGCCGAGAAAGTGTTCCCGGAAGCGCAATTATTCCTCAGAGTCGATCAAAGGGACCAGAAAATCTTCGAATGGATTATCGACGTGAGGAAATAATGTTGCATTCAACTCTCAACCCTTCCACTACAGGTCGTCTTCAGACGACGAGCTTATTCGGAAAACTCTTCCCGTTCAAGTGTGGCTTCAAGGATCCGTGGTCGACTAAACCAGAATGCACGAAGACTACGAGATGAGTTCGAAATGGTATGTTTCATTTTATCTAAGCGTACATAAAAAAGGACAATTTTTAAAACGTTATGCTAAGTATGCTAATTGCCTATACAACATAAACTTTACAGGAGCATCCACTGCCTCCGGCGCAGCGGAAGAAGGCCGAGAGGGCTACACGAAGAGAAGCCATCGTGGAGAGTGTGCATCAGGCAACAGAGGAGATTGCTGCAAAAAGGCAGAAGGTGATGGAGCGACATGTGGCTGCAGCAACGGAACGGGAATTGCGTCAGAAGGGATTAATCGATGACCAGGGTGAAGCCATCCTATTTCCCACCCCTCGTCCTATGCCACCCTTGTCTTCCTCTCTCTTTCCTTCCTCCTCTGTAGTTCGCCCATTCAGCACTCCGTCCTCCACTCACAATCTTTCTCGTGACCCTCGTTCATCGCTTTCTCACCCTTTTGCCACTCCTCTTCCTCCTACTTATCATCCCTATCGTACACTGATCACTCCCTCCTCCCGTCCTAGTCTAGCATCTACTATCGCAACGACTCCCACTTCGACTACCTCCATCGCCTCCACTCCTATCCGCCAGATAAGAAAGGCGAAAATTGGAGTTTTGGCACCCCCTTCCGAACCAGTTGCTGCTCCTGGTAAGAGAAGGCGCCTGTCCTACCCCAAGGTCACCCAAGCCCCTGTCCACTCGCAACACGAAATGGAAGACGCACCAGGCCCCTCTCAACCTCGTCAGTTCAGTCAGCAGATGAGAGCAGTTCTTCCCGGATACGTCGCTCAATACGAGAGGGTAACGGACGACGGACTCGACAGCGATGAGTGATCCCCCCTTACTGTACCACTGTTTCCCCTCCCTCATCTATTCTTTCATTTTTAATTATCGGGATACTGTAACCATGGCAATTAACAAATCCTTTAAGTCGTGCGCGCATTTGCAAACCATTTCGGTAGCGTGAGAGTGTACGGAAATGCGCGATCTGTAGGAGTTCGGTAGCGAAAGGGTGCTGTAATCCGTTCAGAGTCCGGTAACCTACCCCCTCTCACCCCATCCCCTGGATATTGTTTTCTCACAATACTCAATCAGAAGAGCGCGCGAGAATACACTGTGCAGGGTACGGTAGAGGGATTACTGTATTTGCTCGGGATACTGTAAAGAGAAACAATTGTGGTCTGCCAAACGATGGTCAGGCACCACTTTCGAATGCTCTCACATCGCCTTTCATTTGTATTCGCGCGCTAACTCGCAACAATTACGGTAGCACGAGCGTATTGTGGTCCCGTGATAGTCTAGTACTTCAGGGTTCGGTGACCTACTGAATGTCCATCGCAGCCAACAGATTTGATCGCGCAATCAACCCGCGCAGTATAGTAACTGATTTGGGGTGAGATGCATGGATGCGAGAGGTAGTTAACGTGTGAAACACTGTTCAGCGTGGACACATTCCTCAAAATTATTTGAAACATAAATTTATTGAGTGAACGTTCTAGTAATGTCGATCATCCTGCTTTTGCTCTTTTTTTTGCCAGCTTCTACTGAAGGTCGAAAACGTATGGAGCCAAACCATCCGCGACTCATTCTAACAAACCCGAGCGATGACGTTATTGCGAAACTCATAAGATATTTTGAGTAATTTATTTTGTTTCATAATATTCAAAATGGGAGCAACGGACCGCACTGCTTGGAACGATGGAACGCAGGTGAAAGGGCAGGAGAGCGTGTTCAGTCCCCTCCAGTGCCTAACCTGCATTCCATCACTTTGTGGTCCGTTAAATATATATTTTGAAAGCGAGCTGCAAAATGAATGGAGTGCGCCTTCCTCATCCATAATCTTTTATTACTTTTAAAACATTTTAAGTTTTAGCCTGGCTAAATCAACCTATGTCAAAATCAGAAGGTATTTCACTCACTGCATAAGTGAATCTCCTAGTTACAGTATCCCTTCGATCAGTTCTCTTCCTACACATGGTTACAGTATCCCCTTGTTCGTAAAAAAGTATCACTAGATTGTTTCCTCTGTTCCGCCTATATTTTCTAATTATTTCCGATTGACTAGTGTTATTGTAGCTAATATTTACCTACGGGTTATTGTTGATTTGTTAAATAATGATAAAATTTTACCTGCGATCTACGTCGTCTGCTTGCAGTCGTCCTCATCGCGAAAGAGCAGGGGTGAGGCCCAAGGGCGCACAAAGTACCACATTCCATACGTTATTTACTCCTACTGTTTCCAAGGAATATTTACAGTTTTTTATCAAAAAGTCAAATATCTGTAGCATCTAACCATTTTATGGCCAAAAACATAAACAGTATTGTTTCTGCATCATATTTATAGAAAGATCCTATTTTGACTCCACAAAATATAATTTTAAAATAAATAAGGAGGAGCAAAAACTTCTCTGATGGGCTGCCGATGCCGCCCTCCACCAGGAGAAGAGTCTCCAGTGGAGGGCCAAGATAGTCGACGATACTGAAAGAGGAACACGCTTTACAATTAATGTGGCGATGAAACAGAGAATATGCGTGTATCACTTACACTAGAAATTCTCCTAATATTTTAACAGGTCAGTGAAACATCAAACGTAATGATTAAGGTTTAGTTAACGAAGTGGATCCAAGTCCCTTTCTCTACCTTCACACTTATCGTAAACCCAATGCTGACAACTTTGATTCACGCAGAACGCAAAAGATCACATTGTAAGCAGATAGTCTCCATCAAATACACGCAATAGAAAGTAAATTAGTAATTACATCGCTGATACAAATCACTCACTGCTAATCCCTCTTCCTCGTCTCAACCAGAGAGGGCGACATCGAAGAGAGCAGCACCAGGGAACTGGAAAGCGCTAACAAAGTTCTTTAACTTTTAAACATTAAATAGCGCCCTAATCTTAGAAGCTACACTAGTTAGGGTGCTGTAACAGCAATATCATCTTATCAGAGCTAATCAAGTGTAATTATGCATATAAACATATAAAATGGAGCAAAACGCTTCCCTGATGTGGCGACGACGGTGGCGCGCCCCCGCCAGTCGACGAGGGCAACTGAAGTAGAAATGGAATGAGCGATAAATTCAATTGTCGAATTTTAAAAACCATTGTACAATCAATCATTACAATAATCACGTATTGTACTAATCAGGATTCAACTTTCATCCCGAATCAGTGAACATGGTCAGAGAGAAAGCACCGGCCAGTAAATATTTTGATATTTGTAAGGATATTCGACGAAATATCGCGTTCGAAGCACTTCGTGAGCAGAAAACTCTATCTAATCACCCAAGTTAGCATAAAAGGAGGTCTGATTCACGTGTTTCATTTACCAAACTGATATTGCTAAGTAGAAGGTAAGGATAAAGGAATATAACTCATATTTTCGGTCCTCTTTCTACGCGCGCGTCTCCGAAATTATCGTTCTAGTGCATGAGACTTCAAAATTCGATAATGCAACTCATTTTACGCTGGTTGGCAAATAAACAGAGATAAAGGGTGAACAAGGAGCAAAGATGAGCGAGAAAATGAGCTGACTCACCGCCTTTTCCCTCCAAATCGGTGGCGCCGCCCGGGGCGCCTTCCTCCCATCCCTCCAGTCATGTTGTAGTACCCTGAAGCAACAATTTATCAAAGATAGTGCATGGAAACAACAGAAACGAGCTCGAAAACGTGGAAGCGCAGTGGAAGAGCGACCGCACGCTCAAAGCGCGCTCGCGGTATGCCACGCCCCTTTTTCACTAAATGCAGTAGTGCCGAAAAGGCAATTTTTAGCTTTTTAAAATTTAATAACTGAATATTTTGGCAAATTATCAGTCCCGTTTATGTAATCAATATTTGCGAACACAGCACTAAAAGGATTATCCGCCAAAATGGCTAGAAAGCTTGAACGAGTTTTGAAAATTTTGATCATTTCAAACATTTTCATTTCGTTCGTTGTACCGTTGAAAATGAAAGGTACGATACGTATCCCTGCTGTCCAAAATGCTTCTAGGGAACGTTACCTTTCGCGACCGAGATCACTTGTGATCACTTGTGTCAGTTTGTAGCCCATCAATCGGGATCCCTTTGCTCGCAAAATCGAAGCATCGAAACATCCCAGAGTGATGTAACCTTGATAAGCATCTCTTAGTCACACAATTCTCATCGTCTGCCTTCCCCACACTTTCTTGTTTGGTCACGATGGATGCTCGTCTGCTTTCACTCCTATTCTCATCATTCTTCGTTGCAGTTCTATCGAAAAGTGACTTATTTTGTTAAAATAATTCTCTAAAATTCCTGGATTTTAGACGAATTTCCCAATGAAATCGTCGCCACCTCTGCTGATGTTGTCAATGGGAAAATTGAGGTATTTTACGACGTTTCCCCCCTTTTTTGGACTCAAAATTTGAAGAACATTGGAAAGTCGGGAGAATCCTACCGACTGTATGCTGTCGCCGCAACAGCCGGATCAGATCCAAACTTAGTGAAGCAAGTCAGCATCAGTGACAGTGGAGACAAGACTTTCAAGTATGCGCTTTCCTACTCGCACATTCCATGATTTCGAATTTAGACTAAACGACCTATTCGGCAAAGAAGGAGTTTACTTACTGAGTGAGAACAACATTGTTACAGGTCCCGTGAAAGTTAGTTTCCACTCCATTTCACGTTCTCGATTGATTGCTGAGCGGTAGTTGATTGCTGTTTTTGCAGGTCATTGACCCGACTACCACTATTCAGACAAGAAAGAGGAGCGTAGCTTTTCGATTGACATATACGATCTATCTCGTATCAACAAAAGGTGCTTTTGAATCTAATATAGATAGTAAACAGGAAAATCTTCAGTACCTGCTCTGCCCGTTGTGGACGTGGTTACATCGTATCCTCGAATGGCCCTATACTCCAATGACTTCAATGCAAAGGCAAGCAACACTCATTTTCTTTACTTTTATCTAATCATTCAATCGAACTCGGTTTGCAATCTGTGCAATAAACCCAAACGATAAATGACAGTGGCGAAAAAAATTATATTTTTATTCAGGAAATAAATGCTCAGAATTTCAAAAATATACCCATATTTGCCTCAGGAAGTGGTTGGCATGACAGTTCTCAGCGCGGACAACTACTTCACGCTCAGGAACTTCGAATTTACTGCCGTATGTTATTTAGGCAAATACGCTGACTTTATGAGTGACTATCTGAGAGAACAAACTTTGTGCCGTACAACGAAAAATAAAGTCCCAATGTGAAGAGTGTTCTAGGGGTAACTTTTCACGTAGAGTTCGAAAATCGACCTTGGAAAGCCGTATCTCTAACCCCTCATTTCCTGTGTCGCGCTGTAGCTGGGTGGTCGGTTTTTGTATCTTTTGAACGGCTCTTCCAAACATCATGAATGTATAGTGATTCTGAAAGATGTCGACGAGATAAGCATTTTTACTGTTGGAAGTAAAAGGCTAGCTCATCTTTGAAAAAATTATGACTATTTGAAAAATTTTCCAGGATTCAAAATTGACGTCCTGGAAAATTTTAATCCAAATGCCCCTTTTTAAATATGTTAGTTAGATTCTACGTGAAAAGTTACCCCTAGGTACTTCTTTTCGCTCCAAAAGAGGCCAATGCATGGGGTCTCCTAATTCTCCGAAAATGTCATTTTCGTAATTCTTTGTAGAAATATGTGTATTTCAGGCGAATCATCGCCAAATCAGATCAGTTTCGAACTAATTTTGACGATTCTAGAATACGTAAATAAAAATACACTGAAAAAATCGGGGTTTGGGTCGTCTAAAAATTAGATTTTTCTTACTTCGAAAAATCTCAAATTTGAACGTTGTTATCTAAAAATATTCAAATGAAATATCGCATTTACCGGGTGAATCTTATAATAGGTGCCGACAAAGATTATAAAATGGTGTAGAGAGGCTCCTCACCAATTGCGATACTTGAAATATTCTCGCCTGAACACGCTATAAAGAAAGAGCAGGAATTGCAATATATTGAATTCTCAAAGCATTTTCTATAAAAATTGATCAATTTTTGTTGATTAATGCTTTCTCGCTCATGATCTGTTGATTAACGTTGAATAGAGTGGAGCATGCGTTGTTTTCAAAGATTCGATTTTCACAAGGGTGAAAATTTAGATTTTTTTCGATCTATGAAATATGTAAGTGCGCACATATTTTCCGATCACCTTACATGGCAAAGTTTTTGTACGCTTGAAATTATTCCATTCCCATCGAAAATACCCATTATTTGTTCGGAAATATTATTTACATACTCTCAAAACATCGTTTTCGGGCGAGAATATTTCAAGTATCGCAATTGGTGAGGAGCCTCTCTACACCATTTTCTAATCTATGTCGGCACCTATTATAAGATTCACCCGGTAAATGCGATATTTCATTTAAATATTTTAAGATAACAACGTTCAAAATTGAGATTTTTCGAGGTAAGAAAAATCGAATTTTTAGACTTGACCCAAACCCCGATTTTTTCAGCGTATTTTTACTTACGTATTCTAGAATCGTCAAAATTAGTTCGAAACTGATCTGATTTGGCGATGATTCGCTTGAAATACACATATTTCTACTAAGAATTATTACAATGACATATTCGGAGAATTAGGAGACCCCATGCATTGACCTCTTTTGGAGCGAAAAGCAGTACCTAGGGGTAACTTTTCACGTAGAATCTAACTAACATATTTAGAAAGGGGCATTCGGATTAAAATTTTCCAGGACGTAAATTTTGAATCCTGGAAAATTTTTCAAATAGTCATAATTTTTTTCAAAGATGACCTAGCCTTTTACTTCCAACAGTAAAAATGCTTATCTCGTCGAGATCTTTCAGAATCACTATACATTCATGAGGTTTGGAAGAGCCGTTCAAAAGATACAAAAACCGACCACCCAGCTACAGCGCGACACAGGAAATGAGGGGTTAGAGATACGGCTTTTTAAGGTAGATTTTCGAACTCTACGTGAAAAGTTACCCCTAGAACACTCTTCTCATTGGGACTTTATTTTTCGTTGTACGGCACATAGCTGGAATTGCTAAGTTCTCTAATGCCGTGGAAAAAGTCAAGGAGAAGAGGAAATATTTGAATTCCCGCAATTTTGTATCTCGGCTCCCAGTAGAGCTAGCGACTTGAAACTTGGTTTTTGGGGTGTAAAACGATTTTACACCCCATATTCCAAATTTCAAGTCGCTAGCTCTACTGGGAGTCGAGATACAAAATTGCGGGAATTCAAATATTTCCTCTTCTCCTTGACTTTTTCCACGGCATCAGATAGTCACTCTTATGAATAGCATGTCCTTAGTCGACAGTTCCACAAATAAAATTCAGGATTCTGTATACGTCATTCCTCTGGGATACGATGTCCAATCATACATCCTTCAGGATTCAGTAATGGATATGACGTAAGAATTTTTTTTTTTATTTTAATATTTCTTTCTTCAGAAAACAGTTTGGCAAATCGTCATTTGTGACTATTTTGGGACCGATTGCAACTGTCGTAAACAAGGGCCAAGTTAACGGACAATTCACGATTTCACTCGATCTTGTTTCGAGTGCGTTTTTTGGACATTAGATCACTGCAGACCATCCGGGTGAACCTAAATAGTTGCACACTCCCGCAGTATTTGTTGAGAAGACTTGACTGTATGGTAGTATTGTGAAAATTGTGCAGAATTGTACTATGGTTATGATCCGAAAGGCGATCATCATACTTATAGTTCTTTTTTGTTCCAGAGGATCCAGAGTAAGGAGGTTATATTCAGCATATGGAAACCTCGAGCCCGGAGCAGCTCTTTCTCTCCTCTCTCCGAATTGGCTTACTCTCGGAGAACAGTACTCAACCTCATACACTAAATACACTGAAGCATTTGATAGAACGTTCAAGTTTGGCAAGGATGTATGTGTTACTAATAATTGTATTTGCTAAATAGTGCATTATTATCCATTGTGATCTTTAGACGCAACTCGACTTCAGCATGATGGTTTCAGCTCTGAAGAAGGACGAGACTGTTACTCTCGAGATAACGAATGAAAAGGGAGAAAAGAAACAATGGAAGTTAGTATCCTTTTTTCTTTAATCTTCTCTCTATATGAGAGACTATCTGACAGGATTCACATACACCCGTACATCAAAAAATAAAATTTCTTAAAAGTAAGTCCCTAGGGGCATCTTTTCACGTAGAGAAAGAAAATCGACCTTACAAACCCGTATCTCCGACCCCTCATTCTCTGTACTGCTCCGAAGTGAGCGGTCGGATTTTGAAAAAAATTGTGGAGCTTCCAAACTTCATAACCAGATAGTGATTCTGAAAGATCTCGACGAGATAAGCATTTTTCCTGTTGGAAATGAAGAGCCAGCTCATCTGTGAAAAACGTTATGGCCATTTAAAATTTTTAAGTGGTTGTCGTGAAAAAAATTATTCCATAGGGGGTTTTTAAATAGTTTCATTGAATTTCCCATTGAAAGTTACCCCTTGTATCAAAAATTCAGCGAAAAATATTGTCCTGACGGGGGTCAAATGGTCGATCGAAGAGCTCGGACTTGAACGATTTCGAACAAAAAAATCGCGAAAAAATCGTTTTTTTGAGGAAATAGTTTTTACATCGACTTTTCGTGAACTGCGATATGGAAATTCGGATTCTACGCGTGAAAATACGCCAGAAAATCTACATCTCGTGAAATTCTGAGATATCAATTTTTTCGACCTCAAATTCTCAAATTTCAGGAATTTTTGGAAGCAATTTCGCATTTTTGAGGTCGAAAAAATTGATATCTCAGAATTTCACGAGATGTAGATTTTCTGGCGTATTTTCACGCGAAGAATCCGAATTTCCACATCGCAGTTCACGAAAAGTCGATGTAAAAAATATTTCCTCAAAAAACGATTTTTTTGCGATTTTTTTGTTCGAAATCGTTCAAGTCCGAGCTCTTCGATCGACCATTTGACTAGGGTTCCGCAAATGAAACAATTCTTTTTCGAGACTGTAATTGAATTATTGTCTCCCCTCATTCATGTCTCTCGCGGAGACGTCTCTCGGTCAGAAATGAGAGGGAGACAATTCGAGAGACGTCTCTTTTTCCATTGTTCGTGAATAACAATAGTCACAATTGAAATTTCCTTCGCATTTGCCGCAAACAAGGAACCGCTCGTAGCGAGAGGAGGGGAATGGAATGGGGAGACACGACTCTCAAAATTTGAATGCAAAAATGGAGACGCAAACAAAACAATATTAAAATGAGGGAGACGTCTCTCGTCTCCAATAACAAATGGAGACCACAATGGATCCTTTGTTCAATCCTCTCCACAATTGTCTCACTTGCGGAACACTACATTTGGCCCCCGTCAGGACAATATTTTTCGCTGAATTTTTGATACAAGGGTAACTTTCAATGGGAAATTCAATGAAACTATTTAAAAACCCCCTATGGAATAAAATTTTTCACAACCACTTAAAATTTTTAAATGGCCATAACTTTTTTCACAGATGAGCTGGCTCTTCACTTCCAACAGGAAAAATGCTTATCTCGTCGAGATATTTCAGAATCATTATCTGGTTATGTAGTTTGGAAGCTCCACAATTTTTTTCAAAATCCGGCCGCTCACTTCGGCGCAGTACAGAGAATGAGGGGTCAGAGATACGGGTTTCTAAGGTCGATTTTCTTTCTCTACGTGAAAAGTTGACCCTAGGGACTTACTTTCAAGGAATTTTATTTTTCGCTGTACGGGTCATGGGTGAAATTGCCCGATTCTCTCAGATAGTCTCTCATATTGACATTGAAATTAGGATGCACACTTATGTGTTAGTGCCGGTCATTGCAATAGCAATTGGCGAAAGTACCGTCACTCAATGTAAATAACTTGAATTATTTAGGTACGATTCTTCGGACAAAGGAGAGAAGCAATACTCAGCCACCGGAAATCAAATCCGTCTTTTCCTCAACGAGAACGCGCTGGATTCTCCCGAAACCTACCCAAGATTCGTCGTGAAAGTTGATTCATCTGTGCCTGTGACAACTACGCCCAATGGGATGGTAAAGACCACGTCGACTACCATTTCTACCACTACTTCAGTCGCAAAGTTCACCAGTGTTGTGATGGCTCTTCTGATCACGATGATTTCCGTTGCTCAATGATGATAAACTAAGATTTTTGAAGAAGACTTTCAGTGTGATTGGAAAAAAATGTTTGAATAAACAATGATTCACAAGGCATGGCACTAATTTCATTCACTCTACCGCGGTCTTGAACAAGTGCGAACCAATTTTATGCGATTTGTTGTGCAATATATATTCGGAGTGCTTTGTAGATGGTTCTCCTTCATATCCCACCTATCATCACGAATACGTAGACCTAAATTTGACACTTTTCGAAATCTGAAGTTTGAACTTGAATAAACTTGTTAAAAAAACCTTCTCGCACACTAATCGCTGTTCGATGTCAGAAAGGAATGTTTTCAGCTTTCTATTTAAAAATATCTACCTTATGTCGTCATTTTAAACGGAGATATGATCATTTAAAGAAGGAGTAACACGAAAAATAAATTGTACATGTGGAATAGTGGTTGTCGTAGAGGACAGAAATCCGATGAGAAATCACTTTATCCGAAGTGACACAGATGACTCTATCTCGAGATATGAGAATGAGAAGATCGGGCCTCGGCGCAGGCGAAGCGCGCGTATTTGAAATGAATGAGAAAAACAGCAACAGCGAATGCGCCTAGCTGGATTCGAACCCACGTAGATTGCGCTTGGTGTGCAGTAGTTACCCACTGCGCTATAATCAAGATTGGTTCGGGTTGAGGGGAAACGTTATAGCTACTTATCACGCTCATCAGAATGCATTACCTTCTCATCTCTTATTCGTGTTACACCTTCTTTAAGTGGACTCGATTTGACCACTATAAAGTGAGTAAGTATAGCAAGTTTGGCCGTCCGAATCCATTAAATGACTATTGATATAACAATTCTGGCAGCCCAGTGTGAAAAAGCATATTTTCCTTACATTAAGTTTAGATCACGGTAGGATGATTTTGGGTTTACCGCAACGTATTAGGTTGATGCAAAAGTCTTGCGGTTTTTTGTGCCCGTACTTTGAACTATCATAATTATATTGTTCCAAATCATAATGACTCGCAAACATAGCAGTGTTTAGAGGTATGCTTATACTTTACATACACACATTTCAATCAATCCGATATCGCAATCAACGCAAGAAAAATCAACGCAAGCTTAAAATTTTGCATTAAATGTATTTTATTGGATATTTGTTGGCAAAATTCATGGAACCTGCCCATACCAATGTCTGAGAAGTATCACGTATACCCTTTCAGAAAATATGTTTCAACTGTGTCTCGATTAAGTTTGGACCGAATTACATGCTATTGAAAATATGCTGTCGATGCTGGCTACATGAAACTTGTTCGGATTTTTTGCATCGAAGACCAAGCATACAGGCTTCACTATGAGTGCGCTATATTCACCCACCAAGAGGCTATATTGTCATAAAAAATATTGGCGCCTGCATCTATCTCGTTTCAGAAAATTTGAATTTCTCATTTTTCAAAAATATGCAAAATCAACATTAAAAATGCAATATGTAGTCATTTACTGATCAATGCATTCCTCAAAAGGATGTAACTTCCATCATCCATGAGAAAAAGTATGTATAGGGAAGATGGGAGCTTCATATAACCACCAGGAATTGATCATTCATGCTTCAGAGGAAACATAATATTGAGAAATGTGTCGTTTTCGATGGATAAATTTTCGCAATTTTAACTTTGTCCTGCTCTCGCCTCTCCGATTGGGCAATGCTGATAGGGTACGCTTATGAAAGAGTACGCAAGGCCTCATTAGTAATTAATATACAGAAGTTCGTCGGTCAAACTGAAAGGAAGATGGAAGGCTGAATATCAAAAAACCGCAGTTTGTACCCAAATATGTCCGGAATTGATTTCATTGTCAGTTCCGGACCCATTTGGGTACAAACTAAGCAAACCTAACGTGATATACACCCTTTATAAGCCTGCTTAACCACTCCATTCTCATCCCTCGTCTGTCTCACTCATTCTCTTGTGTGGTGACGATGGATGCCCATCTTCTCTTCCTCTTCTCCACTCTCTTCGTTTTAATTCTCGCCAAAAGTGAGTTTTTCCCCTGTTCTCGTTAAAGGGGAGGAACGACGAATAGTTATTCAATCAGGTGTGTATTACCACCTAGTATAACTTCTTTTTTTCTTATTATAAAATAACAAACGAAAAATACCGTAGAATCTTCAGAATCCTTCCATGTATCCTTCCAGAACAACAATTTAGATTTGTTGTTCTCCGAGAATTGTTTTTATTCCACGGATAACTCATTTAACTGGCTAAAATTCGCGACATTCAGATGAATTCCCCAATGAAGTCGTCGTGACCTCGGCCGTCGTCAATGGAAAAATTGAGGTATTTTATGAAATTTTCCGGTTTTGTGGACCCACAATTTGACAGAATATCGGCAAAGCCGGTGAAAGTTATCGTCTGTATGCGGTCGTCTCATCCGATGCTCCTGCTAATCTAGCCAATTAAGTGAACATCGTCGACCGAAACGGCAAGACGTTCAAGTTAGCATTATTGTCTAGCATGAAATATGTAAATAGTATATTTCTTCCCTCCTTCTAGCCAATGATAACATTAATAATTCCATATTCAGGCTGGGCGATCTCTATTGGAAAGAAGACGTTTACTTCCTGAGTGATAATAACATCGTTACGGGACCAGTAAAGGTTTGTGACCATTCCAGTTAGCTATATCGATTTTTGATCGGTAATTTTGCACAACTTGTAGGTCACTGACCCGACTTCGAATACTCAGCAATTCGTGGTATACACGATCTATCTCCTATCTACGAAAGGTGCTTTAGCTTCCAATACTCATAATACGCCATATTTCCCCGCTCTGCCCGTTGTTGATATAACCATAGCGTATTCACAAACATTCCTCTACTCCATTCTCTTCAATGGAAAGGTGACTAACACGAGAAGTTCAAGAGGATAATTTGAAGAATTAGAAGGATTATTTTTCATTTTTAACGAGACATTATGGGCAAACGAGAATCAAATTCTAAGACCTTTTCCAATTTTTTCACAAAGAACGCCTAATGTATGGATTCTTAGTTGATGGAGATCTAAAAATGCAGTGACTCACATTGTTTCATTCAGGACGTGCGTGGAATGACAGTTCTCAGCGCCGACAATCGCTACTCACTACGACAATTTGAGATCACGGCCGTATGTTTCCCTTATGAAACGCCGATTCACTGGTTGAAGTGATGAAAATTATCGTCAGGATTCTGCATACGTCATGCCTCGCGGATACGATTTGCAATCCTACAACCTCCAGGATTCAGTTCTCGACATTACGTCAGATTGCCCGCTTTAGTCTCTCAAAATTTGTATTTTTTTAGAAAGCAGAATGGCCCTTCATCGTACGTGGCCATCTTGGGGCCAATTGCTACTGTCGTAAACAAGGCACAAGTTAACGGAAAATTCACGATTGGATTCGATATTAATGCCTGTTAGTTTGGCTTGTAAACATAGTAGCACCGGATTTACTTCAGCGAATGGAAACCTCGGGCCCGGCGGATCTCTTTCTATCCTCTCTCCAAATTGGTTGACGCTCGAAGATCGATATTCCACGTCATTCACTAAGTACAAAATGGCCTTCGATAGAACGTTCAAGTATGACAAAGATGTGAGTATTACAACGAAACCGCAAACTAAATTTTGTTTTACTTGCTAATCAATTTGTAATTTTAGCCGAAATTCGACTTCAGCATTGTGGCTTCAGCTCTTAAGAAAGACGAGGTTATTACTATCGAGATCACGAATGAGAAAGGGGAGAAGAAAGAGTTGAAGTTAGTGTCCTCTCTTTTCTATATTGCTATAGAAAAAGTCTTTATCGCTATATAACTTCTCATGAATATTATGTTTTCATTCATTTAATTCTTCTAGGTACAACTCTTCGGACAAGGGAGAGAAGAGAGGTTCGGCTATCGGTAGCAAAATTCACTTTACCGTCAACGAAAACGCGCTGGATTCTCCCGAAACCTACCCAAGATTCGTCGTGAAAGTTGCTTCAACTGTTCTATGAACAGCAACCTCCAATGGTTTGCCATAGATCACATCGACTGCCATCTCATCAACATCAGTCGCTGATTCCACGAATGCAATCATCGTTTCTCTGATCACGATTATTCTCGCTGTCCAGTGATGATAAACTGTTATTTTAAAAAATATTTCTCGTGATTGTATTAAAATGTATGTTTGCATAATCAGACTGCAATTAACAAGGAACCAATCTATTCACTGTAGTGTCACACGAACAAAAAAAAATCACTCTTGATACTCGAAGAAAGATATTTTATGCGATTTGCAGTGTAATTTCTAGTAGTTGCACAAGTGGTCTCATTGTAGGTGCTCATCGTTCATTTCTCATCCAGAGACCTGAATTTGCCAATGCTTTTCCAAAATCTAAGTAGGAATATCTCTTTAAAGTTCATTTTAATGCGGTTCACAAAAAAATACAAGTAGATAGTTATTGTCTCTCATAACCTCACTGACCTGCTACATATCTGTGACTTTTAGACGGTATCCTTTGATTCTGCCAAGTTCGACGGTCACCACTCCCACTGTCTTTCTCTGAAATCAAGCTTGTTTTTTGCTAACAAAGGAGCCGCATTTTTAGGGGAAATTCCAGCGTAAATTGTATGTTACCACTGGATATTTTATCCTAAGAGAGGATCAACCAACATCTTGCATCATTAGATAGTTGTTTCCTACGAGCCGAAAATCGAATGCGAAAATTTGGTTTTTTTTAATTGTTGCCCTTCATGCCCAGAGTAGTGTGCGCTTCTTGGAAGAACCCTTTCATCAAATCGAATTGCTCAGGCGGTAGTGCGGTTGGACATTTTGCTGGAGGTCGAGGGTTCAACCCCCGAAAGCTGTGGCATGATTTGCAGGTTTTGTTCATTCACAACCAGACCTTTCCCATGAATGCGTTTCCCCGATTGAAGCATGTTTGCACCGTTTTTGACAGTTTCAATGCTCTATAAGAATAATGACGATACTGCAGCATAAGGTAGGTGAAACAAGTTTCAATCGGGGAGAGCATTGATAAGATAAGTTAGGTAATGAAAAAAATATGTTAAAAAAGTCAAGACATGCCACAGGTGCCGAGGGTTGAATCCTCGACCTCCAGCAACATGACCAAACAACCGCCTGGGCCATCCGATTTGAAGAGGAGAGTGCCTCCAAGAATCGCACACTAGTCTGGGCAAGAAGGCCGAGAATACGAAAACCTCATTGTCTGCAGCAGAGCTTCTGATCATTAAACTACGGACAGTGGTTTCTGATCCGACAAAAACGGGCATTAAAACGTCCTCAGATGTCTGAAAGAAAAATGAAACAAACAAGCACATTTATTCAGTGGTCTATGTTATCGAAAGATACTGCAGAAACTATGTGCTCTCACATTCCCCTTCACAATTTCGTATTGTTTCCACACAGTATAAAGTAGATCACACCTTAAGTCCTCCTTTGAAGAGGCATTGCAATCCCAATCTATCGAGCGTTTCAGTGATTGCTTCCTCCCCAAATCGAACACTGATGCCGCGATCTTCGTTCGGCTCAAATCTGAGTAAGAATTTGATAATAATTGCAGCATTCTGTCGCATTTATGGATACAGTATAGAGTGCGCAATTCAGGTAATAGTATCTTCTCTCTCACCGCCCGACCGGTCGAGATAGTACGCAAAATGAAGGGACAATACCCGAATTGCGAACTCTAATGCAGTACCCCTTCACTCCCTCCTTGAAATCAGCCCACAGTAGATCACACACGAGGCTGTTCTTATCAATGTGCTCCAGTGGCTTTGGAATCTAAAAGGGGATAATTAAGCGGAGTTGAAAGATCGAAATTCTCACCCGACGAATGTCGTTCAGACTGCTCAGATATGACGCAGTATTTGTAAGGGTCAGACAATTCAGGGAGGATCTGGAACACCAATTTTTCAATAATATGGTATCCGGGGTACTTTTTCATGCTGATGACGATGGTCAACTTCATTTTGCATAATTGACCTCTAATGAAGCACTATTTCACCCGTCGAAATAGCGAAATTTCCGGTTTATTTGATTTATCAGGGGGAAAAATTGCTACAATTTTTCCCCTGGGTAAAACTTGCTACAAAAATTTGGAAATTTGTTTCCCGAGGTGGTTTTTCATTCTCTACACGATGGAATGGTGAACAACCCCGTTTGCAAGTTCCTTCATTGGTGTTCGGATTTTATTTATGGCTAAAACTCAAAACTAGAAGCCGGCATTGTGTGTGCATGTAAAGTATCTAGTGTCTAGGCCGTAATCCGATTTTTGTGCAATTTGATGTATGGGATTTTTACTTATGCCCATTTTAGTTTTCCGATTTCCAAAACTACTCATCTCTCACTATCTAGTCAGCAAACAAGAGAGCACACTTGTTCACCTATTCACTGATGGCTCAATTGGTAGGGCGTTGGGCTATCACTCAGCGAGTCGCGGGTTCGATCCCCGCCGCTGTTCAACTTTTGCAATATTCTTGCAATTTTTCAATCCCTCAATTTATTTCTAACGAGTGTTTTGGTGAAAGAGTAAATCATTGAAAAGTAAAGACGATATAATTTGAATAAATTTTTATCTTATAGACAGAAAGCAAACATAACGTTAATAACAAAATATGAACTATTGTGTAAGCATTGTTGATGAAAATTGAGTTGAGATATATCTTGGCAACGGCTAGTTAGAAACTTGATAAAAATATTGCAAAGCTTGAACAGCGGCGAAGATCGAACCCGCGACCCGCTGGGTGACAGCCCAACGCACTACCAATTGAGCCATCAGTGATCCGAGGGTGGGTGAACAAGTGTGCTCTCTTGTTCGCTGACTAGATAGTGAGAGATGAGTACTTTTGGAAATCGGAAAACTAAAATGGGCATAAGTAAAAATCCCATACATCAAATTGCACAAAAATCGGATTACGGCCTAGGCACTAGATACTTTACATGCACACACAATGCCGGTTTCTAGTTTTGAGTTTTAGCCATAAATAAAACCGAACACCAATGAAGGAACTTGCAAACGGGGTTGTTCACCATTCCATCGTGTAGAGAATGAAAAAACACCTCGGGAAACAAATTTCCAAATTTTTGTAGCAAGTCTTACCCCTGATAAATCAAATAAACCGGAAATTTCGCTATTTCAACGGGTGAAATAGTGCTTCATTAGAGGTCAATTATGCAAAATGAAGTTGACCATCGAAATCAGCATGAAAAAGTACCCCGGATACCATATTATTGAAAAATTGGTGTTCCAACGTTTGTTCGATTCTTAGGAGTACGGCGTCATATGGCGAGATTCCGCCGTGGATGCATAAAATTCCATCTCCTGGAATAATAAAATATAGAAAAACATAAATTAATATAATTTGCCTTTGCTTTTGTATTTGTTTCAATGGCAGTAAATATATGTCATTTGTTGGAATGACACAAAAACAAATACAATGATAAATTATAATAACGTATGTGAAATCAACATGATACTACCGATGCGACAAGCAAGTGGAATGTGGTTGAAAACTTCGTTGAATCGTTCGAATAGATCGTCGCCCTTCTCCTGAGAACTCGTTTTTATCCGGGACAACATGTGTATGACTGTCAAACCTTATCGAACTTGCGCTGAAGCTCCGATCTGAATTCCTGGGCGTATTTTGTATCTCTAGTTTCTCGATTTCCTCGAAGGATTACCAACTGAAATTGCACTAATTGTGATGTGTTATTGCATGCTTCTCACGAGAGAATCACGGCAATACGCCTAAATCGTTGTTCAATAAGATAAATCGATTTGTTTGCATTTTGTCAGTTATTGGGGCAATCTATTATGCTGAATCCGATTCTGGGTCGTGCGGCAGCCTATTTCCATCCGCCACTGCAGCAGGTTGCTGCAAAGTTTCGAAATTCTCTCTTGACGCCCCTGAAATTGGCTTCAAAATGGTTCGATCGAGGTGAAATTTGGACTGTAGACTTCATTATGATCTATTTTGAATATCGTAGCCAAATTTCAGGTAGGTCAAACTAGTTGTTCTGAGTAGTTCTTGTGATCTAACTTTTAGTTCGAAACTGCAACAAACCAAACTTTTGCATATTTTAGAATTAAATTTTAATTCTGTGTCGACATGATTTTTTGTGAATTTTTCCCATATGGTCTTTCTTGTATCCCATCCCAAAAACTGCGAAAAAGCGCAGGGATCGCATAAATGCAATGGTTTTTTCGATGTTTTACGGTGGGAAACATGAAAAACCATAAGGAAAAATCAATGTCGACGCAGGCATTAAAAGCTCTAAAAGATGCAAAAGTTTGGTTTGCTGCAGTTTCGAAATAAAGAACACAAAAACTGCTCAGAACGACTGGTTTGACCTACCTGAAATTTGGCTAGGATATTCAAAATAGGTAATAATTGAAGTCTACAGACCAAATTTCACCTCGATCGAAGTATTTTGAAGTCAATTTCAGATGCGTTAAAGAGAGTATTTCGAAACTTTACAGCAACCTGCTGCACTCGCGGATGGATATAGGCTGCCGTACGACCCGGAATCGGTTTCAGCATAATAGCATAATACCCCAGAACTTTCAAAAACCTCTATTGCACGTGTGTACTGATTCTCTCGCGAGAAGCTTGATTTGCAATGTAATCAGGAACGGATAAATGGACTCCGTAAATCGGGTTGGATGAGCTTCCAATCCAGTGTCACCATTGAAAAAAATTTTGGACGCTTTGTCATCACTAATGCTAACCGTTTCGCAATCGGGCTGAACTGCCACCTTCAGGCAGAAAAGAAGCATCAGAACTTCAAGCGATTGATCGCCTCTGAAATTTAATTATTTTATTTTTTTTAAACCAGCCGATTGCGCGCGCCACGGCGCGCGCAATCGACTGGCGTGCGCCGGGTCGTTTTCTTAGTTGGCTAGCTTTCAAGTGTCCCCATAGGTTTCTCAACTCATCGATTTATTCTTTCGCAATTTATTCAGAGAACTTCTTCGAATACAATGTTTGTCTGTCGATTAGAATCAGCTTGAACAATTAAACCTTCCTTTGAACGAACTCGGGAAAGAGCAACGTATAATTGATCGTGAGAGAATACTTCCGAAGGGATCCAGAGGCCAATGTTAGAGAAGGACTGACCCTGGGACTTGTTAATGGAGAGGGTATACGAATGGTGAACGGGGAATTGAGTACGTCTAACTTTGAAGGAAAGGTTCTTATCATGATAACAATCGATACGGGGAATGACAGCGAATTCTCCCTTTCGGTCGCCACATGCGAATCGACAACCGAGGGAGCGGGGTCCTAGATGCTCTACGATAAGTCGGGTACCATTGCACAGGCCGGCAGAAACATCTAGATTCCTCTGCAGCATGACAATAGAGCCCTTCTTCAGCTTGAGAGTGTGGGGAGGGAGAGTAGAGGAGACATCTTATTGAGGAACTCAGTGGGGTATGTGGTGTGATCGGATGGTTCATCAGATACGACCTCATCTCGCGAGAGATAGATCCTCTCTTCCCCAAGCATCCGCCCATGTACATCGTCATTCAGACGGGTCACCTCCACATTCTTAGGGGTCAGAATGACCTTCTCGCAAGGGTCAGTGGAAGGGTCGACTACTTCCCCGAACACTTTTTCGACGATGTTTCCATCGCACATGTTCGAGAGGGGAAGAGTCACCTTTGACTCAGCATCATTCGCAGATCCGTCGCCCACCTTGAGGAGGAATTCAATCCATTCGGTATCTCCCGAAGTGACTCTCATGTTTGAGATGAGAGTGAGGGATCGGAACTGACTCCAGAGAGGAGATCTCTTGATGCACGCATCGACTTGATCGGCTCTCGTTCCCTTCTCCACCACCGGGAGAATCTGGCGGAAGTCTCCACCGAGAATGATTAGTTTCCCTCCAAATGGTCGATCGATCTGGGTGATGTCCCTGAGAACAGCATCGGCTGTGTTCAGCGCCGCCTGGAAGAATGGGGATTGTATACTTTAAGTGATGAGTAAATAGAGGGAATCTTACCTTTGGGATCATCGACGATTCGTCCCAGATGATGACGTCATTTTCGGCAAGTTCCTTGGCGTCCTGTTCTTGTCTTCTATGGTTGGAGGACTCGCACCGATTGCTGATATTGAGCTTGAAGAGAGAAGCGGATGTTCGACCGCCTGGGAGAAGATTGGCTGCGATTCCTGTCTAGGCAGTGCAGACAACCTAGACATGAAGATTATATTGAACTGAAAATGTAGATGCAAAAATCTCACCTTAAGTCCATTTCCGACGAAGATGTTGTAGAGTGTGGTGTAGAGGTACGTCTTCCCGCTTCCACCCGGTCCGTCAAGGTGAAAGAGACGGGGGAGAGAGGCATCCTCCTCCCAGAATCGCGTCAGCAGCGGCTTGTTGCTGAGGGTTCAGAGTCGCGTAGAGTCTCGCGCCTTCCGCAGCACAATAAGCGGGATTGGCAAGGTTGAGGTTTCTGAGTGGAGGGCGGACGGCTGGCTCAGGAACGAATCTGGAGAAATCGTTTCCTGCCCTGAAAGAGAGAATTTTATATTTGTTCATGCAAAGTTATCAATATGCAGAATCACCTTCGGAATCGATCAGCAATATCGAAGTAGGCGAGTGCCTCAGCCTCCTCCTCTCCTGCTCCCATATGACGGTAATCCTCACTGAGATCCCTTTTCATTGCTTCCCAGAGTGCCTGTGGGTCGTGGACCTCATTGAAAAGAAGAATGGCAGTGAAGGCGGATCGGAGAGCAGCGGGGACTGAGTGGCCAGCCCATTCTTTTAGACACTGGAGATACTCACTGTCGTCCTTAAGAAGGCCGTGAGCCTTTGCTGCTTCTCCGAAAGTGGGGTAGGTCACTGGCACTCCGTTGGAATCCGAGACAGTACGGAGATACTCGAATGAAATCGGTCCCTTGATGTTGAGGAGGAGGATACGGAGGTTGAATCTCTCGGTATCGTGGGGAGGGACCGTATACATGCGTCCGATCTGTCTAGTTCCGCTCTTTCGCTCACTCCATTGGCCGTTCTGCTTAGTGAAAGTGAAGCGAGTGGGGAGGTCGAAGTAGAAGAATTGGCGAGAATCGACGAAGGAGGGAGGGATGGTGCCACTATCGATAGTCTCCGCAGACTCCCTGTTCAACTTGAACCATGCTGTGAGAGTAGTATCTTTGGCAGCCCTAGCTCGAAGCTGCTCAGGAGGCTCGTTGGGGTCGAAGGTGACCTCTTGGAAGTTCGGTTCGTGAACGGCCAAGCGGTACACAGTGTCCGATTTCCTTTCGTTCTTGAAGCCGAAGATGTGATGGATTGCCTCTGGGGCGCACACATATAGGGCATCGAGATGGGCACGGATTTCATCAACGATGACTCCGTCCCCGTCCCTCTGTCCGGTACGGAAGAGGCTGAGAGAGGCGCGATCGGGCCCTTTGTAGACGTACTTGAATAGATACTTCATTGCCTCGATAAATGCGCAGATTTCGACATTGGCGTGCGCATTGTATGTTAGCAGGAAGTACACATTGTAGGGCACGGTGTGACGGTTGTCGAGGTTATGGCCTCCGTACTCGACTACACTCCCGTCATCCCTCCTACGGTACTGAGGGTATCCGTCGACATCGAGATTTGTACTGTCCCGGAACTCTTTGGGGAAGCGTTTGGAGCATTGCCCATCTCTCATGCATGGTGACTCTGGATTGAGTGCACCGCAAGGTCGGTGGAGCATGTTCGTGGTGACGATGTGATACAGCTCCGGGTCCGTCTCGGGATCAGGGATCTCCGCTTGGACTAACCTGTCGACGTCCTCGGGAGTGCGCGGCTTTGTGTCCTCACTCATGATGAGGAGGATGTGAACGTGAGGGAGACCTCTCTTCTGCCACTCGAACACTGCGATATAGGCAATGACGCGGCCGAGCTTGTGGCGATGGAGCAGATCGTCGAATACCCTGTCGACCTGATACACGCAAATTAGGATAGTCAATTGAGAAGAGAGAGTTAATATTTAACTCACCTTTAGTTTGAAGACCCTTGAGATGAGATCAGGTCGATCAGAGGCAGTCTGACAGGGCTCGAGATTCTCGGTGATCTCCACGCGGGGTTGCACGTGAAAGTAAAGAAGATGTCGGGCTTGCCGTATTTGGAGACAATCGCCATCGCGTCTTGGAAGTCCTGGGTCATCGCTCGAGGACTACCCGGATGAGTCGAAGGGAGGATGGTCCTCTTTCCCGGAACATCAGAATCTCCCGCAAGATAGTCCTGAAAAATCAAAGCATGGGAATCAAACTCTGAGAAATTATATTTTGAAAATTATTTTAATTTTGCATACCTGTACAGCCCGGTAGGAGGCGCTCCGAAGCTGATTTTGGTTTGAGCGGAAATAGTTGAGTCTATTTTGTTCGATCTAAAATGGATGGGAAGTCAGATATATTGAGGTAGTAAAGCGAATTCTAAGTGAAAATGTACTTACCTTGACCCAGGAGTCCACGGCGAACTGCTGGAAGAGGGCTTTTCCATGGTGGATGGGATTGAATTGTCCTTCTCGCACCATCATGAGGTAGCTGTAGTACTCCTTCTGGGTGATTCGAGTCCTCTTCCTGCCCGATGGCTTCTTCTCTAGTTCAGGGTGCCACCCGTCCTTTCCCGTGGGGAAGAATATGGGATAGGTGAGGGGATCGCAGATCTTGTCGATATCCCGAATCGCCATGAGTCCTCCCCCTCTAGGATGTACTGCCAGAGATCGAGTGACAGGCACATCGTCGTCTTCACCCACGTAGACAACGGCCACTTCATTTGCTTGGGGCACATTGTATCTACGGGGATCCTTAGACGTAGAGGTATCAAAGATCATGCGGACGGGGGCAGCTATTCGGCCTTCTTCGGCTGCATTTCTCTCCTCATTCTCCTCCACCTCAGCCAGCATTTTGTAGGCCTGGGCATAGGGGTTAACCCTTGATATCAGGCCGCTGAGATCAGCCATCACTTGAGGATCACAGTTCACATTGGCGGGATTACCCAGCCTCTCACTGGCTGCTTGGGCGGTATCCAGAATGTAGATCTGACCGTAAGATGTTCTCTGGCCAGGTTCTGGATGAAGGGGACCGGCAAGATGGTACACCTGCCCGTGAATACGGAAGCAGAATGGGCCACGTCCCCTCGGGATATCGAGCTGAGCGCCCATGGAAGCCATTGATAAGGCAGAGTTAAACTGCCGAATGAACTTCTGGAAGTTCTTGGCTTGAGGGTAATCATCGAGGAGGAGAGTGCGGATTTGGTCGGGGAAATCAGAGAATTTGTCCTCGATTGTGGTTGCCAAACCGAAGTTACAGCACAGATTGATTTTATCTGTGCTTCCACTCACTTCTCCTGCAGAGGGATTACGGTAGAAATGAGATATCGAATTGCTCCGCATTAATATTCCTTCAATTAGCGAAAGAACATGGAGAGAGCGTAGAATGGAAAGAGATATTTCATAACAGCATGGAATGTTCTAGAATCTCCTGGATTTTCTGAGCAATTTCTGAGGCGCTCTCTCCATAGCACACACTATCTCGTTTCCTATGATCGGCGAAAATCACGCAAAATGCACCGTCACATTGGATAACGGTAATATTAAACTTGGCGTACCTGAGAAGAAGCGGGCCCCGCAGTTGCTGCATGTGGTGTCCATTGCGCCGAGATAATTCGGCTCTGTCACCGGTCTTTCCCTCTCTTCGTTCCTGTGTGCTTTCATCCTCTCTCTATGATCCATCCTTCTTTGTCCTCCTTTTCCATTCGTTTCTTCCTCTCTCCTCCTCCTGTCTCGTTCTCTATCCCGTTCTCTGACCTCTTCTCTCTCCTCTTCAGTCATTGATGCTCTTCTCTTCCTCTGCCTTTCCTGATCTGCGGTGCGTCTCTTTTCCGTCTGCTGCGGATTTTCGCTCGCACGGCGTGATCTGCTCCTTTCCGCTTCAGCAGTGTTTCTGAATTATTTAATACTAAGTATAGATACTTATGGTAAAAAGTGGTGTTAATGAACTTAGGAATGCACTAACCACGAATTAAGTTCACTATCTCTATTATGCTAATTACAATCTCGGTTCCAGTGAACAACATTAAATAAGCTTTCACCTCAGCCGTGAGCGAGTTCTGCTGGCGATTGGCTCCTGTGATACGGACGGAGAGGGAGGAAGGTTTATGAGATGAGCATCGGTTGGTGGGGCGTCGTTGGACGAAGTGGACGGATCCATGTTTTTGTAGACTTTTGACTACTGTTAGAGTTCCTTGTCTAGTGCTTTCCTTATATCACTTTTCATGGTAAATTTCCTGAACTTTCTGGAAGTTTCGAACAATCGATTATAGAAAGATCTAATATATATGGAACTTTATATGAGGGTTTCGAAACTCTTGACGTTAAGAGGACACCTTACAACATCGGCAAAAGGTCCCTTAATCGCGCGGGATTCGAACACCCACTGTCATTAGTTCAACTCCAACCATCAACCTCTCAGCCACAAGGGCTCAGCGGGAGAGGAGGAACTTCCGGGTTATGATGGAAGGAGCGCGCGCTAAAGTCCAATGTGAAATTGCTGCTATTCATGCTCGCTTCAAAAGATCTTCTAGAATGTTCTATATTCTTTGCCGCACCTATGCAGAAATGCCTACATTTCTTTTAAATCACTGATTTGAATGTTCCGGAACATTCTAGAAGCTTTGGAACATTTTCGAACTTTCTGGAACATTCTAGAATCTTTGGAACATTTTTGAAATTTCTGTAACATTCTAGAAGCTTTGGAACATTTTCGAATTTTCTGGAACATTCTAGAAGCTTTAGAATATTTCCCACGGAATAACAGTTGACCCATGGCTAATTATCTATTGGTATACGGTAGTTGCCCCCAATAATAACTATTGATTGGCATACGGTAATTCAAAGATCAAAGATCAAAATCATAAATCTGACCCACGGAATAAGAGGTGACCCACGGCTAATTATCGATTGGTATACGGTAGTTGACCCAATGCCAATTATTGATTGGCATACGGTAATTCAAAGATCAAAGATCAAAATCATAAATCTGACCCACGGAATAAGAGGTGACCCACGGCTAATTATCGATTGGTATACGGTAGTTGACCCAATGCTAATTATTGATTGGCATACGGTAATTCAAAGATCAAAGGTCAAAGTCATAAATCTGACCCACGGAATAACAGTTGACCCATGGCTAATTATCTATTGGTATACGGTAGTTGCCCCCAATAATAATTATTGATTGGCATACGGTAATTCAAAGATCAAAGATCAAAATCATAAATCTGACCCACGGAATAAGAGGTGACCCACGGCTAATTATCGATTGGTATACGGTAGTTGACCCAATGCTAATTATTGATTGGCATACGGTAATTCAAAGATCAAAGATCAAAATCATAAATCTGACCCACGGAATAAGAGGTGACCCACGGCTAATTATCGATTGGTATACGGTAGTTGACCCAATGCTAATTATTGATTGGCATACGGTAATTCAAAGATCAAAGGTCAAAGTCATAAATCTGACCCACGGAATAACAGTTGACCCATGGCTAATTATCTATTGGTATACGGTAGTTGCCCCCAATAATAATTATTGATTGGCATACGGTAATTCAAAGATCAAAGATCAAAATCATAAATCTGACCCACGGAATAAGAGGTGACCCACGGCTAATTATCGATTGGTATACGGTAGTTGACCCAATGCTAATTATTGATTGGCATACGGTAATTCAAAGATCAAAGATCAAAATCATAAATCTGACCCACGGAATAACAGTTGACCCATGGCTAATTATCTATTGGTATACGGTAGTTGCCCCCAATAATAATTATTGATTGGCATACGGTAATTCAAAGATCAAAGATCAAAATCATAAATCTGACCCACGGAATAAGAGGTGACCCACGGCTAATTATCGATTGGTATACGGTAGTTGACCCAATGCTAATTATTGATTGGCATACGGTAATTCAAAGATCAAAGGTCAAAGTCATAAATCTGACCCACGGAATAACAGTTGACCCATGGCTAATTATCGATTGGTATACGGTAGTTGACCCAATGCTAATTATTGATTGGTATACGGTAATGGATTGATGCCTTCCTAACGTCATCCCTCCCTCCCCTCCCTATTTCGCAATCCGGTCAGACGGAGTCACACTGCGCTTTATATATAGGTATTGATTGATAAACAAATCATAAACAAACTAAATTACTCGCCTGCCAATGTAGTTGCCCAAGAAAATGAGCGAGGAAAAGCAGTGTGCGGGAATGAAGCTTTCGTCGGCAAATCGCATTTTGAAGTTGGTGTAAATTCGCTTGAGGCTAGCCAGCTGAATTTTGTAATTTTTTATTTATTAAGTGGAACATTTGCAAGATCATTGACAAAATTTGTTTAGGGATTCCTAGCTTGGTTAAACGTTCATATGTCATAAATACGTTTGCACCGTTATAATTTTTAAATAAAAAAAGACTTACGCTTCCGTTCAAATCGCCTATGAAGATGGCGTCCGGTTCTTCTGTGTGACGATGGAGTTGGAACTCGACCAAAGAACTCTCTAAAATTTTGATTTACTCTTTGATCACACATTTCGGTGTGCATCATCAATGAAAAGGCCGCTCGCAATGTATACCATTTTTCAATATAGTCAAATTAATATTGCATTCTCATAATAATTTACCCACCAGATTTGAATATTTCCTTAACGGATTCGAGTATTCTGACCACGTTTTCGTATCCGAATCGAACGTACGAATCATTCTGAGTAGATATGTATTCTGTCCATTGCTCCTAACATATAATTCCCCAATTAAGCCATGTTTATTCTCTTTCAATTGACTTGCATTTTTATTTCCTTCCAAAATACAAATCTCAATCAAGAAAAATTGAGAATATACCGAATTTGTCGTTTTTTCAACCAGTTATTATTGACATCTTCCATCAGCCACTCACATGTCTATTTGCCAGTCGGAAGATGATCTTGTTGTAGAGTTTGGTTCGATCGAAGGATGGCACTTCAGCTTCACTCGTTAGCAGTTCGTCCAGACACGCCCGACTGAATGGCGTTACAGTTTGTTAAAACGCATTTTTGCAAGCAAATTAGCATTTTGGCGGGAAGCTGAAGGCACTTGAGGGAAAGATTCACTAATGACATATCACTAGTGACAAGACAATTAAGATAAGCGAAAGGCGAAAGGATAACTCACTCTTTCCGAAAGGGAGTTTCTTCATCGAAATCGTCTTTAGTGATGGGCCTGAATCCATCGTAGGCGGCCATCGACCAGTCAAGATGGAGAAAAGTGGAGAGAATGAAGGGAGGAAGGAGGAGAGAGAAGAGTATTTTGAATTAGTCAATTTACATAATTGATTCGTTTATTGAACTATATTTAAATTGTTATGATTTTAAATTTTCTAAGGCCTTTTCTTCCATAAACATTCAGTTACTAAATACAGAAACTCGCTGGCAATACTCTTTCGGCGACTATTTTACCTCTGCCTCGCTCCCCACTCTGACAACTCGTTTTATCATTTTCTCTTCGACATTTTATATCGTTAATTTTATATATAAGAGTGACTATCTGAGAGAACCGAGCAATATCACCTATAGGCCGTACAGCGAAAAATAAAGTTCTGATTTTAAGATGTCCCTAGGGGTAACTTTTCACGTAGAGTTCGAAAATCGACCTTAGAACGCCGGATCTCTGACCCCTGATTTTCTGTGGCGCAGCTCAATGCTGAGGTCGGTTTTTGTAAATCGTGAACGGCTTATCCAAACCCCATACATATATAATAATTCTGAAAGAACTCGACGAGATAAGCATTTTTACTGTTGGAAGTGAAAATCCAGCTCGTCTGTGAAAAAAGTTGTGGTCATTTGAAATTTTAAAATTATTGCTCAAAAAACGTTTTTCAATGTGTGTCATTTTAATTACGATTATTAGATTCCTCATGAAAAGTTACCCCAGGAGCCAAATTTTCGTGGAAAAATTCGTGCTTCAAAGGGGTCTCCTGGATCTCAGAAGAGGAAAGGTAGTGATTTTTTTACAAATATGTATATTTTTTACGACGAGCCACTATGAACTCTGATTAAAACTGAATAGTTTATGGGTACATTTTGATAGGGCAAAGATATAGCGCACAAAAAACGGACATTATCTCAAATCGAAAAAAATCGATTATCTCAACATCGATTTTTCTCATGTTTGGGCACATGCTACTTTTCCTTTACGATCCGAATTCACAATTTTCTGGGAAAATCTAGTAGTACGAACCAACATATGTCCGAAATGTTTGAACTTCGGCTCCTCACCAATCCAGAAGGTAGGTATATTTTTGCTTGAAAATGCAATTTCACGTTTGTAAAAAATATGTTTCGAACGATAATATCGAAGTTACGATGGCTATCGGATAATTTTATACATGATTCAACTTCTTCAACTTGTATCAACTATTGTGCACTTGCAAATTGGCGCATCTATTCAATCTATTAAAAATGATTTTTTGGACACCAGAAAAACATTTTTTTTTGAAAACTGCTCATTTACCGCTGGAATGCATAAAGCTTCAGTAATTTAATTGGACGAAGTTATATAAAAGTAAAATCTAACCAATTCTCACGAAAGGACGCCCAAAATTTATTTTCGTTCTTTCACGACAATAATAATCCTGCATTTTCAAGCAAAAATATGCTTATCTTCCGGGTTGGTGAGGAGCCGATGATCAAACATTTCTGACATATGTTGGTTCGTACTACTAGATTTTCCCAGAAAATTGGGAATTCGGGTCGTAAAGGAAAAGTAGCATGTGCCCAAACATGAGAAAAATCGATGTTGAGATAATCGATTTTTTTCGATTTGAGATAATATATTTTTGCCCTATCAAAGTGTACCCATAAACTGTTCAGTTTTAATCAGAGTTCATAGTGGCTCGTCTTAAAAATATACATATTTGTAAAAAAATCACTACCTTTCCTATTCTGAGATCCAGGAGACCCCTTTGAAGCACGAATTTTACCACGAAAATTTGGCTCCTGGGGTAACTTTTCATGAGGAATCTAATAATCGTAATTAAAATGACACACATTGAAAAACTTTTTTGAGCAATAATTTTAAAATTTCAAATGACCACAACTTTTTTCACAGACGAGCTGGATTTTCACTTCCAACAGTAAAAATGCTTATCTCGTCGAGTTCTTTCAGAATTATTATATATGTATGGGGTTTGGATAAGCCGTTCACAATTTACAAAAACCGACCTCAGCATTGAGGCGCGCCACAGAAAATCAGGGGTCAGAGATCCGGCTTTCTAAGGTCGATTTTCGAACTCTACGTGAAAAGTTCCCCTTAGGGACATCTTAAAATCAGAACTTTATTTTTCGCTGTACGGCCTATCGTCAGTTCTCTCAGATAGTCACTCATAATATATACGAGAAAGGAAGGGCGGCAGTAGGCACTAAATGAAAGCTTCCCTCACGTACCGCTGAATCTACACCTCTTGGCGAATGTTGATTCCTACTGCAGCTGGCCACTCTCTAATGGGTGATTCTCTCGCGATAAATCTCATAATTGTCTTATGAAGATTCTTGAAATAACAAACAGGGAAACATCCACGATCATTCTCTCTATTGCTTTCGTCTCTCCATCCATTCCATTAAGTAGATTTGTCTGCTTGCAATAGAGAATAGGAAGGAGAACAAAGAGGTAGGCAACGAAATTGCAAAAAAAGCTGAGACGGGAGAAAGACAGGGTACATCTCGCTGGATCGATTTTTTTCTGCCTTTCCCCCTTTTTCGTGCTCTATTCAATCTCATTATCCTCTCATAAATTGGTTTCTGTTCAATGCCCCTTCACATTTTGTGTCGCAATTGTTAGACTGGCACTAGAGACCGTGATTAGCGCAATTATTTCTCCATTTCCTACGCTCTCTAATTGCTGGTAGGAAGAACATGAACAGTCGATTACCAACATTGGAACTCATTGTCCGTTAATAATTATATTCTAATTTCAGCTGCCTACATCAACTCAAAGCATCGTCTGAGCGATCGACTAATTCATCACAGAACATGATGAGCAATTTTACTTGCCCAACAGATAATTGATTACTTTTTGTCAATATCCTTAAACGAATATCTCACTTAAGATAAGGGTCTCAGTTGTCACAGAAGCTTATCGAAATTCATGAAGTTTGGGAAAGTGTCCATCTCGGGGAGCAGTTTCTGGAGTCGATTTCAAACGAGGAAACCTTCAAGCGGAGTTAACCCACCTATTGAAATAACTGCGATAATGGGCCCGTTCAATATTGTAAGAATAAACATTTCCAAGCAACACCTTCGTTTTCCGTGGAATTCGTTCACTTATGAACAAAAGAGTTGCATTGTTCGATGCTTAATCGAAGGATAATTATCCTGTAGGAGCAGATGGATGCGAGCCTACATTTGTCCTCCCAATCTGCCTTTGCTCTTCTACATCACTCTGCTTTGGTCGTTTGCAATAGAGAATAGGAAGGAGTAATAATGGGCGAAAAAAGAGGCGTGGAGAGAAAGAGCGAGAGCGTCTCACTCGATCGATTCCTGGCTCTTCCCATTTTCCTTTCTTTCAATCTTGTTGCGTTGGTTTCCGCTCTATCAAATGCTGTGTGATAATGTTTGAATTTGCCCTAAATAATTACCTCCTAACTAGGGCTGGCGAATGAAGAGAGAAAATAAAGCATTCATTCTCTCTTCAACGGGCGAGCGGCGCGGTGTCATTCTTCATTGAAGGAATGGGGAGATTGGTGATTCCTTCATGAAGGAATTCATTTCCATCCTGATAGATTGCACCAAAAAGTGTTCTAATTTACATCTGATATGTTTTAATTAGTATGGCCGTGTTCAGGACAGTTCTCCTAACGGATTGTGATGGTGGGAGAAGACTTGAACAGCCATAGGGTACTAATGTTTCCTGAAAACAATAATACAACTACACCCAACAAATTACTTGATATTCATCGAGAAGTACCAGGGGAGTAACCTTTCGCTTTATATTTGACCCCTGAGAGTGTTTGGTGTAATGAAACAGCATTAGAACCCGAAACTAGAAACGTCTCTTGACGGGATCCTCTTATTTCCCATGTTAGGCCATCTTAACGTAACGCAACGTTGGAGTTATTTGGCATGTGGAATGGGCATGCCTTAATAACCCCAAATTCAAAATTTCGTACAAAAATCTCGCTCCTGGTTTAAGTTATAGCGAGTTCCTTCATGAAGGACGAGACCGAAGGACGAGATTCTTCATGAAGGAGAAATGAGAGGGAGGGAAAAATCGACTCTTCATTCTTTCATTTTTCCTTCATTCGCCAGCCCTACTCCTAACTATAGTTGTCTACATCAACTCAACAATTCCTCTCATCTATCGACGTACTCGTCATTGTTACTGCATACAGTTAGTCCTTAGACTTTACAGGTAAATAATTGGAATGAATCTTTTCTCCATATTCAGGCAAGTTTATCGACTATCTCGATTCAGTTATAGAACTCCAGTGTCAAAGAAATGGATGCCTGGAAAGAACGACTGAAAATTTCAGCGAATTTTCAGGTAAAGGGCGGCCACGGCCTACGGCCCCTACTGCGTAAAGGGCGGCCCTACGGCCCTACGGCCCTCACACTATTTCCTTGCTGCCTCGTATCCCAACGGCCTACAGAAGTGTCTACGGCCCTGATGGCGTCACCTGACGTGTCTACGGTCCAGATGACGTCGTCTTCGACCCTACGGCCCTTACTGCGTAAAGGGCGTCCCTACGGCCCTACGGCCCTCACACTATTTCCTAGCTGCCTCGTATCCCAACGGCCTACAGAAGTGTCTACGGCCCTGATGGCGTCACCTGACGTGTCTACGGTCCAGATGACGTCGTCTTCGACACTACGGCCCTTACTGCGTAAAGGGCGGCCCTACGGCCCTCATATCTTTTCCTTGCTGCCTCGTATCCCAACGGCCTACAGAAGTGTCTACCGCCCTGATGGCGTCACCTGACGTGTCTACGGTCCAGATGACGTCGTCTTCGACCCTACGGCCCTTACTGCGTAAAGGGCGGCCCTACGGCCCTACGGCCCTCACATCTTTTCCTTGCTGCCTCGTATCCCAACGGCCTACAGAAGTGTCTACGGCCCTGATGGCGTCACCAGACGTGTCTACGGTCCAGATGACGTCGTCTTCGACCCTACGGCCCTTACTGCGTAAAGGGCGGCCCTACGGCCCTACGGCCCTCACACTATTTCCTTGTTGCCTCGTATCCCAACGGCCTACAGAAGTGTCTACGGCCCTGATGGCGTCACCAGACGTGTCTACGGTCCAGATGACGTCGTCTTCGACCCTACGGCCCTTACTGCGTAAAGGGCGGCCCTACGGCCCTACGGCCCTCACACTATTTCCTTGTTGCCTCGTATCCCAACGGCCTACAGAAGTGTCTACGGCCCTGATGGCGTCACCTGACGCGTCTACGGTCCAGATGACGTCGTCTTCGACCCTACGGCCCTTACTTCCGAAAAATTCTTATTGCATAGTCGGAAGCTCTGATAAAATTAGGACGTCCCAGAGAAATATCAGTCAGCTCCAAAATATGAAAAAAATACACCCTCTGATAAAGGGACAATTGTATTATGAACGTTATTCGTGGAGATGGTCGACAGAAATCAGAAAATACTTACGGCTCTAACATATTTGTAGACGACTATCACAAAAATTTGACGGCCCTTATGGATGATCTACGACTCCATTAATATAGCCCCAGATATGTACACAGGTATTTATAAAATTCTGACGCCCATCATACAATGCTAACAGCCTTAAAGGGATATTACATAGATTGACGATTTCAACCTAATCGGTAGTAAATACCATTTTAGAAAATATCACTAACATAATAAAATATTTTTAAAATATTTAAATATCGAATATAAATTTAATAAATTTACAAATAATAAAAACAGTTATCGGTTTATGGTGGGCGAGCGGGTCGGAGATGTTTCGTGAAAATCGTCGTGTTTGAATGCACGCTCTTGATCGATTTCCCCGAACAACGACACGACGTCGCGAAGTCCCTCGTTTTGCTTGGTTTTCATTCGATTTTCATTGGTTTACACTGTTTTTTCTGGATTATTTTGGTACCCAGCGCTGTATCTGAGTGCCGTGGCTCTTTTTGCACCGAAATAAACGTAGTTATCCTGAATTACGATCGTTTTGAACAACCTTTTCCTTCGAAAGACGACGGTTTTCTTGCAATTTCCCCGCAGTTTCTTTGATAAGTTAGTTGCTAGCGCAGTGTATCACGCTAGTGAACCGTTTTGAGCCATTGGTGATTGATTAACCCCACTTTGTAGCTAATTATGCCAAGTTTGTGATCGTAAATTGCTTTCGATAAACCGCATCGCGTGACTAATCTTCGTCAAACCTGCTATCAGTTCTATGCTCACGCAACGGAAGAGAAGGTGCGCCAGATGTGGCGCACAATCGAGTAAAACGCGCCGCTTCCCTGCCAATTTGAAGCGCTACCACCAATTTGTTTGGGTGAAGTCCCTTGGCCTCAGTAACGAGGAGGCCTTGCGCGAACTGGAGTTGTTTCGCGCGAGAGTGGCAAATAGCGAGGACATTCGGTGGTGCGAAGCACATTTTGGAGCAGACGGTCTTCCGATAGAGGTAGAATATAGTTGATCCTATCCTATTTTCTAAATTAAATAATGCTCTTGAGTCTCCCGATCCGTCAAACGACGATCTAGATACTGGGGTAGCTGAGGTAGTAGTTGCCTTAGGGAAAACTATGAACGCTCGCTCTCATAGAAACGGCGCCGCACTGACCTACCATCTTCTTCATCTGCTGTAGTTCGCGTGGAGAATAACGAGGGCGAAGGGACACTCGAAGGGAATGAGACACATGTGAGAACAACTGACACATTATTATCATTTATCATAGAGGAAGCATAATATTATTACACAAAAATATTATCCACATATGAGTGCGAGTACTAATATTAGGGCGAAGACGTGTATGCTGTTGGCCATGATGATCAACAATCGCTGAACGAGCTGCCTATAGCCAATGAAAGGAAGGTACACAATATATTTTGAAAACTTTATCACTTCGTAAGAAATATGACAATCGAAGTTTGTATATATAAACACTATATCAATAGGCATTGTGGCAAGTGAAGTCGAAATATAATGATGGGAGGACAGTAGAGTTGGCAATACGAGGACAGGTTACGAGCTCGTTAAGCCTCTTCCTCTTCGGATTGCGAAATAGGAGAATGGGGAGGATAATGACCTCTCCTCGTATTGCCAACCCTCGAGGGCAGTACTGCATCAGAGGCAGTATAACAACCAGGCAACTCAAAATACATCAAACAATTTTCGGGAACTGTTAAAACTAAGATGGTTCTCACTGTCACAATTCATCCCATTCCTGTTTTTTTCATCCCCTATTGATCGACCCGATTAGTTTGCGATGGAGGCAAAAGGCTAGCGCCCTATGGGTGACCTACTCGTGCACTGGGTGCAAGAATCACTTCCGATGGGACAGCCAGCCTAAGAGGAGCAGAGGGAGAAGTAGAGTGTACGAGATGAACCAGTCTCTCGCAGTGTCTGCGTTCATAACGGGCACTCCCATCACGGTGACCTATCAACTTGTGCTCGCTTACCCAAATTGTTCTTACAGAGACTCATCGATCAATGTGATCTCCTCTCCATCGCAATCCCAAAAGAGCGATCCTTGCGCGATACGATTCGTTTCTATGCGTGCCCATCAATCGATCGAGTGTATTTGAGATGGCAGCGAGAAGCGCGTAATTTTTCGAAAGATGTTGCCACGGTATTTCTGACATCCAAGTTTTTTTTTTGCGTTTACATAACTTAAAATAGGAGGAAGGGATCGTAGTGGCGCTAGATGGACAATTTGCCCATCCTGGCTGGACTTCCAATAATGGAAAAGTTACCGTATTCGACTGCGATCTTGGCCTCGTGGTCGCAGCTGTGTCCCTCTCGACGAAGGACGATGAAATAGGTGATATTATAATTGTGCAGTAAATGCTATCTATGGAACACAACTATAGAAGGAGTTTCATGCCGGATAGAGACTGTGGGTTCTGAGAAGGCGCTGGTGGAACTAGTGGAAGACGGGTTTAATATCAGGTATATTATTCAGCTAAGAACTATTATAACATGAGGTATCGTAACTTTCCTCCTACAGTAACTTTTTTTCTACCGTAACCCATATACTCGAATATCTCTCGATCGCTTCATCAGAGCACGGGTAACCGATTCAAACGCAAGCGTCGATAAGCGAATCCGCGAAAACCCCAAGCTAAAAGGAATCGAGACGAGGAGGGACTTTTGGCACGCCCAAAAATCTCTCCGAAAAGCGTTGTGGGCTGTGAGTAAACAAATGACGTATTGCCCATCTAAGAAACCCTATTCAGGGGATGAAGAAGGCAGACTGCCATCTCCTCTTTCAATGGTACAAGTCGTTCTTTAACCATTTGTTCTACGTCAACAAGAAATTCCCAAACCGTGAAGATCGACCCCTCGCTCTTGAGTATGTTCGCTCGTTTATCAAACACTGCACGGGTCAACACAGATGGAGAAAGGTGGGCAAATGGCTAATTTATACTTATCGGGTTATTGTGCGACTAGGGAGACGATTTCAATCTGATCACCAAATGCGATCACTCAAATGTGCGAGCACCGAAGAGAGGAAAGAATGGGAAAGGGGTGAAGGCCGGCCAGAAAGGACCCCAGAAATCTCCTAAGCAATTGATCGAGGTATATTGTTTGCCTATAGATGCTTTAGTTCTATATTTATATCACAATGAAAGGAGGACTCGCCTGAGCACCAGCTGCTCCGCTCCATTCTCTTCTCTCCCTCATTCGAGAAGGCCTTCCTCGCCTCTTCGGCCGACTTCGGAACGTCGATCTGCGAATGTTTCCATTCCCTCTCCAATCTCTACGCACCAAAACGACTTTCTAGGTAAATCCCTGCTATATATTTTTTAGCAAGAAGACATGCAACAACAAGAAGAAGAAGACATTTTATCACATTAATAATCCTGATCTGTGCTAGCTCGGCGCCCTACTACAACAAAAAAATGAAGTGCACTGTGATGCACCACAACTCACTTGTCTATGGTACCATCGCGGGCGAGAGGGTGGAGATCGGCAGCGTGCTTCTCTCTAGAAGGGGAAGAATTGCGGAGGCTGTGAAAAGAAAAACGAGCCCCGGAGAACACCCATGGAGGAACGAGGTACGGTATACTGAGTCAATGGAACATTAACTATTTTTTCTCAGATTCTTGAAGAATGCTGGGAGCTAAGGGACCAATACGAGGATAAGAGATTCCTCAAACGCATCGGCGCTCCTGAGGATGACCATTTCGATCTCCTCAAGGAAACCTACGATCGAATGATGAGGGGAGAGGAAAGTGAGGAGGAAAGCGAAATGGATGGTGAAGAGATGGATGATTTGAGCGAAATTGAGAAGGATTGGGAGTGATACTTCTATTATATTATACTCGTAACACAACACTATCAGTCTAGAGTGTATGGCTTCGTAATCAATTTTGTAATTTTCTCAAGTTCTTGACTGATAAAGTGAAAATCTGTTGGCTTTGCTGGACACACCTGACACAAGCATGAGCAGCCCGCCTCCTCGATTGATGAAGACGTTGAGCGCCTGCGAAGGAAAATCTCTCATCTCCCTAATGAGCTTTCATTTATTCTTCATAAAGGGAAATCTGTTCCGTTTTGGTTCAATGCTGGTTATTGTTGTCATATCAAAGAAATGAGATGGTACCTGTCTGTCAGTGATTCCGAATGCCTTGGCGATGGTCGCTCTCTCAGATGGCCAAAAGTGACTCACTCCCCGTGCCATGATTCCACTCAACAATTCATTATTCAGAATGAGAAGCATGAATATACGACAGCGAGCACCTCGCACCCCCTCATTATCGCCTCTCTCTCGCACTCCTTGGGGAGGTGAGCAGCAAGGGATTAGACTCCGCGTGGAGATTTGACAGCGAGGAGGTTGCTATGCTACCCCTCCTCTCCCCTTCTTCTCCACTCATTCCCACACTATACAACTATTGCTACATCGGGCAAAGGACGATATTCTCTGCACAGTATCTCCCACACATATCACTAGATTCAGCACAAGAAACACCAATTCTCAATCGGACTCACTCTTGAGATGGGATCCGATCCATCTCGTGTCCATCGGCCCGCTCGTCGTGAACGTACGGCTGAGATGGAACTGCCGCAGCGCGCACGCTACGCACTGGTTCTGATCGCGCTTGCCTGCAGGTCAATCATATACCGTAATCCAGGCTAATCAGGATTCGATACCGTATCCTAATCTACCGTAACCCTACAAACTCACAGTCAGACTTGTGTCGCTCCATGAGGTAGCGGGCGAGGGGCGCGGTGTGCCTAACCGTCTGCAGGATGGCATTGAGGAAGCAATCGTTCGCACGATTGATCAAGCCCTGGCCACGTTTACGGTCGTTCTGTAAGGATAACGATTATCGATTAGAAGCATACATTTTCATAACCTCGGACTCCGAGGGTACCCACTTTAACATAACTTAGTCTGCCCGATCTATGACTAGGCTCAAAAGATGCGCTGTGGGGCGCCGATAACAAATCACCTTTTTGGTAGCCACTTATATTCCCATCCTAGTGAACGGGAGCCACTTATATGCAAATACAGTAATTTTTGGCATTTTCCAACTATGGCCTAGAGATTCGGGAGTAGGCTCAAAAGATGCGCCGTGATGTGCAGATAACCAATCACCTCATTGGGAGCCACTTATAATGCCATCCCAGGGAATGGGAGCCACTTATATTGTTTCCCCGAGGTTAATGAAAATGTATCAGGTTGGAACAAAAGTTTTGCACGATTTTCAAATTTTCGTTTCCAGCATACTCTGTCCTTTATTTTCAAAGTTATTTAATTTTGTTTCATGTATTCGTTGAGGGCTTGGATACTCTTTCTATCACACATTAGTATTACCCATACCATTTGATATTGTGGCGGCATTTGAAAGTCAAAGTTACTACATTTGAGAACTGAACTACATAATTTTGGGGTCTGCTCTCTATGGATATCGATGATAATGCAAATATCAAGGTATATTTGGAAAGTGTGATGAACAGGCATCATACAATAGTATGAAAATGGGGATCACCACAAATGGCATTCCAGAAACTTGGTCAGTTTTGATCTCGCGTAAAAAGGGGCTTGGTCTGAATTAGTTGTCTTCACTGCATACCCGTAGCCGTAAGTCTATCCATCTCAAATACATTTAAACTTTAAGTACCTTCCATGGTAAGCTCACAATTATTTTCGTGTGGACATACAATGCTTCTATTAGAAAATGCAATTTTGAATACTCAGATACTGATATTAGAGTGTCGAAATTGATGTTTACATGAATGGCATGTTTCAAGCATAAAAGGAAGCTTAGATTTTATATGGTTAACTAAACAAGCAACTCTTACTCTATCACTTATTGGCTTGGCCGAGTCAGGGGATAGCTTCATTTTGAGGAGAGCGACTCGAACAATGCACATCGAATTTCAATATTTTGGCTGTGATGACCATGATTCAAAATTTCTGAAAATATAAATTTTCTCGGAGTGGAAAAGGGTAGGCTCCAGCATTCCATTATGTTATAAAGCCCCACGGTAGTATATGTAAAAGCACTTAAGATCAAGCCAGCATCATTGATTGTCCATAACAGCGATCCATTGAGTAACGTTATTTCTCGAATGTTGGAATTTGATGGTCTGTAAACCTTGACAAATTGAAGCAACCCCTAGATCCTACATAGCTTTAGAGAGAACTATCAACGGGCTTTTCACTCCACCATGTGATATTATACAATGATTTTTTCTGTCCGAATAGGAGCGTGGTAAACAAATGTCCATGCCACTCAAAAATCTCACATTTAACGAAACCTGCATTTTTTCGAAAACCCTCAGAGCAGGATTCGATTCGAAGTAGCGGATATATTTTACAAATAGTCCCTAAATATATGCTATCCGGTTAGATCGACCCGATTAAAGTGAAGCCTTTTAAGCAATTTCAAACTTCATGGCCGAAATCGTGCAAAACTTTTGTTCCAACCTAATATGATTAGAAGGAATGAATCGATTAATCGTCAGTACTCCATCAGCCACAAAAAAATTAACAGCGTAGTTATTGTCTAAAAATGCCTCTCTCTACGGTCATCACATCAACATGGAATAAAGAGTTCCATCTACTATCTACTATCAGAACTATCAAGGTAAAGATAGGAACCAGAAGGGCAGAAACCGACCAGCCACGAGGCGCCGTCCCATCCCCACTTGCTGCTGATCTCCTTCTCCATCACGGGGTACTTCAGCTCCTTCTCCCCCCGCTCCGACAGCAGTCGCTTGCGACCTGCGCCCGCTGCAAACATTTTAATTAATTAATTAAATAATAAATTAATTTATTCCATCATATAATAAAATATAAGATTTTGTGAATCTTCTCGTTTAATCTTCAAGATTCGCACTGTTTCCATTTCAGTAAGGTACCATCTATAGGTATCAATCGGGATCATCGATGACAAAAAGAAAAATAACACTCGACGACTCACCCTTGGCGACGCTTCCGGCTGCGCCCGTGGTAGCTGCAGACGTCGTCAGCGACGACTCCGAATTGGCGCGAGACAACGGCTTCACCACGCCGTTCACCGCTGTCTTCGAGATACCTGCCAAGTTCACGCTTCTACATATGTCTTTATACCTTTTGCTGTCATTGCATATGATACTGCTCCATGCGTCTAATATCACCCCCATCTAGGTGATTGCCCGTTACTTCTCTGTTTCATCAGCTCACCATTAGTCTTGGGTAGTTGGGGTCCGAATGCGGGCACGCCCGTCTCATCCTCGTCCTCCTCACTGCTCTCCTCCTCCTCTTCCTTCTTCTTCTCTACACTCTTCACTGGGGACTGCTTGGGAGTGGGAGGAGGCGGTGGAGGCAGCTTAGTTGCTGCTGCTGCAGTAGTAACCACGCGCGGCAGCAGAGAGGGCGCAGCCGGACGCTGCTGCTTCACTGCAATCACATGTTTAGATACAGAGACACGCAAGAGAGAGAAACAAGCAACTAACAAGGCCCCTTATGACGTGGACATGGACAATTTCGAGAGGACCTCGCCATGGATACCGAACTTGCTACTCGAGAAAGGCTACGCAGAGAAGAGGGACATGGTAGGAAATTTCAAGTTTCATGGGAGCGTAAATTACCTTCGGGTACTGCTGCGAGTGGAGATACGATGGCCTTCGGAGGCTGCGGCGGCTTGAGCTCTGCTGGCTTCGTCACCGTCGTCGATAGCGTCTCGCTGCAATGGACGATGTAACGTTAACGATGTTAAAAACATAAAATGGAGAAATTTCTATAAATTTAGCACAAATGCATCACATTCTAGTCTCGCAATAGATGAACCAGGTGGATTCTCGCTGCCCACTCACAGTTTTATCCTCTTGACGAAAGATCCGAGTGATCCGGCTCTCCTCGGGTCGACGACCTCTTCCTCGTCGCTCTTGCTGCTCTTCTCCTCCTCACTCTCACTCGTCGCCTTCCGCTTCCCGTTCGACAACAAACTGAGAGAAATTACACTCTAAATCTCGACGACAGAATCCATCCACTTGCATAACAATCACATGGCTTTTCGATGGAGCCCACATGTGAATACAATGGGAATTTTAGGATTTTCGAATTCAATTAAAGTGCTTACCTCGGCTGCTTCGGTTTCTCGTCCACCAGCATGTCCTCCGGCTTGACATCGAATCGCGACTTGCGACTGTAATTGCGCCATTTTAGTGCTTACTCAATGTCTTACTATTTACTCTAACTACTTTTCTAGCTCATTAGTAATTTAAATTGAAGGATGTCATCTATTAGCTAGCAACTTTCGTGTTTCGACGAGAAGCGAACTCACGGAGGCAGGGGTGGTGGTGGTTGGGGCGAGGGCTCGGCAGCGAGCATGACAGCGCGAGGCTGGAGTAGCCCCGTCTCAGGCTTGACGACGGCCACCTGACGAGGTACCATCGGAGACGACTGCAAGCAGATCTTCATCAATGGATGGAAACTATCAGAAAGACTAATTGTAATGATACACAAACACTCTTTCTTAGAATACATCGCAAAATGATGGTTAATAGTATAAGAGGAAAATAGGCTAACAGTACTTACCTCTTCCTTCTTCACAGGCGTAATCGCGCCAGTACCACCTCTCAATCCGGGCGAATCCACACCGACGAGATCCTACAAGTTACATCATCAAATACATTTAAATCAAGTAAAACAACCTAGTGAATAACTCGGGTTGGACAAGCACCAACCGCACCTCGCGAGAGAAACGAGTAAAAATAAATGACCACTCGCATTTGCATTGAATGAGAACAATACTACGTGCAATCTCTTTGAAAAAAAAGTACCCGAGTGTAGGAGAAAAGCGAGGCGATTGGCGACCCAGAGGATGAAGATCCGGAAGAGTCTTGATGAACACTCGATCCTCTGGAAAGAAAGATTTTTTAGAAGATCCGCTAAGCCAACACTAATCAGATATCAGGTCAAACGTTGCTATCGATCAAGATCTTTCTCTTGATGCTGTTAATTAACAAGAAGGAGAAGAGGGTTAACCTGTGCGAGGAGATGGGCGATCCAGTGGTCGACTTATCTCCGTATCGCATCTTATCGGGTTGCAGCACTGCAAAGCAGTATATTTATCAGCTGAAATACATTTAGAACGTAAAATATTGAAATATACAATAAGTACTCACCAATATACGAGAAACAGCCTCTATCATTCCCCGGCTTCGCTTCGAGAGCTCAGAAGAGAGCCGACTCGCGCGAGTCGCAAGACAGAGAACTAGCGGACGGAGTGTGCTGTCGATCGATAATCGACTGACGCGATGCACGCTGCAGTTTACATCATCAAATATATTTAAATTAATTGAACAGTTAAGCAGATGGGATTAGATCGCAGTTATTGAGCACCAACAGCACAGCTAGAGGCGCATGCACATTTCAATGGATATTCACCTTGAGCTTGTTCTCGTCGTGCTCGCCGTTGACGATGTAGCGGTCGTTCTTCAGGGCAATGTTCGTCTGCGCGCCGAAAAGACAGAGAACTAGCGGACGGCGCACTACAATATCGGTCGATAAAGCAGCGTAACCGGCCATTTTATCAGTTCGCAATCACGCGCGGGAGACGCAATATTCAAAAATAGTCAAGCAAAAGTAAAATTCAAAGTAACAAGTTCCCTAGTTTCAAGTTCTAATGCCTTTCAAGTCGTCAAATATAAAAAAAACAAGGCAAATAACTCACCTCAGTCGGAAATCGCCTTCGCGATGTCGCTCATGTTGGCCATGAGGAGACGTTTGAAGCGATAACGGCGTAGACTGCTTCAGTTTTTTCCTCTTTCGTGACAACCGCCCTGCAATTAGGATATATTTAAAAGCGGAATGAGTAATCTATGACGCGGCTAAGGGGCGCTTACTTTCGCAAGTTTGTGAGTGAAGCAGAGAAAGCATAGAAGACCGCTCGGCGTGCCACAACGGATAGAAAATGGCTGGTGAGCTGGCCGAGATAGAAATTTAATTTCGTAATTTTGCATGCTAATCGCGTCAGATATACAAATAGAAGCGGGAAATTGAGCACTCACCTTCCTGAGGGTTGTCGATGGTGGTGTCGTTTGCTCTGCGCGCGAGCATCGCGTTCTCGGCATGAAATATAAGGAATTCAGCATAAATCGACATCAAGGAACATTGGGCAGCATTATTGAAGCAATTTGGCATAATCAAACAATCAAAATCGCGAGAAAATGGGCAGAAAATGGGAAATTTCAAGAATCGAGCAGTTGGCAAAATTCCAGCGTGCAGTGGTGAAGAAGTAATTTGATTTTGGTGAGGCCCATTGGCACACCATGCGCGCTCGTTTTTGTAAGCACACCATAATTTAATTTATTTTTGTATACGAAGAGAAAATTTTTTTTAAATTTAATTTCTTTAAATATTAACGTAAAACAACAAGGAGCGTAATATAAGTTCAAATGTCCAATCTCTGCAGGGTCCCTTTAACATATGATAAACATCCTTCTGATTTTTTTACGTCTATGAGAGAGTGTCAACGGCACTCAGAAAATTCGGTTTTTCCTCAGAGACTTGCCACGGTTCTTAGAAAAGTTCATCAAAAATTTCATAAAGCCTTCAGAAAATTCTGACGGTCATGCTGGATAATTAACAGACTTTCGAAAATTCGGGCCGCCCTAAGAGATGTCAGAATACTTGGAGAATCTGTGCTAGAGGGTATGCTCAAAGAAAGTCATTTATATCATGAATGGGCCATTGCGGGATATTCTCTCTGAGTGATCTCATCCAGAGGGTTTGCTGGAGCTGTGTTACAAGTGCTGTTGAAATTATTTGATATTTTATTATGACCGAATAAATAACAATAAAGAAACATTTAAAAAAACGAAACGCATGAAAAGGTATGAAATAACAACACTGAAAAACATATTATATGCAAATTAACCCTTGATATAGTAAACCATTTTAGGTCTCCACAGCTCTTCAATATCGGCGAGACGTATTTTTTTCATTAATGGGTCACTTAGTCCGTCATACATAATATAGTCGGGGCCGTCTAATATTACAATGCAGTAATGATTAGATCGACCATTGGGTTTGCCTTTAAAACACGAGACAGCATTCAACAAGAATTCATTTCCATCGATCTGAAAAAAAATAATTCGATGATCGAAATAATCTTGCTAAGGATAGTTGAAAATTTATTTTACTGACCGTTATCTTTCTGGGGAATAAACCTATGTCTTCTGGCTTAGCATCGAAAACTTGCGATACGTCAAATGGAATCATCCATGTGCTTTCTGGGACTTCGATAGTGAGATCTCTCCGACCGCAAGGTTCCCTTTAAAGATAGTTGATTATTACGATTATTTTTATATTAACGTATTGTTTTTAATGATCATAACTTTTAATCATTTTACTCACATCTTGCAATGAGGCTTTCGGGCAAGTGCGAAGAGAGTCGACTTGAATGCACCCTCCCAGGGTTGACTATCTCCTTTTCTGTAAATGAATGTACGTGATAAAAATGCATCCAATTTTTTTCATTGAAGACATTCCTAGAATATACTTACCTGAGAATATATTTTGTTTTTAATTTTTCTTTCGAAGAGGAGCAGAGCGAGCAGGTACATTTGACGATGGTCGAGCAAGCGCCCTCCGCCTTATCCACTACCATGTCCGACTCCTCTCCGTACAAATTGTACACATTGCTCTTCTGAAAATATTACATTAGCTCAACACATTTTCGGTAATGCTATGTGTAAATTATGAGATGAAACTAACATTAGGCTGGTACATTTCCATTATAAATGTGCGTTTCTTCTGGTCTACGTGGTCTGTTCCCGTGATGAACGATCTACACGATCTTGAGAAAGAATCTCCAGTTGATAGATATCTGAATAGCCGGTGTGAATGATTACTGATAAAATATGATGTTAATAACACATGAATCAGGATGATACAGTACCTGTGAAATTCTTTATTCTTTTCCTTGGCAAAGATAAGAGAAGCCTGAAACCCGTCCAGCGGACACGTGTTTGTGAAGCGTCCTTCCTTGTCTCCTCCCCATTTCGGAACATCGGGAAAAGGAATACAAATATCGCAGAGGTTGACGCCGTTCTTGGCTTGCTTCGTAGGTCCGACAATGCAAGCCATCCATCTCAAAAGGAGAGATGTTATTTGATTACTATACATTATTTGCAGACACTATGTTAAATCAAAACCAATGAACAACTTTTAAAAAATCACCTTGTTGTACAATTTGAGCACTCAAAAAGTGTTGGTGGTACGTCGTAGATTAACGCAACTTTTTCTGGTAGATGCTTCCCGGGATAGGGTCTTCGGCACTGGCAGTACTTGGTGAACGAGAAGGGACTCTTTTTCACAATCTTCTTCTGTTGTACAAGCACGCGTGCTTCGTAGTTCTTGCGGAAGGTGTTGATTGACCGAGGAGTGACGATATTCGGGAAGGATGTCTTATGTAGATCGACGTTGTCGATGTATCCGTGAGTTAGAAGCATGAGAAGAGACAGTTGATTTGAGTCAGTAGTTTGAGAAACTACCACTTGCACCTGGAATGGGATAAGTATCGAAAGTTTAACAAAATATGTATTCTGGTTCGTACCTTGGAGATGGCACGATCCTCTGACATAAATGCGGCGAGGTAGGATAGTGCAGTAGCATCTGTGGCAGGCGTGATGAGCGTAACCTATAACATGTATATATGTTGTGGGATTACGGAATAGAAATGTAGGTACCTGCTCAGGATTAATCTTGCATCCTCTGGCAGCTCCGTAGTTTCCTTCTTTGTCACAGAAGATGACAAAGGAGGAACTCTTTGGTAGCGGGAATTCAAATGTCGGCGAATATATACGAGAAGACTCGTAGGAAGATGGGTCTTCGCCGACGATCTCTTTTACCCATTTGGGACCGTCGGTGAACTAAATAAATTGAATTTATATAATTTTTATATTAGTAAAAATGTCATTATTTTATATTATCAATACTCCGATAACAAACTTCGGAAACTCCTTTAGGACCACACTTCGTGTTGGAGCAAATACGAGGGAGATCTGAAAACCGTCCATTCATATTGCATTTGGGCTATGGAGAACGCACATATACTAATATCACGTAAAATGTAAAAGCGAATTAATATAGTTCGAAGCAAATAATAGTTCAAAAAATGAAAAAAATTGAATCAACCTAATAAATTCTGTCTGGAAATACCTGAGAATGTCATGTTGATGTCAGTTCTCGATTCATTCATCTTATCGTCGTCATCATCATCGAAGAGGTCTCCCAATTCGTCCACTGAAACCAAAATATAATATTTGCTGATTCTTTGATAGTGAGGTCCCGGTAATCATCTACTGCTATCATTTTTTTTTGAAAAAGATATATCCGATTGCATTCACGTGCATTCTTATTATTCATCATACCTGCTTCATATTCCTTCAGATGCTCTCCCTTCTCCATCTTCTGACTCATTCCGTAATCTTCCATCATGTCGTAATCCACATAATTCGTCTTCTTATCCTCTTCTTCATCAGACTCATCCCATTCCTTTCTCACTCCCTCTTCATCCTCCTCCTCTTCGTCTTCGTCGTCACCTTCTTCTTCCACTTCGTCATCTTCCGAAAGCTGCTTCAGCCTCTTCCTTCCGTTTACTTCTTCCCTCTGGCCGTCCTCCCTCGATCTCTTATCTGGCCTAAAACGCAAATGTATACAAACATAAGAGAAATGCTCATCTCGACGAGTACTTTCAGAACTACTATACATGTATGGGGTTTGGAGTAGCGATTGAGGGCCGTAGGGCCGTAGGGCCGCCCTTTACGCAGTAAGAGCCATAGGGTCGAAGACGACGTCATCTGGACCGTAGACACGTCAGGTGACGCCATCAGGGCCGTAAACACTTCTGTAGGCCGTTGGGATACGAGGCAGCAAGGAAATAGTGTGAGGGCCGTAGGGCCGTAGGGCCGTAGGGCCGCCCTTTACGCAGTAAGAGCCATAGGGTCGAAGACGACGTCATCTGGACCGTAGACACGTCAGGTGACGCCATCAGGGCCGTAAACACTTCTGTAGGCCGTTGGGATACGAGGCAGCAAGGAAATAGTGTGAGGGCCGTAGGGCCGTAGGGCCGCCCTTTACGCAGTAAGGGCCGTAATGTCGAAGACGACGTCATCTGGACCGTAGACGCGTCAGGTGACGCCATCAGGGCCGTAGACACTTCTGTAGGCCGTTGGGATACGAGGCAACAAGGAAATAGTGTGAGGGCCGTAGGGCCGTAGGGCTGCCCTTTACGCAGTAAGGGCCGTAGGGTCGAAGACGACGTCATCTGGACCGTAGACACGTCAGGTGACGCCATCAGGGCCGTAGACACTTCTGTAGGCCGTTGGGATACGAGGCAGCAAGGAAATAGTGTGAGGGCCGTAGGGCCTTAGGGCCGCCCTTTACGCAGTAAGGGCCGTAGGGTCGAAGACGACGTCATCTGGACCGTAGACACGTCAGGTGACGCCATCAGGGCCGTAGACACTTCTGTAGGCCGTTGGGATACGAGGCAGCAAGGAAAAGATATGAGGGCCGTAGGGCCGTAGGGCCGCCCTTTACGCAGTAACGGCCGCAGGGTCGAAGACGACGTCATCTGGACCGTAGACACGTCAAGTGACGCCATCAGGGCCGTAGACACTTCTGTAGGCCGTTGGGATACGAGGCAGCAAGGAAATAGTGTGAGGGCCGTAGGGCCGTAGGGCCGCCCTTTACGCAGTAAGGGCCGTAGGGTCGAAGACGACGTCATCTGGACCGTAGACACGTCAGGTGACGCCATCAGGGCCGTAGACACTTCTGTAGGAAGTTGGGATACGAGGCAGCAAGGAAATAGTGTGAGGGCCGTAGGGCCGTAGGGCCGCCCTTTACGCAGTAAGGGCCGTAGGGTCGAAGACGACGTCATCTGGACCGTAGACACGTCAGCTGACGCCATCAGGGCCGTAGACACTTCTGTAGGCCGTTGGGATACGAGGCAGCAAGGAAATAGTGTGAGGGCCGTAGGGCCGTAGGGCCGCCCTTCACGCAGTAAGGGCCGTAGTGTCGAAGACGACGTCATCTGGACCGTAGACGCGTCAGGTGACGCCATCAGGGCCGTAGACACTTCTGTAGGCCGTTGGGATACGAGGCAGCAAGGAAATAGTGTGAGGGCCGTAGGGCCGTAGGGCCGCCCTTTACGCAGTAAGGGCCGTAGGGTCGAAGACGACGTCATCTGGACCGTAGACACGTCAGGTGACGCCATCAGGGCCGTAGACACTTCTGTAGGCCGTTGGGATACGAGGCAGCAAGGAAAAGATGTGAGGGCCGTAGGGCCGTAGGGTCGAAGACGACGTCATCTGGACCGTAGACACGTCAGGTGACGCCATCAGGGCCGTAGACACTTCTGTAGGCCGTTGGGATACAAGGCAGCAAGGAAATAGTGTGAGGGCCGTAGGGCCGTAGGGCCGCCCTTTACGCAGTAGGGGCCGTAGGCCGTGGCCGCCCTTTACGCACACCCCGAATTTTCATCCGGACTTTTAACTATCGCGAGAGAAATAGAGCTAACTTCATAATTACCCCGAGTGCCTAACTGGAATCGAATTCGATTGCGAAAACGAATAACACGTATGGATTGCTCGAATGAGTGAGAACTCGTGTAATGTAGCAATATCTCTTCAATCGTCAATTTCCAACCTAAATCCGATAATTGTATGTTGTCGCATGCTTACGCAAAAAGGTTTGATCGGATGGTTTGTTTGTGTATCCAAGCACAGTGGAATTAATCGTTTAGGAAATGGTGAGAGGAGTGCAAGACATAAAGATGCTTCACACTTTCAGTAGATCTTCCAGCACTAATTGACGTGTTTCATTCGTGTTTTGTTTCGAGAAGGGCAGTGCGGCAAAGTACCGGTCTTTACCTATAGAATACTTATCCAGACAATTATGGAGACACGCTGACACACTCGTTTCAGCCATGCTAACCCACCATAAAGAAACAATGGATTCGTCCTTCGTCAATTGTCGACTAATAAATTGTATGATCATGCACTATTCTCTTTTATGCAAATACCTCGGACAAATATTCAATGGAACAGCCCTAAATCTTTTTATCGGTTTCCCCTCCATATGCCCAGCTGAATTGGTAGCTTTCAATAGAGCCTAAGAGGAGTGAGACAGAGAACGAAAGGACAAAAAAGAGGAGAAAGAGCATATCTCTCAATCGATTCATTTGTTCTGCCTCTACCTCTGTCTTTGCGCTAGCTCTTTTCAATCTCGTGCGTTGGTGTCCGTTCACTGTACCTTAAAAGGCGGTGTCGCAAAATTACGATTGGCCCGAAATAATGACCTCCTAGCTGCAGCTGTCTATATCAACTCAATGTATCGTCTAAACGATCGACTAATTCACCATTTCCTACTAATTCTCCACGCAGGGCATGGTGAACAATATTACTTGCAAATGGTATCCAGACAATTGGAAGCTATTTCTCCAAATCCTTAATCTCGCTTCAGATAACGATCTCTCTCGCTAAGAAATCCTCGAAATTCGAGTCAACTAGTGAACTTGTGAATTTGTCATTATAGTGAGATACAGAAGGATGTCCATCGCAATATTCGAACTCGATCTCGAAAAAATCTTCAAACATGAATAGCGAATGATTGAGATGGTAGCAATAATCGTCCCATTCATTACTGTAAGAATAAAACTTTCCAACGAATATCATCGTTTCCGTGAATTATACTTCAACTGAGAAATCTCGAGGCGCACGCTCCGTCGTTGCTTGCTCAATGGATTCAATTATTCTGCAGGAGCAGATGGCAATGATCTTGCATTTGATCTCACAATGTGTGTGTTTACCCTTCTCTTTCTCTCTGATTTGGCCGTTTGGAATAGACGCAGTGAAAGAGAACGGAGTGAAATAGCGAAGAGAGAAGAGAGGATAGAGACGGGCAGATAGCATCGCACTCTATTGATTCATGTGATCTGACGCCTTTTCGTGCTATTCGCATTTCCTTGAAATCGCATTTTCTCAGCATTTTCACACCATTTATCTCTAAATGAATAATGTTTTCGATAAATCTTCTTATGATAAATCTCACTAAATTAAATTGTAGTTGCCTACATCAACTCGATTTCCTCATTCAATATTTTATTCAATTAAATCAACTTTACAAGGTAAGTATTCAATAGAAAAATAATTGAAGACTCGCTGATATCATTTGTCATTTTTCGATCAGTTTATTTCAGATGTCTCCTACTCTTCCGAAACTCAATCTCTTACCTGAAGCGACATATACGTGTAACAAAAACTATCGTGAGACGCAGAAGGATTTCTCTACGTGAAGTCAGGCGTATGCTTATCATCAGCCGTACAATATTAATACGAAGACCAATAATACTCACGGTCCACTCCAGTGAAAAGAGTTTCCATTGCCTGTTCCAATCAGAGGATAATAGCATGTGAGAACAATATTCGCTTCTAGCTAAATTCCTACCTAGCCATACCATTGCATGAATAAATATGTCCGGTAAAATGTTTATAGCTAGCGACAGGGGAAAGTGGCGCATTCACTTGAACGATCTGACACAAATAATACTATACCATGTCAGGATGCAGCTGTCAGAGCAAGTTCGTACTGGAAAGAGTGAGATAGATATAAAAAGAAAACAGAGATCAAAGGAAGATGTCCAGTGTCTTACTCCTCTGTTTCGCCTGGCATTTGTTTATCTTGTGGTTGTATGCGTAATCAATGGGAAAAATAATTTATACACAAAAATACATGTGAAGAACCAGGCATTGAGGGTTGTGTATTTGGGCAGAATCTCTCCGTTAACATTTTGGTTACATCAGCAACTGCAATAGTCTTATTATTAATGATTACATTAATAAATATTCGAAATATGAAACGAAATTTTCACTCACTCGCACACGCAAACATTCCGGCCTTGCATCTTCGCGCAGTGACTTGACGAGCAACCCTTAATTTTGAGGCAATTTTTTTAGTAAACATTTGTACGGAACTGCATCCAGATGCAGTGATTTTCACTAAGAGAAACGAGCTGATATCGAAGCGACCGAATGCTCAAGTGCAATTTACGATCTGAACCTCGCAGGAGACTGCACACGAGGCTTCGGCGAGGGTGCTCGAAGGCCATCCCAGATCGAACCCGTCGCAGGTGGACTGCAATGTATTTCCTTCAGTTTGTTCTAGAGGTTCACGATGTTGAAATAATTAATTCTAGAAGAAGGAAGTACCGCTTCTGTGCCAATCAGGAGAGAGACGAGAATAGTGCAGATGAAAAGGAACTTCATCGCTGAAGATGAAAATATAAAATACATTATGAGCATCAATAGAAAACAGTGAATACACTTGAGAAAAAAAGGGATTGAAATACTTATCAAAGAGAAAAAAGCGTGGGATGCCATTTATCGGGTTTCTGTCATTTTTATAGGCGCTTCTTTTCCGCTTTTCTAACGGATGTCTCTAATAATAGAGGGTGATTCATTCGTTCCTGATCTATTGTGATTCATCCTGCATACATCCTCAACCCTTGACTGACAAGCTGTGGTCATGTGAGTGTAAGGAGCAGAGAAGATAAACGATAGAACTTGTCTTGCGCTCAAAACAATGTTATGGATAGCGGAAACAAAAACCGTTTAAAATGTCAATACAATTTCGAAGGGAGGATATATTGATTGGATGAAAGAGGAAACAGTCGATGCGCGCTGCGTTGTTGATTTGATGTTCCGTAGGACGTGGCGACAGTTAATGACTGTTTGTAATCATCCATTGCGCATGTATCGTCATCGGAATCTACGAGCGTGCGATTCTTTGCCCATGATGTAGACACGTATGTTTTCTGAATTAAGATACATTGACTGTGGTTAAAAATGAAATATGATTGTTCGCGTTTGTCTCGACATAGCTCAACAATATATGATAATGGAAATTAATAGTCTTCTCACTCATGTTTATTCATTAATACTTAATTCTGCAACATTATCGGTCGAGTCGGCGTAGGCAACCGTAATCAAATAGTATTGGTCATTTATTAAAATAGTAGTGGAACGGAAGAATCCACATGGAAATAGAGCTCGCTTTGGAATAGAGAGAAAGAATATGATGAAACTGCTGTATCTCTGAATGCTCTCAAAATTTCAATGAGGATTGTATTGTAATGTGGCGAGAGATCTTCCCCGTTTCCCTATCTCAAGTTACTGCCATTGCTTGAGAGATGATCTGTGGAAAGGAAACGGAATACCATCTTGTCCTCTTTTTCCTTCTTGCCCACTCTCTCTCATTTCTGACTTATCCCATTTGACCTTTCCACTGGCCAGTAAAGGAGATCGTGGAGAGAAACAGCCCCCACCCCGGTCTTTCTCCTCGCAACTGTGTGCTTTGTCTTGTGAGCTCGCACATCTCCTTATTCACGTCTATTATTGTTAAATATTCGTGGTGAAACGCATACAATTTCAAAATATTTGCAGGTTTCTACCCGATCTCAGCCACTCATTTCGAAGTGCAGCAATGAAGCCTGAAATTAGGCTACAGTTATCCCATTCAAAATCGATGACAGTAGAAAGTAAATCAGGTATGTTTCAATGTGTCAAATGTGGTTGTCGATTCAGCAATTCAAACATAGTTATAAGATGAAAAATGTCATTTTGAAGGGCCTGTCAGTGCGTCAAGTCATTACCATCGCTGAAACTATAATGTTCCCGGTCGAAGAATAAGGTTAAATCGTTTCAATTGGATATGGGAGATTTTAGTCATATTTTAATCATAGAAAATCTTAGTGGGCATTTAAAATTAGGTGTGAACGTTAATCAATATCTTTTGTGGATGATTTGACCATAATGATCACTTACGCCGGCATCACGCAACTGAAACTGGCAAAAGGAGACGATTTCTTCTGAATAAAGTCGAATATCATGGATGTTCGAAGGAAGCAATCGCGGTTCCCGTAAACATGGTGGAAAAAAAAGCAAATTAACCCAAAAAAAAATATTTATTCTCAGGCAACGATTGACCACTACCTACCAAATGGTCTGGACATGCCTTCTATAATCCCATCTAACGAGGAGATATTCTACGATCTGGCGAAGAAGGATGCTGGAAGTATTTAGATCTCAGTGGATTGAATTAACATCGCTTGCATTTCGTAAGATCTATTCAGCTGAATGTTCGTGGAGATACAGATTTCCTAAAGAGTGAATTATTGTATAACTATGTGAGAAGAGGGAGTGCACTCGCGTAAGGACTGGGGAGGGATTTGAAGGGGGCATGAGGCTGCGAAACTGGGGTAGATCAAGGGGATGATTAGACTTTGGATTGAATTTGAATTTTTCTGAAATAAATATATTCCATGTGCAAATCGTTTCCGTTCGCATCTTCTCACACACTTCTATCTCTTTTGCTTCTGAATCGCAAAAAGTTTGTCCTATTTCAAGCTGCTGCCCCTCCCATAGCCCCTTCCCTCCATCCGAGTCATCAAGAAGCCGGAAATCTGCAATCATCTCGTCATGAAATGGCTGATAAACAATCGAATATAATCGCTTTTTGAGATTATCCTATTGATGACTTTCAGATCTTTTCTCAATTGCGTAGGGTATTTGTTTGATTCCCTTCTCATCGTCCCATCTTCTCTTCTCACATGCAGCACTCACATGTCACATGTCAGATGTCAGATGTCAGATGTCATGTCAGATGGTCGCCGAAAGATAAAAACAATCACGATTTTATGCATGCCTCAGTTGTTATCCACTCTGTTTCCCTATTTTGCCTCTCTCCCATTTCGCCATTCCTCTAGAAAATGTTATATGTTATATAAAGGTCGGGAGAGTCAACCCCCTCCACTTTCCGTTTTTCACCTCTTTCTTTAACTGTGTTTATCACATTTGCTCGCTGTTTTAATTCAGCTATGTGTATTAATCGTTTTGATTCACCGTCAATTTACAATAAAACTATTCTCTTTGCAGAACTCTACACGATCTCATTCATTGATTTCGAATTGTCTAAGTCAGAATGGCATTGAAGGTATAATTCGGATATTATCGGCTTTCAAATACGCGCTTCACATTAATCTCCCTTGACCATCCCATCTGTGCTAGCAGAATTCTGAGAGAGAGAGTGTAAAAACAGCAAAATCTCGTGAGCAAGAGTCAGAAGGGACTCTCTTTCTCTCCCTGTTGCGACCCTCGATCCTCCTTTTACCCGTTCGCACGAATTGCCAAAAACACAGAGAGGTAGAAGGCAAGGAATAGGGGAGATTCAATGAAATAGAGAACAGCAGTACATTTTGAAGATTCTGTGTAAATCAACAATGGACAGTTGATTGCACTTGGTGTGAAAGAAGGAAAGCTGAGGATTGCCAAAGATTGCCGAAGAAGCAGAAAATAATAAGTTCAGTCTACTGGTCAGTTGTTCGGATAGCTCAAACGAAAAATGTTAATTTTTGCAGATTGTTCCGATTTTTCGGCCGAACGGATTTATGCTCAATCGCTAATTTCAAATTGCATTCAGTGCATGAGTGCAGTTTTGAAGAGGTTTTTTTATTACTCATTGTTACATTTCGTGTCATTTTCCTTCAGGTGAACGAAATTCGATGTAGAAACATTTACAATGAAGGAAAATAATTGTATAATTTGAAAATGACTCCGCTCATCATTCAGATAATTGGAGCAACGATGCAAATTCAGCATCCAGGCATGCCAACCACTCCCAATAGCATGTGCTTCATGTTAACTATTATTTTGAGAATAAACTTGTCATTACTCACCTTCTAGAGTGTTGCTTAAGAAATATTGTTCCATTCCTCGTATTTCAACTGGGCGGTAAACCGATATAGTGCCGAGGCCCGCTTTCGTGAGATCTGCTCATTACTGTCTTCCGAGGAAATAATTTCACCTCGATTTCCGTCGTGAATATTCGAACGCGCCCTGCACAGTCAATTGAGAGAGGGCTAGAGGGATACACAATAGAGAAGAGAGAGAGACCAGTCTGCTGAGCAAGAAAAGGAGTAAATACGAAGGCGAAAAAAGGGGGTCGAGGAAGGGAGAGAGAGCGCGCGCTCGCGAGGAAAGAGAGTGGAACAGACGGAGTATAGTGGGCACTCGTTACCATCGATTGCTACGCAAACGCGCTGCCATGCTTGTCTCTTATTTGTTATGTTCATATTCGTGCGCCTAAGTCGTATTTCTTTCAATCGCGTCATGTTTACGCCGGGCTGGCAAAGGTAGTATTTCCAGAATTTAGTTCAGTATTATGTGTCGTCAAAACTCGCGAGTTCAATCTTTGATTTGAATTCTCGCAATTTCATATTTCCGTTCCCTGAAGAGCTAGAAACTTGAAACATGGTTTATAAGGTTGTCCGACCCTGTAAATCGTGTAAACCAAATTTCAATTCTCCAGCTCTTCAGGGAACGGAAATTAGATTTAGATTCTCATTTACCCCTTTTTGAAGCATTCTGACCCTCTGGCAGTCATTCTCGACTTTTGATCTACCTTCCTATCTCGCCTGTGCGATCGATTCGCTTTATGATTTCGATGAATGATGTGTATTTAAGAGTCCGGATCTGAGAAACGTTACCACTGCCCGGACATTTCCCCAGGAATACGATTGAGACCAGGCTCACACATGGGACCTAGAGTACTTTGAGTGTTGAATTGAAATTTAGCAGCTATTTTCTGATCGGCGCACAAAGCGGCGCGCCAGGTGCGGGTACAGTGAAAAATGATGAAAATTCATAATTTCTTAATGAATTAATTTACACTCAAAATTTATTTTGCGTTGTATTAGGCATGCCCTCAGTATCCAGAAGCACCATTGAAATCACATTTTTATCGATTTTGATGTTGATATATTTGACTGCATCTTTCAATTTTCCCGATATTTTGCATGTTCCCGGAAAGACCGGGAATAAGTTCGTCCACCACATTGTAGCCCGTGCAATGCTTACTCTAAATATACATAACGCAGAAAAATTTCAACTACCTTAAGCAGCGAAATTTTGATTTGAAAGGCTGGAAAGTGGTTGTAAGATCGACATGATTTTCAAATTATCGCGTTTTTAGCCAATCTTTTTGACGGATTCTGACCGAATTCGAATCAATGTCACACATATACACTATTTCTGTTGAAATTTCGCATGAATCTCTCGATTTCAGAAAATCTAAAAATCGGGTTTTCAGATACAGCATATTTGTCCTTTATATTTTGGCTGTTCCCGGAAAGAGCGGGACTAAGTTCGAACATACTGTAATAGCCAGTGCAATGTTGTCTCGAAATATTTATAACAAACAACAATTTCGACTTCCGTAAGCCGCGATAGTTTGACTTGAAATGACCGGGAAGTGGTCCTAGTCTCGAATTTATGTTCATATTATCGTGTTGTTTTCAAACTTTCTTGAAGCGTTTAGTCCAAAATCGTATAAATATTACCCACCGATTATATTTCTCTCGAAATTTCGTATGAATCTCTCGATTTCAGAAAATATGAAAATCCAGTTTTCACGATAAATTGATAAATTGACGAGTTTTCTAAATTGACGCGATATTTTGAATTTTCCAAAAAAGACCGGGACAAAGTTCGTCCACTAAATTTTAGTCCGTGTAACGTTGACTCGTAATATGCATAGAAAACGGAAATTTCAACTACCTTAAGCCGCTATATTTTGACTTGAAATTCCGGCAAGTGGTTCCAGGATCGACATGTTTTTCAAATTATCGAACTTTTCGCCAAAATTATTTACTCATACAGTCCTAATTCAAACAAATATTAGATTTCAGAAAATTAAAAAAAATAGTATTTTCACGACGAAAATACGATTTTCTGAAATCGATAGATAGATGCGAAATTTCGACAGAAATATAATCACTGGGTAATATTTGTTTGAATTAGGACTGTATGAGTAAATAATTTTGGCGAAAAGTTCGATAATTTGAAAAACATGTCGATCCTGGAACCACTTGCCGGAATTTCAAGTCAAAATATAGCGGCTTAAGGTAGTTGAAATTTCCGTTTTCTATGCATATTACGAGTCAACGTTACACGGACTAAAATTTAGTGGACGAACTTTGTCCCGGTCTTTTTTGGAAAATTCAAAATATCGCGTCAATTTAGAAAACTCGTCAATTTATCAATTTATCGTGAAAACTGGATTTTCATATTTTCTGAAATCGAGAGATTCATACGAAATTTCGAGAGAAATATAATCGGTGGGTAATATTTATACGATTTTGGACTAAACGCTTCAAGAAAGTTTGAAAACAACACGATAATATGAACATAAATTCGAGACTAGGACCACTTCCCGGTCATTTCAAGTCAAACTATCGCGGCTTACGGAAGTCGAAATTGTTGTTTGTTATAAATATTTCGAGACAACATTGCACTGGCTATTACAGTATGTTCGAACTTAGTCCCGCTCTTTCCGGGAACAGCCAAAATATAAAGGAAAAATATGCTGTATCTGAAAACCCAATTTTTAGATTTTCTGAAATCGAGAGATTCATGCGAAATTTCAACAGAAATAGTATATATGTGTGACATTGATTCGAATTCCGTCCGAATCCGTCAAGAAGATTGGCTAAAAACGCGATAATTTGAAAATCATGTCGATCCTGCAACCTGTACAGGATTCCGTTGCCAGAATCTGTTAATGGAATGCAAAGGACAAGGGTGATAATAAAATAACTTTATTTATTTAAATTTACAAGTTTAAGGCGAAAAAAACTAATTAATAAACAAGAAAGGGGGAATGGAATTGATTTGATTAATGAGGGGCAAGTGTACCTTTATTATTGAAGAGGAGAAGGAAGTGAAGAGTCGGTCGATCAACGTTGAAGTCGATCGATAGGTGTGCGGTGTAAGTCGGAACTGCGTCTGACAATGAAGCGTAATGAACGTGGAATGGATGAATGATAGCACGCTAACGATTATGCGATACTATGGAATGATTGGAAGGAATGATGACAAATGTGGTTGAGTGAAATATGGGCGGAATGGATGGGAAAACTGGGTGAAAGAACGATAATTTAGCTCGCGACAACGGCAGGACAGCTAATGAGTGACAGGGGCTAGACAGTGAGTCGTCTAGTACTGAATGGTTGAAGTGAAACGGGAGAAGGGCGACGACGTGAAGCAACACGTCAATCGAACCTCAACGACAACAACAGGACGAAAATGTCCAGGGAAAAATATTTCGAAATCAGACTGAGTATCGCGGCTCGGTACACGCAGCCGGGTCGATTCGCAGCGAGTGCGTTTGGTAGGTGCAAACCGTAATTCATGAAGCAAGAACTGATTTTATTTACTATCGAATTATTAAATTGACTTGTTTATTGAATATTATTAATTATGAATGAATGAAATTATAGTAGCGAAGATATTTCGCTACACTGGGAGGGAGGCAAAAGAAGGAATGGGAAGTGATTGGTATGTGATGGGATCAAGTGAGTGAATGGTTTGATGGATGAAGGATTGAGTGGTGGGAAGATGAAAGGACAAAGAAAAAATGAGAGACAATGAACTAACTATCTACAATTAGCAAGAAATTTCGATTGGGTGACAAATAAATACACATGTTTGCCAATCTGGCCGATTACTCTAAGTGGGGTCACTTTTGGGCTCACTTAGGAAGTCGTTGTTCTTCTCATTCACTTGAGTCTTCTCTGCTCGGCCTTGGCTGGCATGAGTGGTCGTGGCCTGGTCGATCGATCGAGGGCTATGATCCTTGGACCTGGAATTGAACGAGATTGGATTGATGGTGATTGGAAAATTTCAGTGTGTGGTCACTCTGGAATCCTGGGGAGGGGGGACCACGAGAGAGGGCCCGTTTGCCTAGTGAGATGTCACTACGAGTGATGGGCTCATCATGTAAAGCTATGCGCCTGTTGTGGGCATGTACCCTCCCCTCTGTACTGGAAGAAGTGATGCTGTCATGAGGAATGAGGCTCTCATGATCATGACTGTTCGGACTAGTGACAGTACAAGGGGAATAATTGGGCACTGAGCAATGATCGGGATCTCTGGAGCTACATGATTGATAGTAGAGTGCTCCTGAATGTGCAATGACTACTCTATGGTTGGTCTCATGAGAGCTGGGAACGAAAGGTGGACATTGAGAATTGGATGGATTCGTCACAAAAGAGCTGCATGTGGTGATTACGGGATGGTTGTTCAATGATGAAGGAAGAGTGGGCACAGGAGTGATCGGGGGGTGGTGCGAACTCGTGGCAGATGGTTCCAATGAGACCTCGTGAGATTGCGCGGAGGGATGCGCGATGTGCTTGGGAGGCTTCACTGAAATCCCATTAGAGAGTGCAGTAGAATGGAAAGAGACTGGGTGCAAATGAGAAGGTGCAGGAGAGTGCGTGGTGATTGTAAATTGGTTGCTGGTAATCAGGGGATGGGTGTGGGGATGTGTAACGAGCGACTGAGTGGCTGCCTCTGGCTGAACTAAGTCCTCGATGCGTGGTTGAGACACTACGTTGCATGCTGCAGTGACAGTGGAGGGGCATGAAGGAGTGACAAGTGACTGTTCGGCAGTCATCATTATCGATGTGGTGATCTCTGAATGAATGGGTGTTTCACTGCTGCACGTGGAAAATGGAGGGGAATGATGGGTGACGAGGGGCTGTTCGGAAGTCACCATCGACGATGATGTGTTATGCGAGTGTTCTGCTGGGAACGCGTGAGGGTGGGATCTCTCAGGTGTCGTCATAGTGACAGTGATTTGAGGAGATCGAGATGAGGCATCCGCTCCGGGATGGCACTCAGTGATGGTCGTTGGACAGGCAGTGCTGTACTCAGAAATTGATCGGGCACTGGTCGCCATGCTAACAGTGGAAGGGTGGGGTGTGGGTGTGCAAGCTGAGGAAACAAGGGCAGTGAGACTAGTGGATGGGTGTGCAGGGATGGGAGAGTCGCAAGGGACAGTGCACGTGGGAGAGGGAGATAGGGGAAGGGGCGCGTTGTTGTTTGAGAAAGCATGCGTGAGTGTATGGTCAGTTGTGTGAGGAGAGGAGTCAGTGGGCTGCGCAGTGGAAGTGCATTGATTTGACATGGAAAGGGAAGAGGTTACGTATTGATACCCGGGTTCAATTAGTGGAACTGATGCGTTGAATTGAACCGGGAGTGAGGGTTTCGAGTTCTCGGAACCTGCGACGAGTGGTCCAAGTACAGACTGAATCAAGCGATATCCACTAGGTAGTGTCGTAGTGGTGGAATTCTCGAGAAATCTGAAGGTATCACCGACTCCGAGAATGAGGTCGGGACTAACAGTGCACTCTGCGAAATGACCAGGTACTGCCTGAATGGTGTTCTCGATTACTCGCAAATCAGCAGATGAGAGTGGCCTATTATGGATCGGCTGAGTGAGGGGGTCAGTATCATGTACAACAGCAGTGATCAATTTCATGCTATGATCAGTACCGAGTTGGAGCTCGACAACCTCATGATTGGAAGGGAGTGGTGTATTCTGAGTATTGCTCGTGATTCCTGCGATTGCAGTGTGGAACTGATCGATTGGTTTGAGGTCGAGCTTTGATGCTAAACTACGAGAGATGAGAGAAACTTGTGCGCCAGCATCTAGCAACACGTCAATCGAACCTCAACGACAACAACAGGACGAAAATGTCCAGGGAAAAATATTTCGAAATCAGACTGAGTATCGCGGCTCGGTACACGCAGCCGGGTCGATTCGCAGCGAGTGCGTTTGGTAGGTGCACACCGTAATTCATGAAGCAAGAACTGATTTTATTTACTATCGAATTATTAAATTGACTTGTTTATTGAATATTATTAATTATGAATGAATGAAATTATAGTAGCGAAGATATTTCGCTACACAACCACATTCCAGCCTTTTAAATCAAAATTTCGCTGCTTAAGGTAGTTGAAATTTTTCTGCGTTATGTATATTTAGAGTAAGCATTGCACGGGCTACAATGTGGTGGACGAACTTATTCCCGGTCTTTCCGGGAACATGCAAAATATCAGGAAAATTGAAAGATGCAGTCAAATATATCAACATCGAAATCGATAAAAATGTGATTTCAAAGGTGCTTCTGGACACTGAGGGCATGCCTAATACAACGCAAAATAAATTTTGAGTGTAAGTTACTTCATTAAGAAATTATGAATTTTCATCATTTTTCACTGTTCCAGTACCTCACGCGCCACTTTGCGCGATACAGAGGCTATCGCTGTGAAATTTCAAATAAAGACTCTAAGTACTCTAGGTCCAGCATGTGACCTTGGTCCGAATCTTCGTCCCAGGGAAATGTCCGGAAAATGGCCGAAATGGTAAATTTCCTCAGATCCGGACTCTTAATATTTTCTCAATGACATTTCGGATCTGCAACAAACTAATACATTTTCAAAATAATTACTCTCTCACTTCAGCGAATGATTTAAAATCTTGTTCGTTGCGATCGAACGAGGGAAGTGAGAGACGAGAGACCAGATAGATTATGAAAAGAATCATCCGGGTATGTGCGATGCGAGGGGTATGATAAGGAGAAGGGTGAGGGGAGAGAGGTCCACGGGAGATGTGATAACACGACAATGACAAGGGAAATGCGCCGTTTTCGATCAGATCTTTACGTACGCAAGTTATATTCGAAATATATTCCAATTTGTTGTAAGCCGAGTGCAGCCTCTACGAGTGGATCAAAGAGGAAGATGAAGTTGGTGGAGTCATCGGAATCGGAGCTTGAGGACGACGTCTTCGAGGAGGAAGACAATGAAGAAGAAGAAGATGATGAGATTGTGGTAGAGTATGAGGAAGATTTCATAGGACGAGTATTTGTGGAACAGAGTGCAGAGATTTGGCTGTGAACACATGTTTGACTCGAAATATTTTATAATTATAGATGATTGAATATTTATGGCTCATATAAACCGAGTTCGATTGAAATGTCATTCAGAAAATATTAAATACACATCATTCACCGAAATCATAAAGCGAATCGATCGCACAGGCGAGATAGGAAGGTAGATTAAAAGTCGAGAATGACTGCCAGAAGGTCAGAATGCCTCAAAAAGGGGTAAATGATAATCTAATTTCGCGATTTCGACATCTTTGGTGCACGATTTACATATGCATTCAGCATACCATTCGATTCGTCTTTTCGAGCTCTATCAATTGAGCCAATAAAAAAGTATGATATCGAATTGTGGTGAAAATCAATAATTTTTATCGATTGACGAAAATGTAAATAGCTTTATCAATTTCTGGTTGGTACCAGCTTATTCTCCATGAAATTTGGCGCAGAATGGTTTTTATCTCGAGTCTCCAGACCCTCTGTGGACCGAGCAATGAGGCTCCAAAAATTGCAATTTTTGGAAGCCGTCGACTTTGACGGCGTCTAACATCGTCAAGGATGGAGATATGGACAAACCCTTGCATATTCTATTGAGGGGCCATATGGGCTATCCGAAAATGATCATAGCCAAATTTCGACTTTTTTCAATGTACCAGCGTTTATTCGAATTTTACGCGACACGCGTGCTATAAACGTAAGATATATATACCATGTGATTCTTAAATATGTGAAAATAGTAAGGAAGAATTGAGTCAAGCGTCTCGCTCCTTCTCAGAATATTGTAGCACAGTACTAAAAATGCATCTTTATAATCGCGATACCTATTGACTTGTGTACTTTGTGTCTTCATCTGATAATGAGCTCTATCTTTTAGACAAGTAATCGGGAGGATGAACAAGCAATCTGATATTCATGAACGAGATCTATCTCGTATGAAGTGCAACGATGTCATTGAATGGAAAGAGATAGGAGATGTATTAAAGTGTCGCATTCAACTTGATCTTGCCAAGAACTGAGATTAAAAATCTTGAATTGAGGGAAAATAATTATTGTACGCATTCACTTTGTTCTCAGAGATGTGAATAAATTGCTATAAAGATTTTGAAAATTGCCAGAAATTGTCTAAATACAACCATATACAGTGCACAACAGTTTAACGGGATTTATTGTCTCGTAATGGCTTCTCTTTGTCTCACTAGTCACGTGTCTTTGTCTCTGTAGCTCTATCCGTTCGCATTAGGCTTTATTTGACCTTCTGCGGGTGGAAAAAAAGGTGAACAAACATTGGCACTACTGGCATCGAGGAGAGAGAGAAGCAGGTCCTCCCGTTTAGGGATGTCAATTCAATTCCCGATTCCCCTCTCTCTCACCCACCTCTCATTTCCCTCTCACCCAAATTCCGATTGAGCGGGTTGATTGGTGATGCAAATCGACCAAGTACTTGAGAGAGGAAAAGGAATTGGATGGAATTGAGTGGAAAGTCAAGTACTTGGGTCCATTTTGCATGCATTTTTCAAGCATGGCTGCCTTTACATATTCAAATAGGATATTAATCACCACTCTATAAAGATATAAGAAGAAGGCGTGCCAAAAAATCGTTAAATCGTTCGAAACCTTCAGATAATAGACCCAGCCAGGAATTGGGAGGAATTGATTGCTCTCTCAAGTACTTGGTCTCTCGCTCTCTCATTTCCATTCTGAGTCAATTCTCAGCGAGAGAGCGGCGTCTCTCCTGCTCCGACCCCCCAATTACTTGGGAATTGGAATTGAATGGGCATCCCTACTCCCGTTACCTCTCGACGGCCAATCAATATTGTCTCTGCTCTGCTAGTTAATATCTCACACTCATCGTGTTTATTTCATTGCTCGCTATTTTGTCAATTGTGTCGCTGAAATACCTTTCAGATTCCTACATTATCTCATCCGTTCACGTTTCTACGCTTTTAAAGATCCAGTCTTACTTCTGAAGATTGTAGAAAGAAAATCGTTTTATCTCAAAGTAAGATTTAACTACTTCAAACGCAATTTCTTTTCTGTGAAAATGTGCCTAGTGATTGAGATGAACAACTGCTCCGTGCTAAACATTCCCATACCAACTGCATATGAAAGGATATGTCTTTCAGATGCGTTATGCTCTCACGAAGGACAATAAAAGCGGCGATGTTACTCGTGTTTATTCTTGTACTACACAATTTTCTTGGAAGTACATTAGTAATTCACAGTTTTGTCAATAAATACTGAATTATAGGAACTCACCTCCGTGTATCTATTTCGTCGTACAGTGTCAATTTGACATTTCAATATTGAAGAAGTGTTAATTTCCCGATTTTTCAAATAAAGGACTTGACTGTATTTGTGTTTAACATATCTTCGGCACTCAAATCAAAATGTACAGGTTCTAATTCCAGATAGCATTCTAATCGATAGCACGAGTATAGTGCTATCGATTACAATGCTATTTGGTATGCACATGTCCATTTACCCTCTCTTCCTCACTCAGTCCCATTCAGCAGTTCAAATGTCAGATAGGAAAGGACGGGAGAGTAAGCACTCACTCTCTTTCTCTCTTTGTTTCTTTTTCTGCCGTTCGTTCACGCACGTCTTATCCGCCCTTCTCCTTCTCTCTATCTCTCGACGACTGATCGATAATTGAGATACTTCGATTCGAATATTCCCCATTCTCTCTTTTCTCATATAACAGTCATTGTCAGATGGTCATTGAAGTGCTGAAGTGAGTGCGTGTACCCTCCCTTTCCCTCTTCCCCACCCTGTCTATGTCCATTACTTGAGTGCGCACTTCGATTTTTTGCCTTCTTGTCCACCTGTCCTCCTTTCTCTATTCCTCCCTCTCTCCTTCTGGCCATGCAAAGTGACTCTAAATGGAGATCTAAAAGAGCGAAAGAGCCCCGACTCTCCATATTTCTCCTCTCTCTCTGATCGTAGTTGAAAAGTGTGATTTCTTCCTGTTTACGCGATTTTGCATTCGTCATTCGCTGGATAAATTATAGAAATAGTATAATGTAATCCATCTGCAGATCTCTACTCGATCTCGCTCCTTTCATATTCTGATAGCCGAAAAGGATGCAAAGTCTATTGATAGCTTTAACGAGGTATAATTCGCAATTTATTGTTATTCAGCAATTAACTTGCTGCAGGAATCATCTGTAACTTCTCGAAACGATCGGAGTCGCTGGCCTCAACGGTTCCCCAAAGGAATAGGAGGTACAATCTTTTCCTAATCGCTGTAGACACATTTACGCGCAATGCTTCTTTTGCTTATGTATAGAGATCAATGGGCAATAGGTATGGCAATCATAGTTGCCCGCGCCGGCGGCGACTCCCATGACCCCTATTCATGGTTTCGCACTGCTCCCCTCGATGCTCCCCTCGAGTCCTGGTACCGTGTCTAATCGATTCTACAGTACACAAGTAACTACCGTAACCCTGTTCCTTAGGCCAGACCCAGTTCCTTGGGTCAAACATTTTTCTAAAAATGTCAAAAAATTTTCTAAAAATCCTAAATCGAATGCAAAATGATTCTACAGTAATAAGATATACGGTAGGATACTTTGGAAAAATTTATCGATTGATATTAATTTTTTAGAAAAAATTTTGACCCAAGGAGCTGGGTTACGGTAGTCACTTGTGTACTGTAGAATCGGTTAGACACGGTACCAGGACTTTTTAAAAATAAAGTTAGTTTGCGATAATAGCGGGATACGGTAGTGGTATACGGCATATGGGGGTACTGTACTATCGATTGGGTACGGTACCTAGTCTTGACCTACCATTGACCTACCAATTGATTTTTGACCATGACCCGGGGTTCATGGTTTCGCACTGCTCCCCTGAAATCGAGGGGAGCAGTGCGAAACCATGAATAGGGGGTCATGGTATGAAAACACCTCGCCACCAGTGTTGGGCAGCTATGATGGCAATATCAATGTGTAATCTCTCATTTTCTACAGGGAGATTATACGACGAAAGGTATATTGCACTGCTATCTTCGAAGATCCAGCGCACCCAAATGAAGAATGCAGAAGCATTTCCTGCTGCTGTGGAGCTCCCATCACCCATTCCTATGCAATGTCCGCCAGTAGTAAGATATCCCCTCCTTCCCGCACACTCCCTGTCGCCTATCACGGACCCCAGGGCGATTCCAGTAAACTTAGGCAAGCGGTGCCAGACATGACCTGAAGTGTTCTATCTTCTTGTCTGGGATCACTGGTCGAAAGTGCTAGGGAATCTTCGCGTGTATTTTCAATTATAAATTTTCTGATTGGATCTCCATCATTGTATTGTATATTGATTGTCATCAGATAAATTATATGTTGCCAGCCTTCTTCGTTTCCTCTTAGGGACAGGTAGATGACATAGCAGATGTGCCAATTTCAACATATACGAATGCATAAGGAGAACAGCTCTTACATATGCGCGATATCATAGCATTAGCTGAAATCTTCTACTTCAGTTATAATACATACGTGGATTTATATTTCTTCTAGTCCCATTTTTTGCGTTACCCTGATGGTCTGCACACATTTTAAAAAGATAGCTACTAGATACCGACCGTTCAGTACCCCCAGATACCGTATGACGCTACCGTAACCCGCAATTATCGCTAACTCACTTCACTTTCAAAAAATTAAAAAGTTCTCAATCGACTCTACAGTATTCCCAGATACCGTATACCATTTCCGTAACTCCGATTATCGCAAACTAACTTTTTTAAAGTCTTGATACAGTGCTCAATAGATTATACAGTACCCAAGTGATTACCGTAACCCAATTCCTTGGATCAGATCCCGCTTGGGTTAAACATTTTTCAAAAAATCCAAAATCGATTATACATTTATTTTATAGAATCCTACCGTATATCTAATTGCGGTAAAATCTATTTGTGATCCATTTATGATTTTTAGAAAATGCATGAAATTACGGTGTAAAGCAAGAATCAACTCAATAGAAAAGAAGTTTTGGAAAAAGTCACCCATACCTCCTAGGAAGTGGATCTGACCCAAGGAATTGGGTTAAGGCGATCACTTGGATACTGTATGTATAGTCGATTGAGTACGGTATTTAATTTTTTTTTTGAAAATAAAGTCAGTTAGCGATAATAGCGGGTTACGGTAGTGATATATGGAATCTGCTGGTACTGTACTATCGATTGGGTACGGTACTTATCGATAGTAGAGTACCAGCAGATACCATATATCACTACCGTAACCCGCTATTGTCGCTAACTGACATTATTTTCAAAAAAATAAAGTCAGTTAGCGATAATAATGCTCTGCTACCCCATCGTCTGTAGTTGCTACACAGACGATGGGGTGGCAGAGCCCGCCATTGCTTGAAAAATGCCTAACACCTTTACCTTTTTTACCTTTTACTTACTCTTGACCTACCATGACCTACCAATCGATTTTTCCATGAACACCTCCCCATACATGCTCTGGTTTCTCCCAACCAGTTGCTGGGGAACCCGCCAACAACTGGTCAGGGCGCTAGTTACCAAGTGGTCAGGGCACTGGTTAGCAACTGGTTAGCCTAAGCTCCGCCCATTCTAACTGGTTAACCAGTTGTTAACCAGTTATAGTGGGCGGAGCTTAGGCTAACCAGTTGGTAACCAGTGCCCTGACCACTTGGTAACCAGTGCTCTGACCAGTTTCCTTGCTAACGTAATCCACACGTCTGCGGTCAATCGTAAGCTGACTTTTTCCAAAACGTTTTCCTTTGAGTTGATCATAGGTGTCCACGCCGGCGGCGTGCGCACCGTCTCACATGTGAGGCGGTGCGCAAGGCTCCCAACCAACCAACCAGTTTCTCCCAACCAGTTGCTGGGGAACCCGCCAACAACTGGTCAGGGCGCTAGTTACCAAGTGGTCAGGGCACTGGTTAGCAACTGGTTAGCCTAAGCTCCGCCCATTCTAACTGGTTAACCAGTTGTTAACCAGTTATATCATCTGGGAAGAGCCGCGACACTATCATTGCAAATCTTCATAATAGTATCCCACCAATGGTGGTAAGAGAGATGACGAAGAAGTAGACACTAGTGAAGAAGTCCCAGTCTTCCCAGATGCAGGTCAATATGTAATTCATCACCTCCATTGATTATTCCCTCTTCAACCTTTACTTCTTCCTTCACCTGATATTATATATACATATAGCACAATCAATAGCTAGTTTGTTCCTTACTGTGTCGGTACTGGAGATCGGTTCGCATTTCCATCTGAGGGACGGATATCGTTCGATAAATTCGAGATATCTGACGTTTCATTACGTTAGGATGTTTGAACAGCATTCAGATATCGAAATATGGAAACCTGCGACTCTCCCTTCCATTTACAGAGAAACTCCAAAAACAATTATTTACTTCTGAAATAATATGGTAATTCTGAGATTTTGCATTGTTTCTCACTGATAAATAACCAAATATCATCTCCAAAAGCCGATATTTTCTTGACCCACACGAGTAAGAATGACCCTGAATTGATTGGGTTATGATAAGTTGTGATATCATCCCATTCTCTCCTCCTCACTTATTCCCTCACCGAGGTCACTCAGCATTATAATCATGATGGGTATCCCGAAAATGGCGTAGATCATCGTCGCCAATCTTCCTCCTGTCGTTTTGCAGGCGATGTTACCGTAACCTGAGTGCTACCGTACACATCGAAATCAACAATTGATTCAACCTATCGTAGTGTATATTGTTCCCGCGTATAGAAAGGACATCCAGAAAGTCCACGTAGTCTCGACCTCAAGAGGAAGATTGGGAAGTGATGGATGGATGAGAGGGAACCGTCGCTTCACCGAGTCCGCTTTCTTCTTCGAATCGAAGAATCGCAGACTTCCATTTATCGTGTCTCGATTCCGAATTCTCATAGTGGATTATATTTAGACTGAAGAAATTAATTCAAACAATTAGACAAGATGACGCTACCTCATGTACAATTTCTGCCTTGCCATTAATCGTGCATAATATGCGTCCTCCTTCTCAGCGAGATCTGTGGGGACCTCGAACGAAGGCACTAGGTCGGATGAAAACTATGACTTCATGCTGCTTTTGATCTATCACATGACATCATAGTTCTCGTCCGACCTAGTGCCCGAACGATTTGTGACCTCTGCTTGTTGATGCCCACTCACCTCCAACCACATGAACAGGTGAGCCCCAATTATCGAATAAATGACAATAATTATTAGCAATTTCATTTTCGAAATAATCATTTTCACAGGTTCACAGATACGAGTGGCGAGCATCTTGCTGCAATCTCTACACTCTTCACTCGTTTCTTCCATCACCGACCTTTGTTTGATTGAGCTGCTCCCTGTAGTCTGGACGGATGAATGGAGGGAGGAGGCAGAACTGGACCGATACAATCTGTTTAAAATACGCTAGTCGAGTGAGCACTGACCTCTGAGTGGGAGGGAGCAGGAGCGGAGATGATTTTATGCAGCCCATCTCGATATCTTCCTCCGGCACACCTGCCATCGAACTAGAGTTCGAGAAACGATACGACGCCCTCTTCATTCTACACACTCTCTAGACCGGTCGATAGGCGGGAGCGTGTTTAGAATGAAGCGAGCGTGGTATATTTTTTTCGCATTCTATACCGAACACCGTGTGATGACAGACGAAGAAGATAATATTACTAAAGATCCACCTTAACAACTAGGGCAGTTCTCAACGGAAACATAGCTCATGGAGTGGGTAACTACGAGTAATATCTGAGCAACAGCCAAGAATGGATTGACCTGTTCCATCACCTCTAATCGAGCCTTCTTCATCAGCATAGTTGATATTCTCGTATTCCGAGGGATCATCGATCTGAGAACGGGAGAATCAATAGTAGAAGTACTAATAAGGGAAGCGAACGATTGAGCGTGCCACTGACAAGGGATAGTCGCTAGTGCGGCGTTTCCTAACGAAACCTAGCACAGTCGAAAGAGGAGACAATTCTAAGAACTTCAATTGTTTTCAAATTTTATGAACACTAATGTTGAAGTTTGAGCAGCATGGGAGTCAAAAAATAGCCTCGAATTCGTTGCTGGCTGTTCCCCACTATGAGCTAGATCTCTAAATGAGTGTTCAGCAAATTTAACAGCAATTAAAGTTCTTAGAATCCCTCGAATTTCGAATGGTCTAAGTCTCGTTAGGAAACTGCATACACATTTAGCGAGCTCCGCTTGAGAAATCGCAGATCATTCACTAAAAAAACATTGAAATAGTAGAACTAACGAATGGGATGAAAGCCATCTGCCGTGGAATCTCCTCCCTCCAGTGAGATCCTTCCTTGCTCGATCTATAGGAACGAGTGACGATACGAGAAAGAGAGAGAGAGATAGAGAGAACGATGATTGTCTTGTGAACTTCTGTACCTTTTCCCCTCTCAGGATAACCAGCCGTGTCTATTGTATGTGTCTAACGCCCACTCTTTATTTCATTGAAGAGGAGAGAAGTAGGCAACAAGATCAGGGGGAGAGGAGGATCTCACCCAGTACAAATTGTATGACCTTTCAAATTTCATTATTTCATAAATCATATGAATTACATGACATCGATAGATGATTGTAATTTGCAATCATTTACCTTTTCATCATCCTAATGATTTGTGAATCATTCTGAACTGGATACTACCCCTTTCACTCATGTGTTGTCTTTTGTTAATGCTAAGTTTAAAAATACACAGCAAAGCTCTGTTATGCACGCTTTTCGGCAGAATTTTGATAAATTTCCTATCTTTGCTGCGGTTTTTAGCAGCACATTAATCTGCGTGAACTGTTTGAACTCCGTGAATCGGTTCATCTTCAGAGGAAATTCCCAAGTTGTTTGGAACACTCTCAAGCGAGAAGTGGTCCGTTTACGTTTTGTCGCCACCTCCGCCATTCCTTGATCTGCTCTGCACTTGCATCTGTTTGCCACGGCGTTTTACAAGGGATGAGCGAGAGAGGAGAGAGCGCAGAGGAGCGCAGAGAAGGAATCTCTCGCGAATTTAGATGCTCTCTCGTGATTGGTCTCGGAGAGGATGTTTTTCTATAAATTTGCCATAGAATGTCGTGTTTGCCCTTCTTCTAATCCCAACGATGATGAGAAGTGTCGAAAACGACTGTTTGAGCAAATTGGCGCTAGTAAATAACACTGTTTATCCTTTCATAAACATCCGACTTGTACAATCAATGACATTACAACAATAAATCGCCTATGTTACAACATTTAAAATTATGAACAATACACTAGTAGTTCAGAATAGTATCTCTACATTGTTATGTTTCCTTTGTCGATCTCACTAGCAATTTTTAATATGCAGATAAGTTTATCGGAAAAGTTTCTGAGGACTCAGAAAGGATAGGAATATACAGGTTCAGGGTTTGCAGGAGGAATTGATACTGGGAATCTGTTTTTGCATTTCACATAGTGCCCAATGAGATTGAATCTTCTGTCTTGAGCAATGGAGACTCCGCATTTGTCCTTGAGTAGAATCAGACCAGAATGTTTAGTTGCCGTTTTGATCTTTGAGGCCGTCAGCTGTTCACTTTAAAGAATGGATTCAAATTGAAAACAAACAAAATACTGACCATTCATAGACAAATTCAACATTTTTGTCCTTTGATAGATAGAGACGCTTTTCTTCTCTGCTCTCGGTCATGTTGAACGCTTCCTGACTTCTGTACACTATGGTTCTGCGCTCATCTACTTTGACATGATTTTCCTACGAGCAGGTTTATTGTAAATGTAAGGAATGATTTATACCGCGGTAGCATTGAAGAATCTATCAATCTTGCATGATTCCTTGTAAATCATCACCACAAAACGGTCACTGGAAAACGTTTCAATTTGGTGCTAGACTAAACTAACTTGTGCATTTCGGTGAGAACTTGCAGCAATGTTTGGGCTTTGGAGTGATCGTTCGCTAGATGATCTCTGCTCAACACTTCTTCTATGATTTTCTCGACTTTGACCTTGAAATAATCCTGCAACAAAACAAGAGTATTCAATTGTAATCAAAAATAGGACTACCATTCCCAGATAAGCGCTAATGTTCTCTTCAATGATTCGATCGATATCGTCTGTAGCTTCCAGAATGGCATTGGCTTGTTTAGGGAGAGTTGATGAATTCTTTAAATGTGGAAAATACGATTTATGATGAGCAAGTGAAATGATAAAAAACAAACCGATTTGCTCGCGAACTGAAGCCGTAGGAGCTCGAAAAATGCCTTAAATCGATCATATCTCTTCATTTTCTGCAGATAATCTACAGACCAATGTGTTGGCGGCATCCGTTATTTTCATTCTCCATTCACGAACTGTGCTCAATTTATGATACTTGTCAACTTCCAGTGCTGATTTGATGGGATCAGTTGATGGCCGGGAAAGGAGGGCGTGAATGGCCTAAAATAATCCACGTTGGAAGTGCATTTTTTTCGTTATTTCACATGAATTTGCTTCATGAGCGAAACTTTGCCACAATCCGTCAACAGTTCTATGACTGCATATTCAATATTTTCATCCCACATTTGCTCAATCGCTGAGATCAGTCGACGAGAGAATGCACCAGCCCGTCCCGCTATCTGCACGAAGCACTAAGGTTGCATGCAAACAATTTTTTTCATACCGCCGAGAAATTAATTAAAGTGCACACATGCGCTACTTCTGCTAGAGCAGACGAGATTTCCTTGCCCACCTATAACTCCTGATCGAAACTGTTCATTTGACCTACCAACCATGTCCAACGACTGCTTAATTTCGTCGATTTGCTTGAGTTCATTTGCTTCGTTTTCTGACTGAAACTCCAGAACAGCATCGGCAACTTCGAAAAAAGCATTGGCGAAAAATTTTCGTCCCTCTCCAGTAAACTTGGTCAATGATTTAACAACAGGGAGAACGCCCTTGAGAATTTTACGGTGCTGTGGAGAGTTCAGAGGCACCGAGGTCGATTCTTCTTGAGCGAAAGCGTGCCCTTCAGTTATGTTGTTTCTAAGTGTTCGCGTAAAATCGTTGCTTACCAAAGGATGCTGTTGTGATAAGTAAAAGTAGAGGGAACATTTGAATGCGAGCAAGGGTAAGTGCGGATGGCTTTATACTGCAGTCCATGTATTGCCCATTATCAGGAAATTGGCTTCGCTGCATTGTGCGAATGCAATCCCCGTCTGCCACCTATCTCTGCGCATGAACCACCGTTTCCCATTTGGGGATTTTCGATATTGTTCAGAAATATTTGCTCAAGCGTCAAGCTACTGAACTCCTAAAACTCCTAAAAAATATTTCAGTTTAAGTAGAGAATTCGATTCGAACATTTTTGAATTATGACTGTTGTTTATTTCTTTTTGTAATCAATCACATCAATATGAAGACTGATATTATTATGAATTTGCAAAGAAGTCTTTCATATTGAATAAATCTTCATGGAGATTCACCAAATCTTCTTCGAAAATGGCCTCCTAAGTGGTCTGCGCGCAGAACATTCGCTCTAGTTGATGTGATCCACTCCCATGAATTCGATCAATCAACTTAATAATTTGCTATTCGACCATCAGGGTTGTAATCTTACAGGCTCTACAATCAGTGCAATTTTGTCTTTGGCCTCGGGCTTCCTCCCAATTTGTCGATTATTCTCATCTAAAAGATACTCCAGAAGAGCACTCTCCATCTGATTTTTTGTGTTTTACGGTACAAAAAAAGTCTAGTAATCATTATATTTCAAAATTATCTTACTCGTCTCAACTCGATTCGACAGAAGTTAGGCAAGGGAAGTGACAACACGTAATTCCATATCTTGAGAACAACGTTTATGAAAGGGGCGTTTTCTTCTTTGAGTAGGTCAATCAGCTGTAAATGAATTGATCAAATAAAATATTATTTTTCCATGAAGTCCTCAGTGCTCTGGTTAAGCTGATACATCTCGTTGATATCCAACTTCATTGCGGCGATCATTGCTAAATCACTCGTAATTTCGCATACACAATTATCACATAATTCGAGTCGCAATGGTCTCACTTGCGCAATTATCCACGTAGTTTTGGGCAGGAAAGTTTATTGTTGCCGCCCTTTCCTTGATGATTTTCTTTACTTCGTCGACTGCTCTATTCTTTGGCAAGTAGTGATTCTGCTTTACAAATTCGTCCACATCCAGTCCAACTTCCTCTGAGAACAAGCAGAATTAGCGGTCAAACACTCCTCGCATGTCAAAATTGATCCAGTTCAGAGTGTTACGAAGACAAAAGCCGTTCAAGATCTCTCTTGATCTCTGGTGGAAGTTCTCTGTAGCGAGACGCGAGCTAAACGCGAATTTTCATATTGCATTAACCCGAAACTTGCCTTTTTTAGAGATTTCTTCACACTCTCGATTATCCCTTGTTCGTTAACTGTGATCAACTCAACAAAATATCTCGTGAACGCATTCAATCTCTAAAATAAATTGCTTTCCGACTATCATGGGTAAATTATTACCATCTGACTTACCGTTTGAAAGGAGTCTTCTTCTTCTTCATAAGACTTCATTTTCCTTAGCGAAATAAACGAAACATTTATAAATTCATCAACGATCTGAAAATATAAAACAAAAACTGATCATACTGAATTTTTAAAGTATGATCAGTTTTTGTTTTATATTTTCAGACTCCTTGTATGAAACTATTAGTTTGTGGTAGAGCATGCTCTTTGAGTTTATTGATCAAGTTTATTCTTGAAGTGATAAGCGCATCCGTTCCTCTCATGTAGTCGATCCATGGACTGAGCATCTACAAGAGTAATTTGAGATGAACAATTCCATTGAACATGTGCATACTCCATCTGTAGAATTATTCTCCTGTGCAAACTCAATCATATGGTTCAGGTCATGTTGCAAGAGGTAAAACTCTTTCGGCGTGAACTTCATCCCGATGTACATCTCTGAACATAGATATGTGAATTAATTTCAACAAAAATTCACCTAACAGAATTGAGAATACGAGCTTTCAGAGAAGTTATAACGCTCGATATCGTGTAAGAAAGCGGACTCGAAACCGAAAGAGTCCGGAACATTGATCACTTTCGATAGTCGGTACAATTCATCTGAGAGATAAGAAGGACGGAGATCTGGCAGTCGTTCGTAAGAAAGTGCAAGTGGGACGAAGGTAATTACGAAAATGAAAAGCATGCCCTGAAATTGTAAAAAATGATGTAAAAGGCACAAAGTAAAGGAGCTACAGCGTTAATCGAGATCACATTCGTAAAGAGGCAACCACTCTAGGGGACGAGACGCTTAAACATAAATTAACAGTGTATAAACTATTGTACTCAGTACTCAGTGTAAACAATTTCAGCACTTGTTCATATCGGCGCTGTGAAAATGCGACAGGCAATGTTAAATCAAATGTCGGTTTTGTAAAGGAGATTTCGGAATGGAAGTAACCAGTAGGTTCTACATATTTAGCGTACGTAGATAGCAAGTCAAAATCGTTCGGTCTAAATCGTCACACGAGGCAATTTTTACTTATAATGTAACCCTAACGGTCACGACAATGCTTTTTGATTTAGGGCGATATCTTAACTATGCTTCGAATTATTATCAAAAAACCTTAATCTCACTATCAATGTGAGAATGCTCGAAATCGGGATCGTGTGAAAAATGCGCAAGGATGAAAGAAAATATACATCTCGTTATCTCGAGCAAGCGACAGTGAAACGAGAATGAATGTAGGCAGTCTTGGGCACGATCATAGACGATGTTTTTTTTTCGAGGGACTGCCAGCATTCAATATGAAACATTAGATTCTTTATTGATGTTCCGAATGTTTTGCTACAACCGACGCAATATTTTTACACACGCCCACAACGGCAATACGGTAAAATAAATAAAACTTCGTAGAAGTCTTGAGCTTTTCAGCGATTTAAATGAATTAAATAATAAGTAATAGCGCATTGAGCTTTGAGCGCAGCTTTTACAATGATAGACCTGAAATGGAAATATAGTTTTGTATTTTTATATGGCCTAAAAACTCACATCATATCATTCCTTACAGGGTTGCTTTTTAAAACGTCGATTTCGAGTGTTCCCAAGCAATCAAGTATGATCTCGAAAGATATCTTATCCAAGCCAATAAGATGAAGAACGGTTATTCTTGAGCATGATTCAAATAGATGTCTTAGGTTGCATTGGAAATGATCTATCGTAAGCTTTTGTTGTATTCTATACCTTTTAAACACCTTTGTTCCCTGGAAATTATTTTTCATGAATTAAAGACGTATTATATATTTTAGCGTGAAGTTATGCATCCTCAACTTGTAAACAGTCTCCCATTTGGTCATTCCAAAATGTTTAATATCGTTCTCCTCGATTTCCGCATCAATGATGTCCAACCATCGATTGAAATGGCCGAAGTAGAGAACTAAGGTAGCGATGGGTCTCTTAGCACGCCTTCTCATAAACTCCAAAGTCAGTGTATTCCAAAGTGGCGATATCTGCAGGGATTTGGCAACCTTTATAAATATAAAAGTGACCATACTAGTTTCATTGAATATGGAGATCCATGAGACATTGGAATAATGATGCGACTGATGTCGGGAGGCAGGTTGGAGAGGGAGATTTGATGGATGTCTCGTTGATCCATCCGTCGCAACCGCTAGCGAGAGTTCAAGAAAGGAATTTAAAATGAAAATCTGACAACGCACAACCCGAAGGACGCCCTCTCTCCTCTCTCTCTCTCTCTCTCTCTCCCTCTCTCTCTTTCTCTATCTCTCACATACACCCAATGGTGGAGTTTAGTCCTCAATAGATGCGAGTTGACTCATCAAAGGGAGTATATCAGTGCGTTCGCCTAAGAATCGCACAATTGCCAACCATTTCTATACAGCACAAAAACGCACTATGATATAACTTCAGTTTCTTATAGCCTTAGGGTACTACATAAAATCCTGTTAATATCATGACCCAATATATCACATTTGCATAATTACAGTACGCCAAAGCTTGACTATTGGGCAACTCTTTACGATGCTGAGCTACGGAGACGTGTCCGATTTTAACGAAAACTTGGTTCTAGGCCCTTCGCGACATGCTGAATCCGGCTATGGTGCTCGTTCAATCATTTTTAAAATTTGAATTTTTCCTAATTTCTTTGTGATTTTCTATCTCGAAAACGAGGCCGAACACCTCTCTAAATTTTTGATATATTGTGTATCATGCCGAAATCTATCAGGCAAACTAATTTGACACCTGAAATCGGGCCGACTTAAGGGTTACAGCCTAAAAACTGCTAAAATATTTTAGAGATAAACCCATCATTTCGACCCATTCACCTCACTCGAGCGGTCACGAATGAAGTTTGAAATTATGCCGCCTCTTTGTTCATTCTTGTACGATTCGAAAAGGTCATCGAGAGCAGTCATTCTTGGCTGAGTGGATAACGCTCTTGCTCTAATTTTTGAAAGTACCAAGTTCAAATACTTCTTTTATATGTAATCTTTCCAATTCTTGCATTATTCTTTCAATATTTACTAAAAGAACAAATCTGAAACGGGCCGAAACGTGACCGATGAACTTTATGTGACCGCGTTCTCACAAGAACGTGATGTGTGTTCATAACTTTCTCGTGAGCCTTTTTACAGATTAAACCGATGGCTGCTAATAATTCATTGAATCGACTGCTAACCGATATTGTAAAAGCTATATTCTTTGAAGTTTACACGAAGCAAAATGTATAGATAAAAGAAGTATTTGAACTTGGTACTTTCAAAAATTAGAGCAAGATCGTTATCCACTCAGCCAAGAATGACTGCTCTCGATGATCCTTTCGAATCGTACAAGAATGAATAAAGAGGCGGCATAATTTCAAACTTCATTCTTGACCGCTCGAGTGAGGTGAATGGGTCGAAATGATGGGTTTATCTCTAAAATATTTTAGCAGTTTTTAGGCTGTAACCCTTAAGTCGGCCCGATTTCAGGTGTCAAATTAGTTTTCCTGATAGATTTCGGCATGATACACAACATACCAAAAATTTAGAGAGGTGTTCGGCCTCGTTTTCGAGATAGAAAATCACAAAGAAATTAGGAAAAATTCAAATTTTAAAAATGATTGAACGAGCACCATAGCCGGATTCAGCATGTCGCGAAGGGCCTAGAACCAAGTTTTCGTTAAAATCGGACACGTCTCCGTAGCTCAGCATCGTAAAGAGTTGCCCAATAGTCAAGCTTTGGCGTACTGTAATTATGCAAATGTGATATCTTGGACCATGTGACTAATAGGATTTGCTGTAGTGCCATAAGGCTATCAGAATCCGTTGTTATCTCAAAGTACGATTTGTTGCTGTACCGACGGGGGTGCGAGTCTTAGGCGAACGCACTGATATACGCTTTGAGTATATTGTAAATTTGTCATTGTCCTATCATGCGTCTTCTCAGATATTGTGAATACAAGAACTGTTTGTCGAAACTGCTCTATTACAAATCACATTTCGGTAGTTTTTGCGCTTAAAGCAGAAGTATCAGCAAAATTGGCTCTAAATCAGACTGGAGGCGTGATCATTGTTTGTCAAAGAGGTCTGTCGATGTTACTCATAACTTGCGATGTTCAAGGCAAATTTGAAATTTTTCCTATGAAAATGCGGGATTTACGTCTGAAATCTTTCATAAATTATATTATCATTAAGGTAAACATCGATACGTAGATTGGAGTCGGCAAAATACAATAACATATTAAACCATGTTGATGTCTTCATCAACATGGTTTAGCTGTTTCCTCTCTTGCTCCTGTGTCCTCTATCTCAATGTGATCTTTAGTTTGTTCTATATTCTAAGTTGTTGCGAAAAAAATTCATTTTTTGCACTCCCTCCACGCTATCGCAGTAAACATCCCTTGCCTTGCTCTTTTGCGTCTTCTCATTTCTGTCTGCTCATTCTCGCTTCCCCATACTCTCTCCCCCCTTCTTTCGTCTTACAACGGGTGGACCGTGACTAACACTGGGAACTGTCTTTGTTCAACCATGGAGAGAAAGTCTCACGTATTTCTTCCTGTCTCTTAAAGTCGTTGTATTAATAATAATTTTCATTTGTGTTTTTTCAACAATTTTTACAAGAAAACCTGAGCTATAAATGTCAACTTTTCGCTAATCAATCGACAACAGTTATTCTTGTTCTCCAAACCGTTTTATTTGATTGTCCATCTATCGTTTAATCTTTTCGAACCTTAATCTGTAGCTCCTGTCCAACCATTTCCTTTAGCAAACGCATAATAATATTCGGCGGAGAGCGATCAATAGAGAGCTAAGACGTTATTCTCATCTTCCTCCTTCTCTCTTTTCCGTCTAGCCAATCCCTAGCAAAATGGTACGAGGAAATAAAATAAAGACAGTGGCATCCCTTTCGCGCCTCGATCCCTTATATTTATCACCATCATCCTGCCACCTCCCACCATCTGAATGGGGCAGTGAGAGTCGTCTTACTCTCTTGACGTCTATAACTCCTTATCCTTATTATTCTTTTCGTGATGATCGTTTTATGAAACCTTAACATGGCTTATTTAATATACGATATTTGTAGATATCTATACGATCTCATCTGTTCTTGTCGAACAACTGTAATATGCAAAGCCGTTAACTGCTGATATTTTCGTTAAACGTTAGATCGGATCTTCGGCGATGTGAATTAAAGAGATAAATCGCTGCAGTGAGTTTTATTGATTGTTATTGCATTTGGTCCCGTAATGTCACAATGTCGAGAACAAGTGCGAGCAAGTCGCAATCGGATTGCCTTATTCCAGAACTTGATTCACAATCACAATGCGGGGTCATGTGGAGGTATAGGCTGCGATTATTTCTGCCGAGTAGTTGATGTGATCGCACATTCGTCTCACCTCTATTCACCGAGATCTATGAATCACTCAAATGTTCCGATTGGTTTCCAGTCGTAAGGTGCGGCTCGTAACGCTCAATTTCACCATACCAATGAGTTGAGTGATATCAATTTTGTATAAATGATTATTCTCGAAGAAACTGTCGAAATTGCAATGAGAATGATCTCCTCCCGTCACCAAAGTAGCTCTAGCTCATACTCGTTGCAACCAACAACCAAGAACTCGCTCAAATTCGTATGTGTAACCTCAATGAAATAAACGTATTTCGGACAGCAGTTCGTGTATTTAAAGATCCCCAGCACCGAACGATTTTTTCGAAATTTCGAAACAAATAATACTAATGAATATAATGGGATTAGCAAGTAAAATTACCGTCTTGCACGTGTTCTGTCCCCATTCCTCTCGCCTTCCTCCTATTTCTTTCTCACTCCCTCCCATTCCGCCGGTCAAACGGCAGATCTAAAAGGGCGGTAAGAGTCGGCGCTCGCTCTCTTTTTCTCTCTTTCTGGCCTTCTTTCTCACATGTTTCTCTCATCATCCCTACTCCTTTTCTCTGTCTCTCACATTTGGCCCTAGCTGCAGAGGAAATGTTAACTAAAAGTCGATTCTTCTTTTTTCTCTTCTACTCGCATTTTTACCGCTCACTTGCCTAATTATTTATCAATGACTAAACTTTTTCCAAGAGAATCTTCGCTTTTGCAGATCTCCATGTGATCTCAGTTGTGTGTTTGACTAATAAAGTAATGAATTGAATAGACTGAAGTACTGAAGTAAGTACAGCGTATGCAGTGTTTCCCCCAGCCTTGCTATTGGAGACAGTTCACGAGTTGCGGCATTGTGAAATGTGAGTTTATGTTCCTGTCCAACTGCTTAGTTTAAAAATGTATCATGTAAAAATATTTCAATATTAGCTCTTTCTTTCTAATTCTTGTGGTTATGAAATATTTACGTGCTAAAATGTGTTTGATGTTAAGACGTATTTACAGAGCAATTTACGCTCGTCAAGCATTGGAGAAACTCGACGATAGATTTTCTAGACTAGTATTGTCTTTCCACGAAATATGATTGGAATCTAGATAACATTGTTTTAGGACGATTATGCTAGTTTTGTTTTACAGAACTGTCAATTTATCTGGGAGGAGGATATCCCAGGAGAAATCGAGCACTTAGTGCATTATGCTTAATTAGAGTGTTTGTAAATGGGAAGCCTTTATTTGGTCAGTTGAAATATAGTTTTTCTTCATTCAGGCTGCCGATGCCGGCATTCTCACATGAGAATGCTCTATGTGCTGCAAAACAATTCTTATCGGAAAACATCAATTGTTACTCTGGAGTTTTCGATTTTTCCAATAAACTTTAGTTTATCGGATTTTCATGATCCTATTCTTTATGTCTGCGTATCTAGGCGATTTGGCAACATGATAATTCAATTTAAACGAAGAGCAAAAAATGGAAGGTTTGGGATCCCTTCATCTTCCGTGCTCTTTCACTGTATCTCCTTGCCATCCAATGAATATCGGATAACCGCATTGTAATGTGCGGCGGAGATCGATAGAGCGATAAGACGTTTTTCTCTTCTTCATCCTCCCCTTCATTTGTTCTTGACACTAGATATTACTCTGGCGATATGGTCTATAGAAAAATACAACAACCCATTATGCCTTCGTCCCTTTCCCCTCTTCATTCTTCAATTTCATCTCAAAAAATCTTTTCGTATTATTGATATTCGCTGTTTTCGCTTTGATTTTTGAAAGTTTTAATTAACATAATTGCAGATCCATACACAATCTCATCCGCTCTTTTCAAACAGCATGGAATGGAACGAGAGGTGCTACTCGTTAAAGCTGAAATATGCCATCAGGTATTATTCAAATATGAGCGCGTTTGCGTAAGAATAGAGCAAGAGCTGGCACAGCCAAAAAAATTTCGATTCACTATAATTCTGTGTCTTGGGGTAATCGAATGTGCTTAAAACGATGGACACATTCATTTTGCACCCTCTTCGTTGGCTCCAGACGTCTTCACGTCTAAAACAGATTTTCATGTATATCGCCCCTCTGGGAGGTGCTAAAATTACGTGAGGAAGATTCCTGGGGTAGAATTTGATGCTGAACAAACCTATTTTACAATTATTGCAACTTTTTTAATTATTGCAACTTTTCTCCAAATATTTGATGAACACCATTTTTTTTATAGCGATTCACAGTAATTAGTGAAGGGAAATCGATATCCAACGTCATCCTGGACGGTATCGCCCTCGTAAGCTGCCACCATCATGATCACACCCTCATTGTGGGTAACACAACAATAAGATGCAGAGGAGTCAATTCGAATCTGAAGGTTGGCACAATTTTGGATGAAATCACCCATGATTTTTAGGATGAATTTACAGAGATGGAACTGAAGAAGCTGACAGAATTCGAACAAGAAGAACACGAAAGGGTGGAAGAAGGGAAGAAATTAGACGAACTGAGATAGGAAAGAGCGACGACTCCCCTCGCTAAACTGCAGAAGTTCATCGATAGCATCCTCAAGCAGTTGGTACTACTGGAAGATCAGCTCATTGCATTCGCAGTCTCTATCGTAATTGTCATTGTATAAATTTTTTTTCGATATTTTCTTTCAATTTTCGGAACCGCAATGTAAACTACTTTCTTGTTAGTGTTGAAAAGGGAACCACTACTTGTGCCTGCACTCCTTTAAAAATGGACTAGGAGGTATTACTTAACTTTACTAAATAAATGAACAATCAAAATACAGTTCACACTGGACGCTTGCCAGAATCAATCAGAGAGATATCAGAAGTAGAAGTGGGAGCCATCACAATGAGTAAAGTGTGATTGATTTGATGGTGCATCAGATACTTCCGTTCAGAAGGGATCGATGGCATGGGAGTTAGTACGAGAATGTCTCAATGAATTGCTGCAGTGCTGGATAAATGGAAAACCTTTCATGTAAAGGCGAACCGTATGGAGTCTAGTAATTGTGTATGTTCGCATTATTCATGGAAACTTGTCATTGCTTCCATCTTGATAGTCTTCGTTCTTCATTTCGTAATGCTGATTGTATGTATTGTTTCTTCCGATAAATCTTTTTATCTTTGAATGAAAACAAATCCCGTCTTCCAGCCAATGTCTTTGTCGCGAGGATCGCTTGCCCTTTCACATCTGTCCTTCTCTCTCTCTCTGTGCTCTCTCGATCTTTCATACTCTCTCACTCCTCTTTCTTCTGGCCACAGACACTGACTAACTTTGGGAAAGCGATTTCTCATTTCACAGAGAGAGGAAGACTCTCCCTTCAACCTTCCTTGTGCGCATACCGATATGCCGTCCTGTTAATCTTCTTCTGTACATTTTTGGTCCTCATTATTCATATTTTCATTTTTGCTCCAATTGTTTGAAGACTTAATTTTTCAGATCTCTACTCGATTTCATCCGTTTATTCAAATAATCTATTGCTGGATAAGAAGAATAAATTATATTACCGCAAGAGAATTGTAGGTAACTTACTTTCAATTCATTATTTTTCTCGCTCATTCTCTAACTGATTATTATTATTCCTGCTCTAGAATTTTTGGCCTCTGTCAGAACCATGGACCGATCACTTCTCTTACGTACGCCTGGAACATTGACGAAGCCTCCCAGCTCGGTCAAGTCTTCGCATACCGCACCTTAAGCGCACTGAGTTGGGGGCATTCACAATCTCCCCCGGTGAAGGAGGCTTCCAACTTGCCCAGGTAAATTTCGGCAATTCTTTCCCTCAGCTCATTCGAGTCTTTATCATAAAGTCGACAAGATGGTTATGCGGGTAGCAGGAACATTGGGATAGCGATAACTATTTATCTACAACATCTATATTATCCCCTCCCTCTCGTCCTTTATTACTTCTTCTTACTTTCTTACCGCTATGCCGCTTTCTTCCGCTATCTTATGCTTTCTTACCGCCACCAGCACAGATGCCGTTCTGTAGAGGGCTTTTTGAACCGTGGAGCTCTCTCGCCAGGTCCCCGCATCGGAAGGGCAGCACCGATCTGCACGCACGGACGAGGATGAGCATCATGGCCCTCTGCGTTTGGATTTTTCTTCATTCCTTTAGGAAAACTCTTGCTATCTATTTTAGTTCTTAAATTTGACATTACTTACGGAGCAGTATGACACGAAGAAGGCCGCGCAGTTCCACTCCATCGCTCGGATCGTCCTCGCCAGCTCGGCCTTGTCGCTGATGCTGAGTCTCGATCTCCCCAGTAGGATCATTGCTTGATCACGAAGAGCTAGGTAGCGGGGGTCGTTCGAATTCATCCCACTAGTATCTCCTTCATTTTTCCGTTCCTTAAGAACCTATTATGTGTCGTCTAGTTTTGCCTATTCCTTCTCCCCATCTCTGTTCCAGCCTTGCCCTCATATTTTCCTGTACTCTCTCCTCCTCTTAGTCAATTTCTGAAAACATATCCTCCCCTTTTCCGTTCCTTTTCTAGTTACAGTATCTCTCCTTTCACTCTTCCTCCCTGTCGCCTCGAGAGAATCTCGCTCATTTCTCGTTCCCTTTACGTGCCAGATTCCTTAATCACTGGCCTTTTTGCAGGATGGCCGCACAGCCTCGGCTCGTCACCACCCTCGAGCATGCCTGTGGTGGAGACGTCTCTCGCCTCCCTTCGATCTTCGCCGATCCGCAGAAGGACATTGCCCGTAACGGAGCCTTTATTCAGACTGCGGGAGGCCAGGGCGTCGCCCCCCAAGTACGTTCTTTGTGCTCCTTGTCTTAGTATTAATCTTTATTATCTTAGTTCCTTCATGGTCCCTCAATCTCTTCGCTTCCTCGCACCACCGTCGTCTACCGTGGTCGTGTGAGTTCATCCTTATCCCTATTTAATTCATTTTTACTAGTAATCACTTCACCTAATATTCCTTTTCTTTTCAGATCCGCGCTCCCATCCCCCGATTCTCGATGTCCAACTACAACTCGTCGTATCCTCTCATCTCGGACTCTCACGGCAACTTATTCTATCTAGAAGTTGGTACATTTCTTATTATTTTCCCCTTTTCTATCACTCTTTCAGGAACTTCTTGTCTTATGGTAGGCCCGTCATCTGCCCTTCTATTCATCCTCTTCTTCTTCACCTGCTGAGTTGGTGCCTGCTCCCTGTTTCTGCCCTCTGGGAGAGCCTGATCTCCTCCTCCCCTTCTCATACAATCCTCCATTCAGTCTTGCCTTGTCCTCCTTACTCTCCGGCTCTCTCTCGTCTCCGCTCCGTTATCGTCGTCGCTCCCATTTTACCGATTTTCTTGTTAAAGAAGGTGATGCATTCCCCCCTTCCCTGTGATTTGAACTTACCACTGATAAAGTCTTCTCTCGATAAAGTCTTCTCTCTGTGGCCTTCTTTGAACATTCTCATTCAGTGGTTTTTCTCCCATCCTCCTAATTTGAGATTTCCTTGGTTTCTCATTTCTTTCACTGTTTCTCTTTTCTGGATCATCTCCTTCTTCTAGATCGTCTTCATCCTATCACGATTTCTGCCATTTTGAATAATTGTTCTTCTTCTTCAATACTTCATTTGACGGTTTTAAACTCCTTGGGTCATTCCTTATTTTCTTGCACAGTATCTCTTCCTCTAAATCCTTTCTTCCACGTAGCAACCAGTATGTGAAATTCGTCTCATTTGAACCCTGCACTTTGATCTCTTCCTTCTCTTCTTCTTCTCTTTTTCTCGTTGCTCATGAATTATCGATCCCCTTGACGCCAATCATTTCTCCCCCAGATTTACTCTCTTTTCTACTGGGTCTATGTTTCTCTTTGTCCATTCGCTCACAGTCATCTTCTATTTTTCCCTTTCTTTGAACGACACACAGTAACAAATTTCATCCGTGGGTATTTCTGTATTTATCCCAATCACACAGTTATCGCACAGTCAATCTCTCGGCTTCTTCTCCTCATAATCGATGGTACCATCCTTTGCCGTTCCCTCCTCAGTTATCGCAGACACTGCGTTGTTCCTGCAGTCCATGGAGCCCACGATTCCGGCTTCTTGTCCTTCTTCGCTTCCCTCTTGTTTCCAGTGTGCATGGGAGATTGGCGCCTCTCCCCTTTGCCGATCTGAACCTGAAAACACAAATGATCCTCTTATCCGCAAAAAAAACCCATCCTGTGCGGTGGACCGTCCTTGTCTCAACTCGCTACTCCAGTCTACAAGATGGTTATGCGGGTAGTAGGAACATTGGGATAGCGATAACTATTTATCTACAATAATATTATTGGGGTGTCCGGAAAGTTCGTATAATTTTTTGTTTTTATTTTTTATTCAATGCTTTACAATTCTCAGTGACCAATGTATGCCCCCTTCTTTCTCACTACCTCCCTCCAGCGATTGGGCAGGGTCTCGATTCCTCTCTTCCAGAATGCGGGTTTCTTCGAGACCGCCCAGTTCACGAAAGCCCTCACAACTTCATCTCGATTCTTGAACTTCTTTCCTTTGCAGAAGTCAGAGAGAGAGCGGAAGCAGTGGTAGTCGCATGGGGAGAGATCCGGGGAATAAGGTGGATGGGGAATCCTCTCGATCTTCAGCTCGTCCATTTTCTTCTGGGTCATCTTCGCTCGATGTGGGCGAGCATTGTCCATCAGAAGAAGAATTTTGCCCTGGTTCAGGAGTCTGGGAGGGACTCTGATCGCGACATCTTCCAGTTGTTCAGAGAAGAGGTCGGCATTGATGCTGGTGCCAGGGGCGAGGATCTCCCAGTAGATTTGATCGAGCACTGAGAAGAAGAAGCAGAGGAGTTCCTTCTTTCCGTGCTCTTCCTTCTTCGGGACGGGCGTGGGCTTCTCATCTGCATCCACCCATTGCAGTCTCCTCACAGGGTCATCGTACGTGATCCACTTCTCATCTGTAGCGATGATGGAATTGACCCATCGAAGATTGTATCTACGATGGAGTAATTCCCGACAGACTTGAACACGATTTTTCAGCTGTTCGGGGGAGAGGTCATGGGGAATCACTTGTGGGAGTTTCGGCTTCTTCCCAGATCGATGGGGGAAATCGGACACCGTTGATCTGGGAGTACCAGTATCCTTCTTCAACTCACGCACACTGGCCATGGGCTTGCGCTTCAGTGTGCGGAGAACGAGAGGCTGATCGAGGGAGGGAGGGCGTCCAGAGCGGGGTTGATCATCGAGACCAAACTCCCCTTTCTTGAAGCGGGAGAACCACTTATAGCAGAAGGGTATGGAGGGGGCGTCAGCTCCTTCCGACTGGGCCAGGGCAGAGTGGGCCTCCTTCACGGATCGGCCAAGACGGTAGTAATGAAGTAAAACTGCTCGGAGGTAGAGATGGGAGTCCATCACAAGAATCAATGTAGCAACTAGGAGACTGATTTAATCCTCTCACTACTCAACGTCAGAATGATGCAATACATTGTTGACAAACAGATTGCGCAATCACTGCATTTGATGGCGAACTGACTTTTTTCCGAAGCATTATACGAACTTTCCGGACACCCCAATACAATGGTTGAATAAATAGTAGAAGTCGAGTTCGGTTCGGCGCCGAACGATCCCTCTGCTGGGATCGCCGCTGCTTATATACCCTTGCCCAGAGATGTTACGAAACCTGCAAATACTATTATGAAATGACTTCCTATCTCTCCATCTCCTCTAATCACACGCTCTCTAGTCGATTATGACTAATGTCAATTCTCGTTAGTTCTGCGGTTCCCTTACTTCCCCGTTTTACTTCCTAGAATGACTCATCATCAATTCACATTCAGTAGCGTTACTTAGTGCGGGATATTTGTAGTTTGCTCCTTTATTGATTGACTCTTTCCTAACACTATTGATTCAAATCGCGCGCTATTCTAGCGCGCTCTTTGTGAGTACCGTATCCTATCTTGTGTGCTACCGTACCTCATACAAGTCAATGATTGGAATCTAGATAACATTGTTTTAGAACGATTATGATAGTTTTGTGTTACATAACTATCTTAATTACAGTGTATGTAAATGGGAAGACTTTATCTGGTCAGTTGAAATCGAGTTTTTCTTCTCATGAAAGCTCTTATTCAGTCTGCCGATTCCGGGATAATCTCACAGGAGAATGCCCAGAATTCTTCAGCATGTATTTCCGTACAATGTTTATTGGAAAACTTTTTTCTCTGGAGTTTTAGATTTTGCCAATAAACTTCAATTAATCTGATTTCCATGGTCTTATTATTTATGTCTGCGTATCTATGCGATTTGGCAACATGATCATTCAATTTAAACGAAGAGCAAAAAAATGGAAGGTTTGGGATCTCTTCATCGTTCGTGCTTTTTCTCTTTATTTCCTTGCGATCCAATGAATATCGGATAACCGCATTGTAATGGGCGGCTGAGATTGACAGAGCGATAAGACGTTTATTTTTCTCTTCTTCATCCTTCCCTTCATTTGTTCCTGGCACTAGATAATACTCTGGCGAGATGGTTTACAGAAAGAATTCAACAACCCATTATGCATTCGTCCCTTTCCCCCTTCATTCTTCAACTTCATCTCACAAAATCAATATCTTTATTGATTATTGATATTCGTTGTTTTCGCTTTTATTTTTGAAAGTTTTAATTTCAATTATCTTAATTGCAGATCCCTACACAATTTCATCTTCTCTTTACAAATAGCAAGGAAAGGAACGAGAGCCGCTACTCGTTAAATCTGAAATATTCCATCAGGTATTATACAAATATGAGCGCGTTAGCGTAAGAATAGGGCAAAATCCGGCACAGCAAAAAATGCCGATTCACTTTAACTCTGTGGCTTGGGGTAATCGAATGTGGTGAAAACGATGGGCACATTCATTTTGCACCGAGAGCCTTCGAGAAAGGGTGGAAGGGGTAGAATGGGTAGAATTTGATGCTGAACAAACCTATCCAATTCATTTTTCGTGAATTATTTTTTTTATAATTTAAATCAACCTCTCTCCAAATCATTGATGATCACCATTACTTTTTATAGATATTCGCTGTAATTAGCGAAAGGAAATCCACATCCAACGACGTCCTGGACGGTATCGCCCTCGTAATCTGCCCCCCATCATGATCTCATCGTCGGTAACACAACAATAAGATGCAGAGGAGTCAATTCGAAGCTCAAGGTTGGCACAATTTTGAATGATTTGCTTCAGGATGAAATAACCCATGATTTTTAGGCCGAATTTACCGAGATGGAACTGAAGATGCTGGCAGAATTCGAACAAGAAGAAAACGAAAGGGTGGAAGCAGAGAAGACATTAGACGAACTGAAAGAGGAAAGAGCGAGGACTACCCTCGCTAAACCGCAGAAGTTCATCGATAGCATCCTCAAGGAAATATTGGAAGATCTACTCGTTGCATTCGCTGTCTCTATCGTAATTGTCTTTGTAGAATTGTTTTGATATTTCCTTTCAATTTTCGGTACCGCAATGTAATCTACTTTCTTGTTAGTATTGAGAAAGGAGAAATGACGCAGGATATTTCGTTCGACGATCTTTTACCCTCTATTCATATTTCTCGCTGTCTGCACTCTCTCAATTTTCCCTGATCTCTCAACCGGCTTTCTTCTGAATACGTTTCTATGACTAACTTTGGGAACAGTCTCTCCTTCCATAGAGGGAAACTCATGCTCATTCATTCCTTTGTTCATTTCTTTGTTCTCATACCGCTCAGTAGTATGATAATATTCATAATGTCCCTTTATGCTTTTTTATGTTCCGGAATTGGGTCTTCTATCTTGAAATGCTATTGGAGCAAAAGCACTTTAGATTTTTTTCAGATCTCTATTAGGTCTCGTCGTTCGACAGCTCAATTAGTTCCACCTCATTTATGGAGGCGACGTCGCCCGCATCTTTGTGCATCAGGTGCTGTATTTCATCATTTCCATATTTTTTTTGGCTTGTGTACATATTCCCTGCTCACGTTTACTCTTCTAAAATTAGCTTATATATAGATCACGGGCCCTCTTCGGCACCAACCCTGCACTCCCTCTGGCGAAAGACCCCACGCAGAACCTCCGTTATTACGAAGTGAGTTATTCTCAATCCTAGAACTTTCGTACCTATTCGGGAATTCGACTGATTGACTCTCTCTTCACTTGATGGTACCATCCCTTAAAGGGATGTCACATTGATTGAACACTAATACTTATTTTATAGCAATCATTATCACTAAACGAATTGCCAAATAAAAAAATATATAATGTAATATTATTTATAAAATAAATATAATAAAATAGAAAATAGTTGTCGATTGGTGGTGGGGTTTTAGGGAGCCGGCTCTGACTTGAGCCGGGAATTTAGTAAACCTCCCCTGGCAATTAGCCAACTGAATCGATCGGCGAGAAATCCGTTCGCATTTTCGTTTTCGTTTGTTTTTACTTAATTTACGTGAATATTTTTATTGTTGTTTTATATCATCGCATTAGTATAGTGTAGTGGCAGCGCTTGGACCTAAATTGACTGGCATTTTCCCGTCTTACTCATTGTGCAAGCCTTAACATTGAATCACGTTACTTGAGTAGTACATTTTTTTCGCGTTATTTGCATTCAAATCCTTCCTAGAAGTACGATGCGTAAACGAAAGTGCGCTCGTTGTGGACAGAGCGCGACGATTCTGTTCAATTTCCCCGGAAACTCGAAGCGCGTTCACCAGCACCTGTGGGTGAAATCGCTTGGTTTGGACGAAGAGGTGGCTAAACGGGAATTGGAAAGATTTCGCACTAGAGTAGCGGCAAAAGAGGATATTCGTTGGTGCGACAAGCACTTTGGCCTCGATGGATTGCCACTCCAGGTACCCACATTTATTCAATGTGCTGAAAAAAGTAATACGTTTTGTTCAAAGGCTCCTCTAGAAAGACGATTAGGCGATGGACCAGGTGATGGGAGCATACAGGTATTAGAATACTAGCGGCTGCCGCGCGCAATACCCTCATAGAAGCAACGGCGCGTAACGGGGCCTGAATATGCGGTGGTTGATCGATTAGAGGGTGGCGAGGGAGATGGGACAGTCGAAGGGACGAACATGCACGTAAGAACAATTGAGAGATTATCATCGACACTAGTTTAACAATTGAGAGATTATCATCGACACTAGTTATAATTCCTTACTAAAGGACACAGTAATGTACTCTTTGACATATCTGAATATAAATATGTCAGGATGATGCTGTTGATATGGACATGGGGGGTAGTGATGTTCACTCACAGAACGAGAACGACCCGTTACTCGACGAGAATCAGGTGATTAGGACAACAATTATATTTTTTAGAAGATATATTTATTCAGTTATTAATTAGTAATCATTTATATATATCAGAAGAATATTTAGCAACAATATGCACACAAAAATTAGCAAGCGAAAACATCTATGGCATCACTAGTTTGAATATGTTTCAAATCTGCACAAATCTATACGTGTGTAGGATCATTAAACTATAGTTTAGATAGTTTTAAACATTTACAACACAATAAATATATGTACTCATTGAGGCGGACAAAAACGCAACAGATCACAGCTCTTTAAGAAGTACTCTTGCAACTCGGGAGTACCATAACCAATCGTTACTACTGTAACCCATGAACTAAAAAACACATTTCCTCGGGTTTTTAAGAAATGTGTAATCCAGCCAACTGAATTTGACCCAATGGCCTTGTTTAGGAGCTAATGGGCTACAGTAGTAACGATTGGGAACGGTAGGGTTGCAAAAACGAAAACGACAATTTCGCATCCTCTGGTAGCTCTTTCCATCCCTCTTAAAAGTGTGCTGTGCGAGAGGTCAACAGCTACGTGTATTTGCGTCCCTTCCTCACTCCTTCCTTTTGAAAGAAACGATTGACCCATTCCTTGATCTACTCGAGTCTCTAATAGTTATGCCCCTTCCTTTCTTTCTCCCTCTTGGGATCGGGATTCAACGATAGACTCGGGTAGATCAAGGAACGGGTGAATGAAATCCCTTGCACGGATGGGACCACGAAGTTCCCGCACCCCTCGGCAGGTTGATCCCGTCCGCTCGAAAGTGAGGGAAAGATGGGAGATAGAAGGAAAGAGGATGTGATAGTTTAAGAAATTTAGAGCATAAAACCTTAGGGTATAGTACTCTCGATTTGGCTGCACTGTTTCCCAACAAAGATGAGCTTGAATTTAACTCACAACTAGGGTTGGACAAACGAGATTGATATCGAGCTTCGCGCACCCATGGCCTCTCTCCCCTCCTGTCATCCTTACTCTCGCGCTTGCAAGGCCAAACTGCCAGTGGGAACGTTCAGAAAGCGAGATCTCGATTTAGATCACTCTCTCCGCAGGTCAACAGACCCTCTTCCCATCTCCTCTTCTCCCCTTGCTCTCTCCCTGCCCGACTTGCTCCCCCGTGGATGAGCGTATGATAAGAGATTTGTGATATCCCCATACTTACAACCTATGTTTAGGGATGGGACATGGTCCCAAACTAATACAAATAATACAAACCCACTCGATACTACCGTAACCCAGTTCCACGTGTCAGATCATGTTTCTTGTACCAAACATGTTTCTAAACAAATGCAAAAACCAATATCTTGGGTAATGTGCTATTGAGAGAGTACGGTACTTTTTGTCTATTTGAACATACACCTCATTTGTATTAGTTTGGGACCATGTCCCATCCCTAAACATAAGTTGTAAGTATGGGGATATCACAAATCTCTTATCATACGCTGATCCACGGGGGAGCAAGTCGGGCAGGGAGAGAGCAAGGGGAGAAGAGGAGATGGGAAGAGGGTCTGTTGACCTGCGGGGAGAGTGATCTAAATCGAGATCTCGCTTTCCGAACAAGGAATGGTTTCTTTCAAAAGGAAGGAGTGAGGAAGGGACGCAAATACACGTAGCTGCTGACCTCTCGCACAGCACACTTTTAAGAGGGATGGAAAGAGCTACCAGAGGATGCGAAATTGTCGTTTTCTTTTTTGCAACCCTACCGTTTGCCCGTCCCTTTTCAATAATTCAAAATAGATAGGTTATATATTATTTACAATAAAAATAACTATGGCAATATTTACAATAAACAATAAGTGACAATATGTAAAACATACAATTAAATAAATCTCAACCTTCTCCTTCCAGCCTCTCTTCTCTGCTCCTCTTTCCCTCTCCCAGCTCCAGGTCGCCTCACAGGAATCTGCAAAGAGTAGTCTTCAACCAGAGAGAATTGACTCGACCATCTCCAGTGTGCCTACTCTGGGCAAATCGGTTAGCTCTAGGATCGAAATTAGGTCAATGTAATATTGGAGGATCCATCTTTCCGCCCCTCTCAATGCTCTCAGTCAACAACCGATTCGGAAGAGGAGGAAGAGATTGACACGGAGTCGCCCGTTCGCTCCAAATATTTCCTAGTTGATAAGGCTAATCTGGAGCAGCTTTTTCGGAGGTGTCAAGAGTGTGCGTCGTCTTCACCTCGTTCGTTCGTCGTCTTCACCTCGTTCTTCTTGTGCTTCTCGATCTGCTCGGCAGCAGCGAAAGTAGGGAACATTTCCTGTAAATTTTACACATTAAATAAAAAACATACAATCACAACCATGAGGTAAAACCGGTTTATTAATGTTTAACCTGGTTGCTGAGATCGATCTTCCCGCCGGCATTCGCGTCACGCATGCTGGGAGCGACGTAGCGCGAGGGCTTGTTGGCTGCAAACTCGGACGCGGTCGGGATCAGCTCCGGAGCAGTCTCGCTCTTCTGAAACGTTCGAATTTAATTTAATTTAAGTGAATCTTAAGTACGCCTATTGAATCAATCAGATGAACAATGTATAAAAAATAACGAATTGAGTTGACTCGCCTGGATGGTTCTCCAGGTCTTCGTGACCCCCTTCACGACATCCTTCTCTTCCTCGACAGCTTCGGGGGTCTCTTCCTCGGTGTCTTCGAGACCCATGTTCTTAATGCGCAGTCCGTCGACTCTGCAAAGACAAGCATAAACCATTGAAATGTTAATAATTGAAACCAACTTGTGGCTCTGATGCGCACTCCGCGCTGACGCCACTCAGTAGGTAAGAAAAGCTACTACAACGCATTGCAAACCTGTTGTTGGTGTTGGCCTCATAATCGAGCCACTCGCTCTCCTCCTGCGATCCGTCGTCATCTCCGTTCTTGAGATCCTCGGCTTCTTCACGTTCTCTCTCTTCCTGAACAAGTTGATTAATTGTGATGAAATACAAGTATCAGTTGTGTTGTGTCCTTGTCCCTGGTAGATGGGAGAGGACGTGCGTAAACGCAGAGTTTGTCACCACAAAATAAATATCAGAAAATAGACAAGAGGAGAGACCGGACCGCTAGCCGGTGAACGAGCTAAAGGATAGAATGAATGGATGGAGTGAGGGAAGAGTGGGGCGAGAGAGCGCACTTGGGAAGAGAGTGCAGAGAAAGAGAGTGCGCGGGAAAGAGAGGGAGAGAGAGCGAGGCCGAAGCGTATTGACACGTAATACAGCAGTTTGAGAGGGAGGACTTACAGTAATGGGAAATGTCGTAATCGACAAGTGAGTTAATTGTGTATAGGAATAATCTAATAAGGTAAATTAGCTATTACGATGGTTCCTATACAACAAGTTGATTGTTCCCACTAAAATCACAATATAAATGCAATCGAAACTACACAAACCTGCTTCTTCGCCTTGCGCTCAAGGAGACTTCCGACATCATCGACCTTTACGACGGACTGCAAATGCAAAGATCACTTTAATAAAACAATTAAATAAAGAGATAATATTAACCACTTTCTAAATAATGGGATATGTAACATAAATACAACTAACCTTCTTCTTGTTGTCCTTCTTCTTAGCAAAGAACGAATCAAGATCGGCCATTTTGATTTGTTTGCTGCTTCAAGTCGACGAAAATGTCGAAGTTCCACGCAGTTTGATGGGGTTCCACTCCGGGATTACGAATTCTGAAACAAAAACGTAATTTCTAACAAGTACAACAGGATCGTATCATAAAACGCACATAAACAAACATAAACTGCGCCTATTTTTTTAACAAAAAAACACGTCGCACTATGTAAATCGATCAATTTGAACAGGCAGAACTGATTACGAAATGAAGGCGTTACTCACAGAGATGGTCAGAGTGGTGGAAAGCCTCTTGGGCGAGAAGGTGACGGGAGAAACGACTGCTGACGTTCCGTTGAGGCCATTTAGCATGGTAAGGATGCGGCTCCCTCGTCGTTCTTCTCCTCTTCTAATCGAGTCCATCGTCGTGACGGCCTGTGTAAATCGATTTAGAATCGAACGCAATCGTTTTTATACGACAAATATTAAAAATATAGAGCGAATTACGCGCGCCGAACCGCATGGGTGGAGGACAGAGCGCAAGGCACAAGTTACGCGAGCCGAAACACGCGTAACTCGCGCTCCGTATGTCGCCCAAGCATAAATTTCACGAACTTGGCTTGTAGCGACACTAAAGCACATATTCAGCATGTTGGAAACAGCGGATGATCAAATTAAAAACGCAAAATAGGGAAATCTTCAAGTTGGAGTTGTGGCAACTAGGAGCCGTCAACTCAGGACACAACCGGTAAATAGTGAATCATGGGAAACAAAGCACCCGTTACCGTACTCACCCTAAATTCCCACCAATATTTTCGCATAGCCATTTTATTTTTTAAATTACGCGAACAGAAATTTTTTCTATTTTTTTTGTATTATAATATCAATTTTGAAATAACGAGTTCTACACAATAAGTTCAAATGTCCAATCTCTGCCAGGTCCCTTTAACGATTGCTGAGTCTCTTTTTCTCTTTGCTTGTTTCCTTCTTAGTTTTCTGACCGTAGTCCTCTGCGGGTATCTCTATGTTCCTTTATCAATCACATAGTTATCACACAGTCAATCTCTCGGATTCCTCTCCTCACGATACCCCCCTTGCCGATCCTTCCTCGGTGATCGCAGACACTGCGTTGATACTGCATATGCAAGTGACCGTTGGGGAAGAAGGAGTGGGAATGAGCTTGGTAATGGGGATGATAAGTTCTCATTCCCATCCCTTTCTACCGTAACTTCATTCCTTCTCTCTTCACATCTGGTTTCTATCTCTTGCCTGCTCTCCCCAAACTATTGTCTCCCCCATCTGCCATTTCGGGCAATGTTTATGTTATGCAAATTGCAAAATCGGTTATGGGACAGTGATAAATGTATTTCTGTTCACCGAATATGGGTCAAAGACCAGATTACGCGATTCGAACACATGGAGTAATTGATCGCATAAGGAGAGTGTTCCCTCGCAAATGTTGAAATGACCTTTCTTCCGCCCTTCCTCTCTCATCCCCATGCTCAACCCATTCATCACTCCTTCAAAGGCAATAAGAGGGTTAGCGTCCCTCTCTTACTCTTTTTGAATCTTGGTCCCACAGCGACGCGTCCTATTGAAGAAAATATCTTCATTCTACTATAAGACACAAATTCACGTTGAGTCATTGCTACTCCACGAAAGTTTCTCTCATTGGCCTAATAGGAACTGCACTCTTATCTTATCGCATGCTATTATCACGTGTATCACGAGTCAGTGGATGAAAAATTCAACCCTCGGGAACATTTTTCAAAAAGTTATCTCATATATTGATAATATTATAGTGTTATATTATCCTGGAGAGAATATTTCGAAAAATAGAGGTCATTGGTCCCAAAGCCGGCTTTTAGGAATTTTCCGGTTTTGCACCTGGCTATAGTGTATTTCAACTCCCAGATGAGCTAGAAAGTTGGCATTGGCCTTAAAATGTGCGGAAAATTATTTCCAGAAACATTTCTGTTAAATAATTTTCTGTCGGGAGTGAACTAAATTTATGAAAATCGAAAAACCGATTTTCACACAAAAAAATAAATATTTTCGATATCACGCAGGAAACTTTCAGTGGATTTTATTTTCATAATTCGAAAGAAGAAGTCGACATGTATCTTAGAAAAAATTATGGAGAGATTTGAAGGGTATATATGTCTCCCAATTTTGGGTCGAAATGGGACATGCCATGAAATCACGGACATTTGTGTCAGTATTCAATCTTAGAATAGTTTCACAAATGAACAATCGACGTTTTGAGTCATTTTAGGAATGGTGAAGAACTATGGAGCTGTAAAACACAGATTTTAAATTACTCTGAAAAATCACTTTTTTCGGAAGTGCAACTTGCTAAGTTTGAGCGTCCGAAACTTAGCAATCTCAATCCTGCGATTTCAATTTGAATGGGTGATTTGAAGTAGGCACCGATATGAGTAAGAGCTTGAAATATAGCCCCGATATGACTACTACAAAATTTTGAATATATTACTGGAATATGCGATTTCGCGATGCTCTAAAAATAGAAAATTCCAAATAACCAATTTCTTGGAGATCTTCAACAAGATTTGCTCATCAAAAATATTTATGTATGAGTTTTATAAGTTTAGTTGTTCTCAACGATTTCCGACTCTACTAACAATTTTATGTAATTCGACGATGAAACAAGTTCGATATTTGTTCTCAATGCGTCAAAATTGAACAAAATATTTTTCGACTGTTCTCATTTTGAGTTTTCAAGTGATACGATCTGGACCATGAAAACTTTGGACATTGATGGCTCTTTAAATTCTTACTCATGACAGTGCCAGCTACAGTTTTCACCAACTGCTTTCAAACGATTTAATGCAAAACCTTCAGTTTGGTGGGCACAAAATGTGCATCTTTGGAGTGTATGAAAATCGAATTGTTTTAAACTGTTGAAAATTAGAATTTTTCTGCGTGCATTTGCATCTCTATTACTAAAAAGTTATCTGCTCCCCAATTTGGATTGAAAAACGATCTGGAAAGTAGAATTCGTACGGTCAGTTTCCGACATAATCCGCTATAAATCGCATTTTCAATGGAAGTTAATGACGATTTTGAAATTGTGATTGGTCGAGTGTATGCATATGCGGATGGAGTACCACGTGATATGTGAAAATATGTGCGGAAACGTGTGCAATGTAGGACGAACCCGAAAAATGTGAAAATGGCACTCAAAATGTTACATTCAGAATCGGACCGAATACGATTTCAATAGTGGCCCAGGACACTTTGGGGTAGTCGAATATAATACAAAAGGAATTTTGAGTCTAGCTTGATCGGATGAGGAAATATGAATTTTCACCCTTGTGACTTGACATGATTTATCAATATTGGGTGATAATTTAAAGAACTGGAAGCATTGTAATTACGCCTTGTTTGGTACTATTCTATTCAGGGTAGTACGTACTTTAAGTTTTGCCTGCCTACCAATATGGCAGAACTTTGGAAACTCAGTTAGGCACGCTGAAATTATGGAAAAATCGAGGTTTTGGAAATTCGATTTTTTGAAAAGTTTTGAAATCACTGTTTTTTCAGAATAATATTGTTTACATATTGCTAAGCACTCAAATGCACGCCAAACTAGGTTTTAATATAACCTGGAATGTTGAATTCGTACGATCTGCTTTCGACATCATGAGATATAAATCGCATTTTCGCTGGAAGTTAATTACGATTTCGGATGTTTGATAGGTCGAATGTATGACTATGTGAATGGAGTATACAGTGATATATGTAAATATGTGCGGAAACGTATGCAACGTGGAACGAGCACGGTAAAAGTGAAACTTGCTCTAGAAACGGCACATTCAGAATTGGACCGAATTCGATTTCAATAGTGCCCCAGAACACATTGGGGTAGCCAAACATAACGCAAAAGGAATTTTGAGTTTAACTTGATCGGCTGAAAAAATATGAATTTTCATCATTTTTCACTGTACCCGTACCTGGCGCGCCACTTTGTGTGATAAAGAGGATATCGTTCTCTAAGCACTATAGGTCCTATGTGCGACCCTGGCTGAAATCGAAGTCCGGGCTCAATGTCCGGGTAGTGGTGAATTTCCTCAGATCCGGACTCTTAATGACATGTCCCATTTCGACACAAAAATTGGGAGACATATAATAACCTTCAAAACTTTCCATATTTTTTTCTTTCGAATTATGAAAAGAAAATCCACTGAAAGTTTCCTGCGTGATATCGAAAATATTTATTTTCTTGTGTGAAAATCGGTTCTTCGACTTTAATAAATTTATTTCACTCCCGCCATAAGTGAGTGATTAACAGAAAAGTTTCTGTAAATAATTTTCCGCATATTTTAAGGTCAATGCCAACTTTCTAGCTCATCTGGGAGCTGAAATACACTATAGGCAGATGCAAAACCGGAAAATTCCTAAAAGCCGGCTTTGGGACCAATGACCTCAATTTTTCGAAACAATCTCTCTAGGACAATATAACACTATAATATTATCAATATCTGAGAGAACTTTTTGAAAAATGTTCCCGGCAACCTCCACTGACTCGTGATACCCGTGTTATATACTAATCCACAAGTCCAATTGTCGCAATTCGCTGATTCCGTAAAATTCTTTCCCTAAACTCCACTCCACTGTTCCACAAATTTATTTGATTTTCTTTGTGTATCGATTAGCAAAACTTATGAAAATTATACTACTTGTAGATCTCTACACGACCTCACTTGATGTTTCCCTTCATGAAATTATAGAGACCGATAAGTTCAAGAAGAATGCGCAATCTGGCGCGAATATCAAAGCCTTCCACGAACCAAGGAATGAGAATTCACCCTTAAACGAGGAGGAGTCGCCTTGATGAAGCTTGGAATGGGAAACGAATCATCCAATGAGAACGTTCGCATGAACATGACGTAAGTTGAAGGCTCAATTGAATCTTTCGTTCAGTGCAAATTATGCATCACAGGTTAAGTTTCGCATATTTCAGAGTGTCGTGGATCATGTTCTACCACCGGGATTCGACATCGTCGAAGACTATCAGTCCTGGACTTCTTGTTTTCCAACCACTCGCGCATTGTATAAACAAATCGATAAATATTGAGGCGTCTAATGATGTGGATTTTTTAAAAAAGGGAATACGAGAATCGAGCTGTGGTTTATCTTGGAGTCGCTGGCCTGGATTCGCTCTCTCTCATCCACCTCAATCTCTCCCAACGTGGCTTTACCATAGGCGAATCTTACAACATAAAAGGGGATATTGAAGGAATCGCGTCCTTATCTTATCACCCAACTTTTTCCTCAAGATGTGCAATCAGTTTGACCTGGTCTCATGCTCATCCACTTATGTATTGCAATTCGTTCCCTCTCCCTCTTCCTTTCTATACAATTAGTTGTTCCATTTTTTGTTTATCGATTCGCAAATCCGATAGCACTACATATGACTTCTTACAGGTCCCTACATGATCTTCCTAGATGTTACCTGAAAAATCTTGAATAATGAACATTTAATTATCTTCGGTGATTGTGTCAAAATGATCAGGTATGTAATTGAGTAATTGAAAGTATTGAATTTTTCCATTCCTACTACACAAAAACTCGCAACATCCATTTTAGGGTCCGAATGTTACAAATATGCATGGAGTACAGATGGCTTGGATCAGTGACGGCGATTTCATCATATTTATTGACGCCGTTGCGTTCCCCTTCAGTGTTACGCATATATCCCAGCGTACAAGATTTTCAATGGGAATGGGAGAAATCGATGGTGTGAGCGATTTCCCGAATCTGAAAAGCTAGGAGGAGACATATTCAGAGTCAACAAAAAACATCACATCACAGACCACGAGACGGATCGCGTGTGCATTGATGTGGTAAGTTGAAGTCAATTGCTTCATTCGTGCAATACAAATTATCGCAAATAAAGTGTGTTGTAGAGTGAAGTGGATCACATTGAAATTGCACTGACTGGATGTTGGAAGCCTATACATAATCAGTTACAGTCGATGATTGATTTTTTCTCCACATGACTTATCATATTCAGATTGCTGATGTCTTGATATTCATAAAAGAAAAATTATCTACGTGTATCACTCGCTACCAAACAATTTTTATTGGAAACCCTTATTATATCTGTCAATAAACATATGATATTCGTTCTCTCATGATCGTATTCTTTGAATCGGCAACACAGTTGCTCAATGTAAGCGGAGAGTAAAATATGAAAAGTGGAGGATCGATTTATCTTTTGTTCTTTATCATATTTTTGACTTTCTTCTCCTTTCTCGATTATCCTAAAGATGGAATGCCCTCCTTCGTCCCTCCACTGTGTTTGTCGCGAGGATCGCTTGCCCTTTCGCTTCTGTCCTTCTCTCTCTTTGCTCTCTCCATTGCTCATACTCTCTCATTCCTCTTTCTTCTGGTCACAGACACTGACTAACTTGGGAAAGCGATTTCTCATTTCACAGAGAGAGGAAGACTCTCCCTGCAACCTTCCTTGGGCGCATACCGAAAGGCCTTCCTGTTAATCTTCTTCTGTACATTTGCGGTCCACATTATTCGAATTTTCATTTTTACGCCAATTGTTTGAAGACTTAACTATTCAGATCTCTATCCGATTTCATCCGTTTTATTCAAATAATCCTTTCATGGATAAGAAAAATAAATTACATTACCGCAAGAGAACTGGAGGTAACTTTCTTCTAATTCATTCATTTCTTCGCTCATAATTAATCTGCTCATTTGTATTCCTAATCTATCATTTTTAGCCATGGCTTCTGCCAGAACCATTAACCGATCACTTCCCTTAGGTACGCTTGCAAGAATGACGATGCCTCCCAGTTCGGTCAGGTCTTCGCAAACCGCACCTAAAGCGCACCGAGTTGGGGGCATTCACAATCGCCCCCCCCCCCGGTGAAGGAGACTTCCAACTTCCTCAGTTAAATTTCCGCAATTCTTTCTCTCGGCTCATTCGAGTCCTCCTCATAAAGTCGACAAGATGATTGTGCGGGTAGTAGGAACATTGGGATAGCGATAGCTATTTATCTACATTCTCTACATTATCCCCTCCTTATTGTACTCTATTATTTATTCTTAGTGGCTCCACGGCATCCACATTTCCTTCCTCCCCCGGACCACCGTGGTGCTCCGTGGAAGGGTAATTCCTTTATATCTATGTTCCTTTCTAACCTCGTTGAGCTCAACACCTATTTCTCTTTTCAGGGCCGTGGGCACATCTCCCTATTCGCCCCTCCTGACAGCGACGCTTCTCTCCCGCTCCTCGCCGACCACACGGGAAACCTCTTCTTCATCGAGGTTCGTTTCTTGCACTGAATTGTTGGAAACATATACATGGTCAGTTTCAATCAATTTTTCTCAACACGAATTAACATATTCAGATTGCTGATGCCCTGATATTCATACAAGAATAAATATCTACGTGTATCACTCGCTACCGAACAATTTTTTATTGTAAACCCTGTATTACACATTTGTATTCATATCTGATCTGTCAATAAACACTCCCATGATCGTATTCTTTGAATCGGCATATTGACACCCTTCGGCAACATCCTTGTTCAATGTAATCTGAGAGTGAAGTTATTACATTTATGGTATGTCTTCTCAGGTATTCGATTCCCATTTCGCGACAGTCAGGTACAGCCCATCCCTCACCTCGAAAACATCGTTGAAGCGCAGGGCAATCTCTTCTACAAGGAATTTCGTTCCTTCTCTTTGCTTGCTTTCCATCCGTTCTTTCAGGTGTTGTTAGAGTTCCACTTAGGAATGATCAACTCGCATTTCCATCACTTCGTTGCTTTGATATCGATGCTGTTGTTGAATTATATGTTGAATAAATTATTCAATAAATTTAAAAACATGAGATTGTGTGTTGTTTTCGTTTTCTTTTCTAGCAAACTCTACTCTACATTCCTTTCCTCTCTCTCCTCTTAGCTGACCTCGTATCTCTTCTTCTATTTCCAGTTGATCATCTTGACAAAGTAATTAATAATATTTCTTCACACGTCATTATTTTCCTCGAGAATTTGCATAATCGATCGATTCCTTTCCGTCTTACATTCCGCAGTACAACTTTCTTCCTCTCTCTCTTTTTTCTCCATTCAATGAATCTCTGGCAAACGCGTTGTGATGTTCGGCAAAGAGTGATCGATACAGTGATAAGTCGTTATTCTCTTTTTCATCCTTCCCTATATCTGTTCCTGGCACTAGATATTACTCTGGCGAGATGGTCTACAGAGAGAATACATCAACCCATCATGTCTTCGTCCCTTCCCCTTTCATTCTTCAACTTCATCTAAAAAAGTCCATATCTTTTCGTATTATTGATATTCGTTGTTTTCGATTTTATTTTTGAATGTTTTAATTTTAATTATCTTAATTGCAGATCCCTACACAATCTCATCCTCTCTTTTCAAATAGCAAGGAAAGGAGCGAGAGCCGCTACTCGTTCTGAAATATGCCATCAGGTATTATTCAAATATGAGCGCGTTTTCGTATGAATAGATCAAGAGACGGCACAGCAAAAAATTTCGATTCACTATAACTCTGTGTCTTGGGGTAACCGAATGTGGTGAAAACGATGGGCACGTTCATTTTGCACCGAGAGCCTTCGTTGGCTCCAGACGTCGTCACGTTGAAAACAGATTTTCATGTATAGCTAGACTCCGCAAGCTCCGCCCACTTTCCTCTGACACATTTCCCCTCGAAAACGAGATTTAGGGAACACAAGCTTCATTCGCAACCAAATCACCCGCTCAAAAAAGGATTCGGAAGCTCTTTCCATTACCTTTCGATATAGCCCTGGCCCGCTGGTAAAAGTTTTCTCTGAATAGGTCAGCATACGATAATTGAGTGGCAAAAACGCTGGAAAACGCTGGTTTGGCTCTCCAATTGAACTAATACTTACGGGCCCACGCTTGGCCGATAGCCTATCGATATTGTAGTACCTCTATCAAGAAAAATCGATAAAATATTGTTTCATTGATTTGTATTTCAAAAGAAACCAGTCCGCGATGCGCTCATTACAGGGTGCGAGAAAGTACTTTGACATGGATTTAACCATGTATCTTCCTTCAATGGCATCGAATTTTTTTGAAACAGTACACGTTATTTATCAGAGACAGTAGGAAGATAACAACATGATATTACTCGATTTGACCTCCATTGGCCTTGACGACAGCCTTGAGACGAGAAGGGACTGACTCGATGACGGATCGCAGGTAGTGGGTACGAATTTCTCCCATGCATTCTGGAGGGACTTCTTGAGGCTATCCAGATTCTAGTGGCGGGTGGAGCAAGCATCATTCTCCAGAACCGACCACAAACTAATGTCGAGGGGATTCAAATCGGGGCTGTTGGAGGGCCTTTCATTCGATGGAATGAAATCCGGATGATGGCTCGCACACCAGTTCTGGGTGAGTTTTGCGGAATGGGCGAGTGCAGAATCTTGCTGGAAGGTCTAATGGCGCCCTTTCCTTGGTCACGTTTGAAGTGGGAACGTGAACAAGGAAGAAGAGTCTTCTCCATGAACTGCTTGATGTAGTAGTGCTTATCGACCTTCATACCGGGCTTGACGAAAACAACGGGAGTCTTGCCGGTGGCACACACTCCTGCCCAAACCATCACTGACTGCGGGTGGGAAACTCGAGAGACGGTTTTGCCCTAGCATTGGCTTGCTGACTTGACTTGGCAATGATCCTCGTGTTCTGGCTTTTGAAAGCCTGCTCCACCGTGAACACCTTCTCATCCGAGTAGAGAGTCGTGAGATGTTCGCCGTGTGGGATCCTCCCTAGGAGCTTCTTGCATCTATTGAGCCTCTTCTCCATGTGAATGCCAGTCAGACCATGGCCCTTACTCATCTTGTAAGGGTGGGACGTGAGACCAGAGTGAACTATCTTGCGCACCGAATGCTCGTCGATTCCGAGATCACGGGCCATCTTTCTCATAGATCGGATGACATCACGTGCAACTCGCATCTGCACGATTTTCTTGTTCTTTCGAGTGACAGCAGTGTGAGGTCTGCCCACTCTAGTGTGGTCCTTAGTCGTGCCCAGCGCCTCGAAGCGGCAGATGGTATTGTGAACGGTCTGACGGGAAACTCGGAGTTTCTTCGAAATTCCAGCTGGGGACTCGCCGAGGGTCCAAAGGTCAATAATGGATTTCCGGTACTGGTGGGGTCGAGTCATTACTAGGGGATACTATTTGAAGTGCGCAATGAACACCTCGAGTGGTATACTAAAAAGTATCATAACATGCATTAACAGGTTGATAGGACTGATGAAATATTCGAGTTCAAACTTTGTCAAAGTACTTTCTCCGCACCCTGTAGGCAGGGAGAGCGTAGTGCATTCTCTCTCTCTCTCTCTCCTCCTCCCTCTTTTGCACCTGTTTCTGCCCCGGCGCGTGTGGCTTGGCATACAAAAGAGCGCGCTTGCATCCCTCCCTCGTCTAACCTTCCGGGGGTGAGGCGCATCCGGGAAAAGGCGAAGCCCTGCCCAAATTTGTGGCGATTTGATTGGAGAGGCGTCGGAATTGGCTCCGCCCCTTTCTTCCTCGCCTCGCTTTCCTGCCGCTCTCCAATGACACCTATTCACATACTTTATGAGCTCCAGTGCGATTCTGAGATAAGATATCGGCAAACGTCCAAAAGCATGATCTTATTTGGATCCCAGCTGGCAGTTTGAGCATAGTTAGGGTGGCATAGGCACATTTCGGTTATATCCCTTGTGGTCCCTATGTATAGCACCCCTCTGTGAGGTGCTTAAATTACGCGAGGAAGGTGCTCGGGGTAGAATTTGATGATGAACAAGCCTATCCAATTCATATATCATCAATTATTAAAATATTTTTTTAAATCAACTTTCATTGATCAATGATGAACACCATTATCTTTTGAAGGGATTCACTGTAATTAGTGAACGGAAATCGATATCCAACGACATCCTGGATAGTATCGTCCTCGTAAGCTGCCCGCATCATGATCACACTCTCATTGTTGGTAACACAGCAATAAGATGCAGAGGAGTCAATTCGAATCTCAAGGTTGGCACAATTTTGGATGAAATCACCCATGATTTTTAGGATGAATTTACAGAGATGGAACTGAAGATGCTGGCAGAATTCGGACAAGAAGAAAACGAAAGGGTGGAAGCAGAGAAGACATTAGACGAACTGAGAGAGGAAAGAGCGAGGACTCCACTCGCTAAACTGCAGAAGTTCATCGATAATATCCTCAAGCATTTGGAACTGTTAGAAGATCTGCTCGTTGCATTCGCTGTCTTTATCGTAATTGTCATTGTATTTTTTTTTCGATTTTTTTATTTCAATTTTCGGAAGAGCAGCCAAATTGCACAAAATAGAGATTCTGAATCCTCTCATCACGGCGAATAAAACCATGAAACTCGCCAAGCACTCTTTGGACTTAAGTTTATTTTATTCAAGTTTATTTTAATAATTCATTAAAAATTAATTGGATAGGTTTGTTCAGCATCAAATTCTACCCCGTGTTGAGAAAGGAGAAGTGGCTCAGGATCTTTCGTTCGCCTGCTATCCTATGATAGACTCCCTCCCGTCTATTCATATTTCTCACTGTCTGTACTCTCTCGATTTCCCTTGATCTCTCAACCTTTGTTTCTTCTTACCACTCTCCATGACTATATTTGTGAACAGCCCTTCCATAGAGAGACAGTCACGCTCATTCCCTCCTTCGTTCATTCTTCTTTTTTTCCCGTACCTCTCAGTAGTCCAATTCATGGTGTTCATGCATTTTTTTGAACTGATCATATTGAACTGACCTTTCTTCCTCTCTCCCTCTCTCACCTCCTTCTCAACCCATTCATCACCCCTTCAAAGGCAATAATAGGGTTAGCGTCCCTCTCTTACTCTTTTTGAATCTTTGTTCCACAGTGACGCGTCCTATTGAAGAAAATAACTTCATTCTACCATAAGACGCAAATTCACGTTGACTGATTGCTACTCCACGATAGTTTCTCTCATTGGCCTAATAGGAACTGCACTCTTATCTTATCGCATGTTACTGTATTCTAATCCACAAGTCCAATTGTCGCCATTCGCTTATTCCGTACAATTCTTTCCCTAAACTCCACTCCACTGTTCCACAAATTTATTTGATTTTCTTTGTGTATCGATTAGCAAAACTTATGAAAATTATACTACTTGTAGATCTCTACACGACCTCACTTGATGTTTCCCTTCATGAAATTATAGAGACCGATAAGTTCAAGAAGAATGCGCAATCTGGCTCTCTCCTTTCCTCTCTCCTCATCTTAACCCATCCATCTGGCCAACAAATGACATCGTAAACATAGTGAGGGCAAGATTCCCTGTCTCAGTCCTTCTCTTCCTCACAATAATTCGGCCTATTGCTGAATTATCTACATTTTTTCGAGCATCGATTATGTTCCATACGCGAGATTGATGCCCCGACCTCTTCGCAGTCTAATAGGAATCGCGTCCTTATCTTATCACCTATCTTTGCCTCAACATGTGCAATCAGTTTGGCCTGGTCTCACGCTCTGTATTGCAATTAGTTACGTAGACCTCTCTGTTATACGCAAGTAGTTTTTCACGTTCCGTTTATTCATTATTAATTAACAAATCTGGTAAAACTACAAATGTGACCAATTACAGATCTCTACATGACCTCGCTTGATTATTTCTGAAAATGTTTAAATAATTACCATTTCCGAATCGATAAACTCATTGGCGCTTGTGTCAACATGATCAGGTATGCAAGTGAGTAATTGCTAATAGTGATTTAGCCATTTCTACAAAAACATAAGCTTCGAAAAGCTATTCCGTGCAATCGCAAACAACTCAAAGTTAATTAATGAACTGTGCACAGACCATATATTTTAATTTCCTTATATCTCTAATCGAAATTAATGTACATATGATTGAGATCAGTTTATTGAGGCCGTTGTGTTTGCTGTTCAGTGCTACGCATATATCCCAGCATACAAGATTTTCAATGGGAATGGGACAAATCAATGATGTGAGCGAGTAGGAATTCGTAATGCTAGGAAAAGAAGAAATATTTAGTGTCAACAAGAAGCATCGCATTACAGACCCACGAGACGATACTTATGAACATTTAGGTGGTAAGCTGAATTCGGTTAAGTTATGTTTTGCAAATTATGTATTACAGATGATTTGTTATATATCAGAAAATGCTCTCAACCAAATCTACTGCTTCCCTGATTCGACATCTCAAAAGACTGCCCATTAGGGTTGGCAGAATGAATCTCTACGTGCCAATCATCAAGTGAAATACAGAGGGGGACGAATATTTCCAAGGGAACAAGCTCATACAAATATTATCTTGATACTGAAACATAGTTGACAGAACCCATTTGACGCAAAATCCATTCGAAAAGTTAGTTTCACCAACGGCTGAAACATAACCCAGAACTTTTTAAACGAAGCGCAAAAATATTTTTAAAAATATATTAAGATCCGAAATCATTTGTTGAAAATGTTCGGACAGAACGCGCTCGAAAAACAATTCTTTCCTTCGATATACGAGTTTTTAAAGTGCTTTTTGAGCAAAGATTCAAATGAATCTCGATTCAAACGAATCGATTCAATTGAATTTTTTGATCGGGAGATTCAATTAGGAACGATTCGAGATTCAATGAAAGATTCATTTTGCCAACCCTACTGCCCATGTAGATCTGCAAATATTGTTCGCTAACCGCTCTCATATTTTGTAAAAACATGTACTGAAGCATCTGATTTGAATAAAGAATTTTGCTCGTCAAACATGGGAATTTGATAAGTGAATCTACTGCTTTCGCCTTGTGTGTTCTCATTGGCTAACCACTTTTTCAGCACAAGTGGGTAAATGGTCAAACACGAACAAGTCACAAAGTAATGTAGAGTGGAGAATATACACTATCATGTTGCACTGACTCTTCCTCTCTCTCTCCTTCCCTCTCCCATCTGCTCAACCCGTTCATCTCGCAAGAAAATTTTATCATAAGAGGCGAATCGCGAGAGAATCGACCACGGCGCGGCGGTAGGATTCAAGTTTGATTGATTCCCCTATAATTTTGGTGTTAAGTACTTTGAATGATGCTCTTTAAAACTGCGTCGTCAGAATTTTGATATCTGCCTTCATCTTCGAGAATCAGAAGGCTAAACTTGGTACTATCACTTTTCGACAGTCAAATCGCGCTCACTTAAATGATCATATCTCCGTTTAAAATAAAGATAGAAGGCCGTTCTTTGTTTCGAATGAAAGCTACCATCATGCTCTGCAATCTTATCTAGACGATATCATTCCTGGTCTTCATCATGGTGCAGGGCGGTCGGGCGGACCAAAAGTGACGTAACTTTTCAAATCAGAAATACCTTTTGGGTTATCATGCTTAAGTTGTAGTACACATATGTGCCTCACTTCTCACCAAAAATGGTCAAAATGGGGAGGTGGAAAAAAAAGGGGGCACACTTTCGTGAGGGGACCCCAAAATGAGTTCCGGAATCGAGTTCTTCCGTACTTTCAATTGCCCTCATTTGTGCTGAAAATCATCGAAAAACATCCAAAACAACATATAAAATTGTTCCCACGCATATCATAACACCTTCATTGGTCATACATGATCACATGACCCAAAAATTTGAAAATCGATATTTCGACCTGTTTCAACTTGGGGGAGGGCGCTAATGCACACAAAAAAAGGGGGCGCACTTTCGTGAGGGGACCCCAAAATGAGTTCCGGAATCGAGTTCTTCCGTACTTTCAATTGCCCTCATTTGTGCTCAAAATCATCGAAAAACATCCAAAACAACATATAAAATTGTTCCCACGCATATCATAACACCTTCATTGGTCATACATGATCACATGACACCAAAATTTGAAAATCGATATTTTGACCCATTTCAACTTGGGGGAGGGGGCTAATGCACACAATGGGTTTCAAATAATGTAGAAATGTCCCTCTAAACTAGCCAGAGAGAGGGGGTGTCTATAAATGTGAGTTTTCATACGATGAATCCAAGAAAAGGCGCAAAACTATACAAAGTGGTCTTAGAGATCCAGCTTATGGCTAGAAATATAGAGCACGATGAGCTGAACATTTCATATGTTGAAAGTGAGTCTCTATCTTCTCGTTGAACCGTGCTACAGAGCCTGGAAGTTGGCAAGGAATAGGATAGAATCCCCCGAGAGCGCGCGCTCTAACCGTCTGGCGCTCTCGCCCTCTGGCCTCCCTCTCCCCCCCCTCTGTTTAGCGCTCCCTCGCTCGCCTCTTTCGTCGATTTTTGCCATCTTCTAAGTTCTGTAGCACGGTTCAACGAGAAGATAGAGACTCACTTTCAACATATGAAATGTTCAGCTCATCGTGCTCTATATTTCTAGCCATAAGCCGGATCTCTACGACCACTTTGACCTATTGTACAGTTTTGCGCCTTTTCTTGAATTCCTCGTATGAAAACTCACATTTATAGACACCCCTCTCTCTGGCTAGTTTAGAGGGACATTTATACATTATTTGAAACCCATTGTGTGCATTAGCGCCCTCCCCCAAATTGAAACAGGTCGAAATATCGATTTTCAAATTTTTGGGTCATGTGATCATGTATGACCAATGAAGGTGTTATGATATGCGTGGGAACAATTTTATATGTTGTTTTGGATGTTTTTCGATGATTTTCAGCACAAATGAGGGCAATTGAAAGTACGGAAGAACTCGATTCCGGAACTCATTTTGGGGTCCCCTCACGAAAGTGTGCCCCCTTTTTTTTCCACCTCCCCATTTTGACCATTTTTGGTGAGAAGTGAGGCACATAAATGTTACGTCACTTTTGGTCCGCCCGACCACTCTGCACCATGACGAAGACCAGGAATGATATCGTCTAGATAAGATTGCAGAGCATGATGGTAGCTTTCATTTGAAACAAAGAACGGCCTTCTACCATTATTTTAAACGGAGATATGATCATTTAAGTGAGCGCGATTTGACTGTCGAAAAGTGATAGTACCAAGTTTAGCCTTCTGAATCTCGAAGATGACGGCAGATATCAAAATTCTGACGACGCCGTTTTAAAGAGCATCATTCAAAGTACTAAACACCAAAATTATAGGGGAATCAATCAAACTTGAATCCTACCGCCGCTGACCCCCTTCAAATGGTCGATTCTCTCGCGATTCACCTCATAAATACAGAAGGGCTAACGTTCCTCTCTCAGTCGTCCTTGTTCACGTTCATTCGTCATATTACTTTACGGCCATTACTTCCCATTTCTTCATTGACTTCATTTTCATTGTGAGCAAGATCAACTCCACGATCTCTGTCGTTGGGCGAATGGGAATAGCGCCCTTATCTTATCGTATATTGCCCTGAGAGGCACAATCAGTTTGACCTGATCTACATATTCGTCTACATACGCTTATTCGTTACAACGTTATTGTCCTTCCATACATCGTTTCATTATTGTTTGTATGCTAAAAAAATTAAAAAATTACGATAAAAATTGCAGATCTCTGCACGTTCCCACTTACTCCATCGTTAGAAATCTGAAATACGATTGCAATACGCCAATTTTCAACTTTATCATAAAAATCAATGCCATCAAAACCAAAAAGGTATTGATTTATTTCTGTAAAGCCATGAAATAGTGCTGATTCATTGTGAATCCGAAAAAAAGTGTGAGAATATATTTTGCAGAGCTCGATAACACCTTTCAATGCTTTCCATTCGAACGGTAAGTTTATGTGATTAGAGTAAAATCAGTGAAATACATTTTCTCAGAAGGGGGCAAAAGAGCGGTGGTCAACTTCGAGCAGGCATGCACATTGGAGAAGTGTTGATAATTGATCAATCACAAAACTTGTGATTTCAGTTCTGAATTGCCTTCAATAACACAAAAATTTCAGACAGCTTCGGTAATGTAATGGTACGAGGACTCGTTTTGGCTCGCGGGGGCATAACCGAAATATATTATAAGCGGCATTAATGCATTCCATGGATCTGCGAACGAGACTTCGGACCTCGTAAGCTGAATTTAGTTTATTATTTTCCGGAGAATTTGGGACATCATTGATAGCAACTGTTTAGAGCACAAAGGATCACATTCTTCCTTCCGGCATCGATATCGCAGAAGAATATTTGTGAAGATCTGAAATATTACTGTTATATTTTATAGAAACAGCTAAATGAATATTATAATGTGGAACCTGAAGCAGAAGTCACAAGAGATCAATCATAGAAAGATTCTCACATTGATGAACCTTATTTTAGTAGCATAATTATCCATCACTTGATTATACGTCAACTCTAAACCTGGCATCGCTCCAAAGGCATTTGAATACTTTGATTTGTGATTATGTGCGATTTCTCACATTGAGCAAATCCACGCATCAAGAGCATATCAGTCTTCTCAAGACAGAATCGGGACAATATGCATTCACGAGAACAATAAAAAGGCTCAGGTGTCCCTCCCTACCTCGACGTGACTCACCCGTATTAAAGGCATGAGTAATACCCGGAAGTGACCCGGCAGTATCGTCACAGGGCCGATACGAACAAGGATCCGTTCAATTTTTCTAACTTTTCAGCGCATATTTTGAAAGCGGTGTTTACAACCAAATTGTCGCCAATCGATTGTCGTCTTCCCTTCTTCAGTCCTTATCAGTATTCCCCGATTGATACCCTACCATCTCCATCCATCGCGTCTTGTTTCCACGCGATTTTACGTTTTCGCATTGCTCTAGCTTCATTGTGTTTGGGTTGATCAGAAAATTCAGATAACATACACTTTCACCAGAAAATGACAGGTTGCGTAAAACACAAAATTTTGCATGAGAAATATTTTTGTTCCCAAAATCGAAAGCAATAGCAATAAAAGCGAATTTGGCGCCAATCAGCTATAAGATCAAATTTTGCTTGTCTGGGTTGATTTCGTTATCATCTAGCATGCAGATGTTTGTACCGCCTCAGGCTTGATTACGATAAGGTAATCACCACAAAAACAATCAGATTATGTGAACGCCTAGGTTAATGGGAGGATAGGGCGAGTAAAAGAGAGATTCACCGTTCAATCTCTCAATATTTGCGCATTCTATTGAATCATCATTCTCACCCTTGGCGGGTTCTCATCGTGGCTAGGTGTTCACAGTCAGCATCAGAATTTGTTTTCGAAATGCCATCACCAAAATATAGCGCTCTCGCAATTCGATATTAATATAGTAATGTTTTTAATGTGCCCTGAGGCTAAGTGCTGTGTCTTGGATTCAAGATTTTAGACTAGAAAGCGGCTTAGAAGCCAAACGTTTGGTGTCGGTTCTTATCTATTTCACAGTGCATCTTCCTTTCGGTTGTCGCTCGCCGTTTTTACGAAATTCCTTCCACATTTCATGTGTTTAGGTTCATCAAACGCAGCCGATGGGGAGCCCCATCGTATCGGATGTAATTATTCTCCTCTTCTACTTTTGCGTACTCGCGCTAGCGCATGCGGCCCCGACAGACCTAACCAAACCCCTCTGGGCTCAGCAAATAGCCCGGTTTGTCTTGTTGTTTTCGAAAAATTCAAAATATTGTTTTGACGTTTCGAAATTTCAGCGGTTTCCCATTTCAGATCGCCAGGAACCGGAATGAATTCTAAGAATGAAAATTTGGGATTTTTCGAAAAGCGCACAACTCCCCAGTGCTTCCCCGATGGTCAACCACAGTGTGAGATTCGGTCTCATTCTAAGTATTTTCCAATAATTTTAGCCAGGATTTATCTAGTCGGGTTCCAATGATATTATGAATAACGGGAGAATATTGCAGGTGTCACTACAGATTTTTACTATTTCGAATGCTGCGCGGACGATTGCTGCATGAGGCTACAGCCTATTGTGAGTTTCTGTTATATTTTATAAATTTAAGTAAGCTAACCAAGTTCTGGAGGGCAAACTATCATCGAACGGAGAACAATGTATCACGCCTCTCACGAGAGAATCGAGCTGAATTTGCCATTCATGGGAATGGAGGAAAATCGTAAATTGAGTTCTAACCTGTTTTGGCCATCCTAAGGCATGCTTGAGTGATTCCCAAAGTCTTGTTGTGCAGACTTCATTTCGGGGCTTCCTACACCGAGTCGCAATTCGGCATCACTGCCTTCAAGGGCCGATTTCTCGAAAACAGTGACAGATTGAGCAAAATGGGCCTCTGAATGACCACGGCTCATTTTTTGAGCTCTATCGATCTATTTAAACCAATTTTTCTGAATCCAATTTTGAACAGTGGTACACTTCAGGGTATTTTTCTCAAAAATGTAGGTGCAGAAGCAGCTCAAATTTCTTCAATCAATCCAGCTCGACGAGAGCTTTCCAATGAGTGGTTTACCAAAAAAATACGGGCACGGTGGTGAAACTTTCGCCCCTTTTACGTTTTTCGATTATTTGAAGGCATCCATTTCTCGCACACCGCGCGTCATTTAGGAGTGAGGGAGGAGTGAGGACAATGGGGTGAGTGAGGGACAATGGGATCATTTCACTCCGCGCCCTCAAAAACGCGCAGTGTGCGAGGAATGGAGTGACTTCAAATGATCGAAAAACGTAAAAGGGGCGAAAGTTTCACCACCGTGCCCGTATTGTTTTGATAAACCACTCATTGTAAAGCTCTCGTCGAGCTGCATTGATTGAAGAAATTTGAGCTGCTTCTGCACATACATTTTTGAGAAAAATGCCCTGAAGTGTACCACTGTTCAAAATCGGATTCAGAAAAATTGGTTTAAATAGATCGATAGAGCTCAAAAAAATGAGCCGGGGTCATTCAGAGGCCCATTTTGCTCAATCTGTCACCGTTTTCGAGAAATCGGCCCTTGAAGTGAGTGATGCCGAATTGCGACCCGGTGTAGGAAGCTCCAAAATGAAGTCTGCACAATAAGACTTCGGGGGTCACTCATGCTTTAGAATGGCCAAAACCGGTTAGAACCAAATTCATCATTCCCACACCCAGCTCGATTCTCTCATGAGAGGCGTGGTATGCGCGTATACTTCGGTTTCGAAGAGTTCAAGCATTAACAAGTGTGAAAAAAATCTAAAGGACGCATCTCATAATTGCAACTCCTTATCAGCTTTGCGTGTGGTCAATTTAAGCTATCTCACCAGTCTATCAGATAAGCGCTAAGTCAGCCGTTATCGAATCACACCTTACTGGGCAAACAAAAGATGCCCGATTTGAGATCGTTAAAATAGTCTGTTGAAATGCCGCAAAACTCTTTGCCTTTGAAGTATTTTTCATATTTTAGTATTTTTAGTATCGCTGAGCACTTTGATCGATATTGTTTGTCTGAGTGACTCAAAGGTGAGTGAGAGGTGCGCACCCCCACAATGAATGTGAGGGGATAGACAGACAACAATGCCGATCTATGGAATGGAAGGCCTTTAATCTATGAATAGTGGCTCTAATGTAATAGTGCATGGCAGATTTCAACATGTTGCACAATTCCAAACGATTGGAACGTAGTGTTAAACAGTGATCTTCACGATAACTATAACTAAATACAACGTTCTACAATAGGCAATAAATTCCAGACGTTCGTCGTCTTTGTCTCCATCATTGTCCTCATTCTCACCTGTATCGTCATCGGATTCGTGAGGTGAGAATTCGGTTACTGATCTCGATGAAAGTAATGACGCTTCTGACTCTGGGAAGTTACCTATTTCCAAAGTTAGCTGTGAATTCCAACTTGGTCATATGAGAAAAACTTCAAGAAACCAACGATGAGACGAAAGTAGCTCGACTGACACACACACATAAAGCTTGGGCAACCATATCCTTTGCAGGAAGTGTCGTGCCTCGCCGCGACACAAGTACCACTACGCCGTCAAGAATTGATCTTCTATCTGTGCATTACCTTGAGTTAGATCTCATTCGAAAGGTGGCAAAGATGTGTATGATTTCAGTAAATAGTTTCCAAGAAACTGTTTACCCAAGTCATGCTAGTAACTACATTCATTGGAAGAGATTGACTCAACAAATCGCAAATTTCTCGAACAGTAGTCTGGGTAGATTGTATTCACGGGTTCGCAGTCATCATTGCTCCACGCCTTTCTCGCCATCTGATTCAAAAACAAATATTTCACTGTTTTGCTCACAATTCACATCACATGTCACTCATTGTATGCTTTGAATTGCTCACATTGTAAGTTGGATCGATGTAAAATAAATAAAAAGACACTTCTTGAATCACCTCCGATAATGAATACTCTGAAAAATTGGTCGATAATATATTTCAAAATACACGTATACTAGAGTTGGCTATTCGGTTTCCATTGCGACGCCGCGATGACCTCTTCCTCGAATTCTGCGAAATCCAAGGGGGTTGAAATTGCAACTTCGTGATGAAAACCGAATAGCCTACTCGAATAGCTAATGTTCACTATTATTATAGTATTTTATCTTCCTTCCAACTATCATTCACGTGATGGCTCTTATCACACGTCTTCCCAATTTCTTTTTCCTTTCCATTTGGCCAATTGCACGGCTGATAAGCACATCCTGAGCACTTTCCGTCCACCTCATCTCTATATTGAGCGATAAAAACCGTATTCTCAATTCCAACACTCTCGTTCTGTAAGATGGAAGGATACAGCCGAAGAAATTCGAGACCAGCACGGATTTAATTGCACGCGAATTGTTATCGAGATAGAATCACAACAACAAAATTGAAAATTCACGAGATATTGAATACTATGGATTGGGCATTTGGTGCTCTTGATCTAGTTTCATGTACAAACATAGCACGAGCACGAGGCCTTCTCATGGACATGGTCACATAGATCCCAACTTGCGCACCGCGTTCAAGATCATCGTCGATCTGACTAAACGAGATTTCTCTTCCACGATATTGAGGATTACACCGCAATGAAGCAGGAAGTGGATCGACAGAAGCGAAAAGCGCGAACAGTCTCGTCACTGAATAGCGCGCTAACCGCGAGACTCCGAGCGGTTAGCGTACAGTACTATTTTTGAGAAATGCCATTAAAGTTACCGGACGAGGGCAAAATTGACCCCCTATTTTTGTCCTCCATCGAATAGCCGATGGCTGAATTAGTTGAGAATGAATATACAAAAATGATAAAAATCAATAATAGCCTCAAGGGAACGCCGGAAATGATCAGCGTGATCCCGCGCTCTCTCACTTTTGCATACTCTCTCGTACACGCGACCAGATCAGGGTCCGATCAGGGTTTCGTCCTCGTCCGGTAAATTTAATCACTACAACTGACCGGCCTTTTCCTTACGTAGTGAAATACAAAATTACAATCATAAACCAAGATTTAAAATAACAAGAATCACTTGTGTTTCACAGCCATCGTATCTCATTTGGATGAAGTGAATTTCCAGTATGTCCAAGGATAGAAGGGTAAAAAAACAAAATTACGAAAAATGCAAGAACATGGTTTATCAAATCGCGGAGAAAAAAAACAACAAGAATGAGCTGAAGTGGTCAGTGAATTGTATGTTTCAGCAATCAGATATCATATCTACGTCAAGGAAAAAGCTGATTTTTCCGAACCATTCCTTAAAAAATATAATAGCCGTGATTGGCGTGACCATCAAAACTAGTGTTTCACAGTCATCATATCTGACAGACCTGAAGTGAAAAATCCAGTGACCCCGTAGCATCCGTTGAAAAATGTCCAACCCTCCCACCTTCTACTCCCCCATCATGTATCGTAGAATCACCTGCCAGTATTTACCAATACGATTAATTATACTCGAGGTATTTCACATTAATCAATTTGTATCAATTTTATAAACGATTTATCCAATCAAGGCAAAACAACAAGAACGTAACAAGGAATAAAAAAAATTAAATGCGAGGATTATCGATTGGCCATTACCGAGCGGCTCGTGATCTACCGTTTCTTGTACAAGCAGGGCTTGAGAACGAGGCCGTACGGTCGCTTGTTTTCCACCTGAACATAAGAGAATTAATAGGAAGAAGAAGCCTAGCGAGCGACGGGAGAAATCAATTAGCTGGAAATTATGTGTTTCACATTTCAGATATATGATATGCTTATGATCTCCTTTGGTCTAGGATCGAGAAAAAGGTAAAAAATATCAAAATTCAGTTGTGTTACTAGATCGTGTTATTCGATGATCGAAACCCTTCGAAAGCTTCATGTTTCACCAGTTATACTACTTTCTCAAAGGAGATCCCCATCGTTCGGTGAGGGTCGCACATTTACAATAACATACCTTGTCAATCTTGGCGAACTGCATGATGATGAAGTAGTCTGTGACCGCCTTCTGCAATGGAATCCATTATAAAAATTTAATTTCAAAAAGGCGCCAATCCGGAAAAATTTAAATTCTACCGAAAATTTAATTCGTACCTTCTCATGCACTTGGAAGCCCAGCTTGCACACCGCGTCCATGAACATCTTCGGATTGACGAAGCGAGACGTCACTTCGGCGATCTTGAGGATTCCGCTGAAAACAACCACACAGTTTACCGGTCGAACTCAAAGCTACAGTAACCCCCATTGTAAATCTGACCCATCGCACTACCCGCCGAACCACCCGCCTACCGTACCCCGTCTTGAGGACCCTTCTCGCTTCCTTGATGAAATCGAGCAGATTCGTGCCCATCAGAGACAGGCAGAAGATGACGATGTCAGCGACGCCGTCTGTAATGCAAAAATTATCAAATTTTCTGATTTTAAGCGCCAATTCAAATTCGAATTTTGAACACCGTACCCTTCTCCGGAAGGTGCGCCATGTCGCAGGCGGTGATGCGCTCGTTCACCGCCACCAGATCGAAGGAGCGCACCTGGAATACGGTAGAATATTGTAAATCTCAAAAATCAGTTCAACTTCAAAAGTTGGTCATTCTATGTAGACTTTTGATTTTTGCAATAAAATCGGTGGGAAGTTCAAATATTCAAATTGCTACAGTACTCACATCGTGTCGCTTGCCGACTGCCTCGGCGATCTTCGCCTCGCCGCATCCGAGATCAAAGACCACCTGCGAATCAGAAGTCTAACAATTATAAAGAAATCGGTCGGAAGATTCTAGCTGTGTATCAAATAGTGAAGTGAACTAGGATAAGTACTCAAAATTGATGCCGTGGAAAAAGTCAAGGAGAAGAGGAAATATTTGAATTCCCGCAATTTTGTATCTCGGCTCCCAGTAGAGCTAGCGACTTGAAACTTGGTTTTTGGGGTGTAAAACGATTTTACACCCCATATTCCAAATTTCAAGTCGCTAGCTCTACTGGGAGCCGAGATACAAAATTGCGGGAATTCAAATATTTCCTCTTCTCCTTGACTTTTTCCACGGCATTACTAACAGGCAACACGATTACCAGTACTACTATCGCTGCAACCAAGAATCAACCGGGTTAGCAATGGTAATATTTCACAAAATTAAACGTAAATTATTTTTAGGTTACGAGAGAAACTGTACAGGAGTTGGGATGAGAGTAGACCCTATTGATACCATGGTCTAGTGCAGCATCATCTCACCAAAAATAAAATGAAGGAAGATTATTTTGAATCTCACGAATGGATCGCATGAATCATATGGAAATGTAAAAAAAATTACAAGATTACATCATAAACGAAGTTAATATCGAAAACAAACCTAAGAGCATCCCGCTTAAAGGAATTAATTGGAGCTTTCAGTTTTTTTCCATCACTATTCCATAATCATTATCGGAATAACGGATTCCCAAATATTAGAAGAGAGGTCGAAACAATAAACGTGCAAGTTTCAAAATCCACCAATACCACCTAGTGGTTTGTTGCCCACTAATTCGTGGATACGAAACAACAATGCCATAACTACAAGTGGTAAAACCCTCTTTCTACGAATTGATAATTTTTTTAGCATTTATTTTATAATCAAAAAATCCAAGGTCGATTGTGGGAACACCAAAAAGCCATATTTTGGAAAGACTCTGCGGCACTGAATCACCTAGTCTCCCAATTCCCCCCCCCCCTCCCTCTCTCCTCACCTTTCCGCTGTCCTTGCTGAGCAGCCACTGAATGATGAGACGAAGCGGGTGATTGGGCCACTTCTTCGTCTGCAATATTTTAATTAGAATCATCCGCAATATTAATATAATTAATATCCAGCATTACCAAGAGCGAGCAGCACAACGTTCCATTTTAAATATTTCAAGCAACTCTGGAACCTCAAGCTCACTGGACACATCAAATATCTGAGAGAATAAATTTGGTTTTTTATTCTTTTCAAGGTAATATGTATTACATTTTCAAGTTTACGTCTACTCTAACCGTAATGCAAAGTACAGTCTCCGCTAAACCGATAGCAAGTTCCACAAAAGTTAACCTGCTGTGCGAATCCCTCGTGGTAGGCCCAGAAGGAGTCGGGGTCCTTCTTGAACAACTCGACCGCCTCTGCTGACTTCACTGTGTACAACTGCTCGTTGATGAATCTGAAAAATATGGTTAGATATTAAAATATTGTTTTGGTATTTTGGTCGAAGTGATTACAGGAGGCGATTCACTGTATTTTACATAGATTAACCGAAACATAAATCTCATTGGTGAATTAATATATTTTATTCTTAAATGCAACTAAAGTACTGCAAGTATGATTATGCCAGAAATTGTAAGGTTTCACCGCTCGATAAAGATATTCTACTTGATTGAATTCCAATGCATTGAAGGAATTGTGATAGACAATTAATCGATGCTCTCACCCGGTTTTTGAATATTGCCCATAATATTTTCTTCCAATTTTTCTGTAAACCACGCTGCTTTTCTGGCTCTCCTGTGGAAGTATGCATAAATCTTTGCCGACAATCTTCGACAAACCTTTTTTGCCCGACAAAAAGGTTCATGCATAAGGCCTCTGGATTTTTAAATTCAGCAGGACTACCCGACCACGAGTGCTCTCACCTGAAGATGCCTCCCTTGATCTTCTCCTTCGCGTCCTCCAACTTCGCATCTCCAGTTGTGGAAGCAACGGCTGCAGATAAAGAATATTAATATTATAATTTAATAAAATTTATAATTGTGAAAGTTAATTATATTGTTGATTGAATCCCTGGAAATAAAAATGACACATCGGTGCTTCAGTGGCACCTTTTCTAGTTGTCTTGTGGGCATGCTACAATCATGTCCAGCTCTCTGGTTTCGCGACATGCGCATCTATGCTAGATAATTACTGCTCGGACCGCTTTTCTCATTTGCAGGAATCACTCGGGGGGGGGGGGGGGGGGGGGGAATAACGGCACTAGTTCGGACGAGAATTGTGACGTCATGTGCCGCCTTTGGAGTCGTCAACCAATCGGTCATCATAAATATCCGCCCCCTCACCACCTCATCCACCCCTTGCCCCATGTTGAAGAAAGACAGAATGAAACGCAGCTGAACTAGAGTTCCTGATGAATTCGTGATTTTTGCCATGCCCTTAGTGTAATATTAAGCACAAAGCGATTGAAAAAAAACTATTGCAACCGAGTTCATTTCCTTCCCAAAACTTACACGTAAATTACGCTAGTCGTTCATCTCACAGTGAGTTTCCCCAGTGTTGTAATGGCCAGAAAAGGAGCGGCAAGCAAGAGAGAGATCACTAGAGATTGAGAGAGGGAAGAGAAGGAGAGAGGGTCAAAACTGTAACCGAGAGGGGAAGGTCGCAGTATAAAAGCAGAGCGAACACTTGAAACTGCACCTCAGTCATGGACTCCGAGTCCGCAAACAAGATCAAGGCGTACCGCGTCGTCGGCTATGCCGCCGTCACCTTCTCCGTAAAATCTTTGCATACTTACTAATACCTTAGGCTGCCTTAGTCTTAACCTTATCCCTATCCCTGACCTTATCCTTATCCTAATCCCTACTCTCTAGGCCGTCGCGGTCCTCTCGATCGCCGTGACTCTTCCCATGGTGTACAACTACGTCCACCACATGAGAAGAACCACCATCCACGAGCTCCAGGCTTGCAAGGCGAGTGTCTGACCCATCTTCTGACCCCATTCTACTACCGTACTCCCCGTACCATACTCCTCTAATCACTCGATTTCAGACGCACGCCAAGGGAGTCTGGTCGGACGTCTTCGCGATGAAGGCCCTTCCTTCTCACAACAGAACTGCCCGTCAGGCCTACTGGGAGGATGCTCAGTGCAATGGATGCTGCCTTCCCGGTCCCGCTGGACCCGCTGGAACCCCCGGACGTGCTGGTACCCCCGGACACCCCGGAGCTCCCGGCCAGCCTGGAAACCCCGGCCGTCCTCCTAGCACTCCTTGCGAGCCCATGACTCCTCCCCCGTGCCAGCCTTGCCCCGCCGGTCGCCCCGGAGCTCCCGGAGCACCTGGACCCGCTGGAAACGACGGCAGACCCGGATCTCCCGGACCCAAGGGACAGGATGGACACCCCGGAGAGAACGGAGGAAGAGGAAACAACGGAAACGCCGGGAGACCCGGAAATGACGGAAGAAACGGAGCCCCCGGAAAGTCCGCCCAGTCTGGTGGACCCATCCCTGGAGCCCCCGGCCAGCCCGGTCGCCCCGGATCTCAGGGACCTCAGGGACCCGCTGGACGCCCCGGAAACGACGGAAGACCTGGCCAGAACGGATCTCGTGGACAGCCCGGTCAGCCTGGAGCCTCTGGAAACGACGGACAGCCCGGTCAGCCAGGCCAGGATGGAAACTCTGGAGGATCTGGAGAGAAAGGAATCTGCCCCAAGTACTGCGCTCTCGATGGAGGAATCTTCTTCGAGGATGGAACTCGCCGTTAAGAAGAGAGCTTTACTCCATATTTTCCGATCTCACCATGATAAAAATATTAAACTTATCTTGTCTAATGGTTTATGCAAATAACAGAATACTTCAGGTTTTTTGTGGGAAGCGAAATATATTTTGTACATTATATAAATACTCCTGAAAGATCCCCTTCTGGCTAGGCTTCCTCATTTGACGATGAATTTGTTGACAATATTAACACAGATTTTTGGAAACTTTCGATTAATCGAAAAGCATCTATGATTCGTTCAAATTTGTATAACCTACATTCTACTAAGCCACTGCTTAACATTTTACTGAGCTTCATTATATTTTGAAACCGCAATAATGATGAAATACTTGAAGTCCAGCTCTCAGTGATAGCGAAATTTTACCATGATTTTAGTACTCGCAACAAATGATATCCTTTGTCTAATTCGATAGCTATAGTGTATACATAAAAATCAAATTAATCAAATTGTATTTCATCGCGGAGAGATAAAATGATTGAATTAGACAGTCATATTGGCAACCAAAAGATGTATTATTCAATTACCTATTAAATGTTTTCTTCGAATTTCAAGATGGATTGATATTAGTATTACAGTAAAATAAATTTACTTATTTCACCAGTTTCTGAATATCGTTTCTACAAAATGTCGCAATGTGAATAGTTGTACTGCTTAATATTAGCAGAAGTGCACAAAGAATGGTTTTTTTTCTATTAATACATTTGCAATTGGCATAAATCACAAGCATTTCCGATTAAAACTGCCTAGAAGCTGACGTCGGGCATTATTCTTTCAACGAACGGTAGTTGTAATGGTCAGATAAAGAGCGATGGAAAAGACCATTCGAGATTGAGAGAGGAGAAAGATGCAGAGATGGTCAAACTGTAACGGAGTGAAAGAGTTGCCCTATAAATGGGCAGAGAGAACAGAAAGAGACAGGCCCATCATGGACTCCGAGTCCGCAAACAAGATCAAGGCGTACCGCGTCGTCGGCTATGCCGCCGTCACCTTCTCCGTAAGATCTTTGAATACTTACTAATACCTTACGTAGCCTTAGTCTTAACCTTATCCCGATCCCGATCCCTAACCTTATCCTTATCATTATCCTAATCCCTACTCTCTAGGCCGTCGCGGTCCTCTCGATCGCCGTGACTCTTCCCATGGTGTACAACTACGTCCACCACATGAGAAGAACCACCATCCACGAGCTCCAGGCTTGCAAGGCGAGTGTCTGACCCATCTTCTGAACCCATTCTACTACCGTACTCCCCGTACCATACTCCTCTAATCACTCGATTTCAGACGCACGCCAAGGGAGTCTGGTCGGACGTCTTCGCGATGAAGGCCCTTCCTTCTCACAACAGAACTGCCCGTCAGGCCTACTGGGAAGATGCTCAGTGCAATGGATGCTGCCTTCCCGGTCCCGCTGGACCTGCTGGAACCCCCGGGCGTGCCGGTACCCCCGGACACCCCGGAGCTCCCGGCCAGCCTGGAAACCCCGGCCGTCCTCCTAGCACTCCTTGCGAGCCCATGACTCCTCCCCCGTGCCAGCCTTGCCCTGCCGGTCGCCCCGGAGCTCCCGGAGCACCTGGACCCGCTGGAAACGACGGCAGACCCGGATCTCCCGGACCCAAGGGACAGGATGGACACCCCGGAGAGAACGGAGGAAGAGGAAACAACGGAAACGCCGGGAGACCCGGAAATGACGGAAGAAACGGAGCCCCCGGAAAGTCCGCCCAGTCTGGTGGACCCATCCCTGGAGCCCCCGGCCAGCCCGGTCGCCCCGGATCTCAGGGACCTCAGGGACCCGCTGGACGCCCCGGAAACGACGGAAGACCTGGCCAGAACGGATCTCGTGGACAGCCCGGTCAGCCTGGAGCCTCTGGAAACGACGGACAGCCCGGTCAGCCAGGCCAGGATGGAAACTCTGGAGGATCTGGAGAGAAAGGAATCTGCCCCAAGTACTGCGCTCTCGATGGAGGAATCTTCTTCGAGGATGGAACTCGCCGTTAAGAAGAGAGCTTTACTCCACAATTTCCGATCTCAGAACGATAAAAATATTAAACTTATCTTGTCTAATGGTTTATGCAAATCACCGAATACATCAGGCTTTTCGATGGCAACAAAATTTTCAACACTATTTTAATGTTCCTAGACGTACCCTCTAATATTCAGTCCTGCTCCTTTAATCACGCATTTATTGATACGAAAAAAGTCATGATATTGGACTTTCTCAGAGAAAAGAATCATTGATAAGAACAAATTTGTAGCATATCCGATTATTTAAATTCTACGGTGCATCATAATATCCTGAAACAGTAATAACGATGAAATCTTTGAAACCCAACTTAGAGCGACTTCAAAAGTTTAGTATACTTTTAGTACTGTCAAAAATGATATCTGTCCAATCCGATTGCTACAGCGCACATATGAAGCAAAAATATTTTAAAAATGTGATCAATTATAGTTTGTAAAAGTTACTAAATTGCGTAGGAGTGGGCCAACTCAAATTGGAAGTGAACAACAGTACAATCGAAAATTTATGAAATATATCCCTCCTAATAACAAGTTTTATTGGGATTCGTAGTATGGCACATTAAATTTCCTATTTCAAATTAGGGTTGTTGAAATCTGGCCAGCTCGGTATTCGAAGGCTCGACTGTGAAAATACGAATTTTGGCTCGAAACCCGATCGGGCGGCTGGACTGGATCGACTCGATTTGACCAATCCTATTTCAAAACATTTCGGGGAATCTAGCTCACAAAATTACTGCGAGAAACCTAATAGAAGCAGTAGTTTTCAATTACTTTTTTTTGAATACCTCAGTCCTTCGCATAAATCACAGTCATTTCCGATTAAAACTGCCTAGTAGCTGACGTCGGGCATTATTCTTCTAACGAACGGCAGTTGTAATGGTCAGGTAAAAAGAAATGAAAGAGATTACTCAAGATTGAGAGAGGGAAGAGAACGGGAAAGGGTCAAAACTGTAACCGAGAGGAGACGGTCGCAGTATAAAAGCAGAGCGAACACTTGAAACTGCACCTCAGTCATGGACTCCGAGTCCGCAAACAAGATCAAGGCGTACCGCGTCGTCGGCTATGCCGCCGTCACCTTCTCCGTAAGATCTTTGAATACTTACTAATACCTTACGTAGCCTTAGTCTTAACCTTATCCCGATCCCGATCCCTAACCTTATCCTTATCATTATCCTAATCCCTACTCTCTAGGCCGTCGCGGTCCTCTCGATCGCCGTGACTCTTCCCATGGTGTACAACTACGTCCACCACATGAGAAGAACCACCATCCACGAGCTCCAGGCTTGCAAGGCGAGTGTCTGGCCTATCTTCTGACCCACTCGACTACAGTACCCCCTACCGTACCAGTCCAATCAACCGATTTCAGACGCACGCCAAGGGAGTCTGGTCGGACGTCTTCGCGATGAAGGCCCTTCCATCTCACAACAGAACTGCCCGTCAGGCCTACTGGGAGGATGCTCAGTGCAATGGATGCTGCCTTCCCGGTCCCGCTGGACCCGCTGGAACCCCCGGACGTGCTGGTACCCCCCGGACACCCCGGAGCTCCCGGCCAGCCTGGAAACCCCGGCCGTCCTCCTAGCACTCCTTGCGAGCCCATGACTCCTCCCCCGTGCCAGCCTTGCCCCGCCGGTCGCCCCGGAGCTCCCGGAGCACCTGGACCCGCTGGAAACGACGGCAGACCCGGATCTCCCGGACCCAAGGGACAGGATGGACACCCCGGAGAGAACGGAGGAAGAGGAAACAACGGAAACGCCGGAAGACCCGGAAACGATGGAAGACCCGGAGCCCCCGGAAAGTCCGCCCAGTCTGGTGGACCCATCCCTGGAGCCCCCGGCCAGCCCGGAAGACCCGGAGCTCAGGGACCTCAGGGACCCGCTGGACGTCCCGGAAACGACGGAAGACCTGGCCAGAACAGATCTAGCGGACAGCCCGGTCAGCCTGGAGCCCCTGGAAACGACGGACAGCCAGGTCAGCCTGGCCAGGATGGAAACTGGAGGATCTGGAGAGAGAGGAATATGCCCCAAGTACTGCGCTCTCGATGGAGGAATCTTCTTCGAGGATGGAACTCGCCGTTAAGAAGAGAGCTTTACTTGAAACTTCCCGATCTCAGCAAGATAAAAATATTTCAATTATTTTTTACCATATTGAAAAAATAAGAACACCCGGAGCATAGCCGTCTCGACAAATCATAACCTAATTATCCTCCCAGACGAGTCCCTTTTTCGAGCTATCCACCACTTATGTATCACTCGAAACACCAAGTCCCCTTTCCGTCTCTACCCTTCAGTGTACCATTCTTCCGCGCTCAATAGAATTCAGTCACTTCACTCCAAATCAACAGTCCTCACCTGCCCCTCCCTCTCCATTTCTACCTAGCAAAACCTAACTCCCTTTTCATAAGATAAGGAATTAGCATGCGTCCATTTAGCGATACGAATCGTATGGTACGATCACAAGTGCCCTATTTTCGACCTTCAACTTCTGAATCTGCCCACCTCCCGTCTCTGCTCATCAATGCCAAATCCACCTCCCATACTCTCTGGATTTCAGCACAAACAAAAATTTACTTTCAACCGTACAAAAGAAAAGCCCTCCACCCACCTTCCTCTCCCTCCTCCATCCTCTCCCTGGCCGCCTTCCCGTCCTTGATGATCTCGTCCAGCACTGCATTACGCTTCTTCTTCTTCTTTTTCTTCTTCTGCAATCGATAATTTGATAATACTGTAACAGTATTCTATTGAATGGTCTAATAGACTTCATGACTAATTGTAAAATCAACTGTGGCCTAAACTCACTATTTCCAGAACTCAGAAACGCGAATTGATCAGGGACTATAACTGATAGTCCAAGTTTCCAATTCCTGATGATGGGCTGTTGCCCGAAACATCTCTTATGATCTTGGCTTCTTGTCTACTCCCGGAACTAACGCTATATGGAGCAGAACTGTCAAGCTAACGGAACAATAACTGAGTGAGTATCTTTTTTCTAATATTACCTGACTTTCTGCTATAGTACCCACAATCCCGTACCTTTTTCTCTCCCTCATCCTCTCCTCCTCCCCCGATCACTTCCATCTCCTCTTCTCTCTCCTTCCTCGCCGCTTCCTTCGCCTTCTCCTTCCTTAGCTTGTTGCGCCACGGCCGCTTCTTCTGCAATTAAAGTTAATTAGAACGGACCCAAACATACAAGCATTCAAACGCCGAATCGACTATTGAACTACCCCTTAAAAAACTACCCCTCCGCAGACTTCCTCCGCGAGAACCAAGTTCCGGCACTTTTTCGGCTTCTGGCCACCACCTCCCTCTTCCTCACTTAGCCCACTCATTTCTAGGTATTCCTCCCTGATTTTCGGCCGCTCAATACCTCAATGATTGGAATGGGAAATGGGGGGGGGGGGGGGGGGGGTGGCCAGAAACCGAAGAAGTGCCCAAGTTCCTCCCCAGTACACTTTAGATCCCTCATGAACATCGTCATCTCGTTTTCCGTAGATAATTTTGGTCTTGTTTAATTATATTATTACTAATTAATTATTTAAAAATATGATATTTTATAGGAACATACGTATTTTTTTTAAATGTTACAACAAAAGCGCAGAGAGAAACAAGTGAAAGCGAAAGTCCGCTCTTACCTGGCCTAAATTTACAAGCACTCGTTCTATCAATACTAGCATTTTGTATAATCACAATATTAACCAAAACATTATTCCTAAAACACCCACCTTTCCTCCCTCTGCCTCCTCTCCCGCCTCCTTCTTCGCTTCAATCGTCTTTGGTGAGACCTCCTTCACTAGCTTCTGAAAGATGATATTTAATTAAATATTGACTGGGGTTGCTCAGGCGGTTTAACAAAAAAATAGGCAAATTAAAAGAATTTAGCTGATATCCCTAAACTTGAAGCTGGCAAGCTCTATCCAATGTTCTATCAACTGACATAATAAGCAATAGAATAATAAAAAAAAACCGCTAAATTCTCAGAATTTATGTTAGAATTCAAACTCGTCCCGGGAAAATCGCAGCGACTTTTTGACTGAGAATACAACACTATCATGAAACCCAAATCCATCTCTTTCACCCACCTTCTCTTCCTTCTTCTCCTTCTTTCCCTCCTCGGCGATCTTCTCGACGATAACTGCAGCCTTTGGCTTCTGAAATGTATACTACCGTACTCACCGTAATCACGGTACAGTACTCTCCAGAATCGATCGCAAACTGATACCTCAGGCTTTTTGACTCCATCCAGCTTCGCTACCTTATCTCCCTCCTTCGGCTTGAACTTGTTCCCTTTTACCATCTAGAGACCAACGATCAGTTCGAACCCCCCAGACCCCTTCGACACCCCTCAGACATTACCTAGGGCTTACTCATCCCATTTGTGCTCCCGAGCTTACTCATGAAAATCGTATGAACCAACATTTTTTATCGTAGTAACGAGTGAACATAATGCGGATGGGTGGTATAGAAACAACAGCCTTGGGTCTCTAACTAACGTCTCGGGGAGTAACAGGAACAACTTGGAAGTGGGAACTCTGCGAAGATTTAAACAAAACAAGGAGGAAACGGAGTAACAAATAGAAGATGAGAGCAGATAACAACAAAGAAGAGCCAAAACGAAACAACTCGTATCTGGGAGTGGATGAGGGTGTACGGTATCGCTCCGATACGATACTCTTAACGTCTGTCCGTCTTTCCGTTTCCACGCTTGCCGGAGAAAAGATGCTTCGGTTTGAGGTCCATGAATCTTCTGTCTCCCTCTCCCTTCCTCGATTCCTGGTTCGCGGGCTTCTGTGCGCGCTTCGCCATAACGCGAGACTTCGAACGGGTCTGCAAATAGTTATTTAGCTATTCAGCCATTTTCTGAATCAGCAATCTGAGGAATATTGCGACAATAACAAGGCACATCTTATGGGAGATGGTTGAAACACAAGTCAGCCAAATAACAATATAATCTCGTACCCTCTCGTCTCTGATTCCCAGCTTGTCGCGAGACTCGGCGCGGTTGGCAGTGAGCGATCTGTAATCGATTAATCAATTTAATGTGTACTCCGTAATGCGAGATTAGAAGCCATTATAATTGCATAGATTAGTCACAAATCAATAATACAGTTACCGTACCTGCTCTTGCCGACTCTGATCTTCTTGACCGTGTGCTCCTTGCCTGCCATCTCCTGGAGGTGCTTCATGCGCTTTGCGTTGATCTGGAATTGATATCATTATTCGTTTTGTACAGTTGCTACCGGTATTATCAAAGCTTGAAATAACATTAGAGACTTTTAACACTGACGGAGCAAAAAATCACCGAGTATCATTTAGAGAAGTTAGTCAAAGTTAATTGAAAATAAAGTAAAATTTAAAAATATAAAAGTAAAAATATAACTCACATCGACTCCGAGCTCTCCCAGCTGCTCCTCCAGTTTTCCCATCGTTCGATCGCGCTTGCGAGTCACCGAGCGCGAAGTGCGCTTGCCGTTCAGCGTCTGCAAATGCAAATTTAGCAAACCAGAATCATTTATGTTTAAGCTATCAGATATCACGTCAACAAGAAGCATTCAACTGATATTACGAGGAAAAAAAGATGAAACAACAATCTAAAAACATCTCAACATTCCCCACCTTCTTCTCTCTCGCCATGAAGCGCAGCTCCTCCTCCTTCTCGGCGATGAGACGGGCGTTCTCAGCCAGCTCCTGAAAACAAACAAAATAAATAACATATCACTATCTCATCAATCGACAATCTGCGAGGTCTAGCAAACTACAAACTCCAATCCACTCCCCCTTCCTCACCTCATCCTCGCTCTCTAGATCCTGATCGTACTCGCCTGCAGCAATGAGGTTCTCCTCCTCTTGCATGAGTGCAGCCATTTTCTGAAGAGATCAAAGATCAAACTACACTCTATTCTATTCTAGATTTAGAGATCAAAGATCAAAGACCACACTCACCGCTTGAACCTGCTCGTCGACGAAGTCGGCAATGTTGTGTCCGTTCCAGATCTCAGGAATGACGTCGTACTTCTCGTCCTCGTTCTTCAGCAGGTAGTTCTTCTTCAGGTCCAGAATGTAGCTACAAAGAAGTATTTCACTAATTTTAAAGTAAACAAAATTCGGAACAAGCAAGCTTCGCGTTTCACTAGATCTTCTTTACTCGTCAAAAAAGGCCAATTACAAAAAGCTTCAGTTTTCCTCCCTTAATTTCTTGAAGCACCCATCCCGACATTTGCTCGTTTCACTATTCTCCCAATAAGCAACTAGCCAGAACGAAAAGGCGGCCGTAACTCACTCATCATCCAGCTCCAGCTCCAACTCCCTCTCCAGTCTCCTCGTGTTCTCGTCCCTCATCTCGGCGACCGAATCGTCCTCCTCCATCCGATTGAACTTGGTCGGCGCCTTGCCCATGTTGCCCACTGCAAGCACACAATACTGTTTAACCACTAACGAAGATAATAAAAAATTATATTTACGAAAAAAAGGATTCAAGACTAATTATGTAACGAACCCTGTTGACAGTGGCACGAAAAATACAGCTGGTTCGCCTATCAGTTTCACATTTTTCACAAGTTATTCTAACGACGACTCACGTCCTCTGGCAATCTTGTCAGCGGGCGCTCCGCTGGCTCCTTTCACTCGCTTGTGCAGCACTGCGTCGGGGATGAAGGGCGCGCGCACCTGAGAGATTCGGTTTTTTGGACAATCCTCACTTCCCCATTTTACAGGATCTCTACAAATTGACTGCATTTGTGCTCAATTAACTTTTAGGGTGGAGAACTAATATATGAAGCAGAGAAACAAGTTGTTGGCTACCGCCATCGGCCTCGATCGCTCATTTCGCGCGCGGAATGACCGAGCTCGAGTGGGAAAGAGGCGAAGAATGAGGTGGAAGGTAATACAATTATATCAGCCAGATTGTCGCCTACAGTACCCCTCCTCCTCCACACCACTCACCACTTCGTCTCTCTTCTCCGGGTAGGCGACGAACACTCTGCTGAGTACTCCTCCGTCGCTGATCGTCGTCTTCTTCGCCTGCAGCTTCGTCTCCACGCGCTGCGCCAGCAGGTCGTCGCACGCCTAGAAAAGGAGGAAAATTGTTACTAGGTGGGTTTATGTTTCACACAAAATTCAATTAAAAGATGAACAATGCGAGTCAATATAGCTGCTCCAGACTGTGTAAAAACACTAAATTCAATCAATAATGGCGGTCTACCGTACCCTGTCCCTGATCTCGACGACTCCCGTCTTCGAGACGGTGCTCATCTCGAGCAGCGGGATGCCGTCCTTCTCCAGATCGGTCAGCATCTGCTGCTTCTCGGGCGACAGCTCCGCACGAGTCACGATATCAGTCTGCAATTAGAGTAATTAGTAATTAATAAAATTTTATTAATTGCCTAATTTCTCACCTTGTTGAGCGCGACGATGACGGGCTTGTTCGCGAAGAGCGGGCGGATGCTCTCGAAGAGGTGGATCTGAAGGAGCCTCAGTATATTGCTCGTTAATTTTATGTTTCAGCACTAATGCAAATCCTTCTCATAGAAGCCTCAATAAAGAGAGCTTGCACTAGCTCAGAAAATCCCCTGCACACTCGCGTTTTACCAACTTCTCTATAGAAGCACAGTTTCAGGCTCAAACAGTGATCTCCAACCACGCCGATTCACACAAAAAAAACAATTAGAGTGGAAATTAGAGTAAGTGTTCCGTCATTACCTATTGTTTCTAGCCATTTGACCGGCCGATACTGTTCAGAAGGAAAAGACGATTTTCACATTTTCTTGCTCTAAAGATCCCAATCTGACCTGCTCAGCGAGCGTCTTGTCGCACTGCTCCGAGATGTCCATCACGTAGAGGATGGCCGCCTTGAGATGGGCGAGCGCCGTCACGGCCTACAACGCTTCATTGATTATTTTAAATTTTTAAGTAATTAATTAATTAATTAAAGGTGCAATCCCCACCTGCATCTCGATGGTGTTTCTCTCCTCGAGCGGCTGGTCCAGGATACCGGGCGTGTCAATCACCTGCAAGCATCAGTATTGTCACTATAAACAAGAATGACAGAACTTCCAAAATAATTGTGCCTGTCGAACTGAAGTTTCCGAGCAACAAGATAAAAACGGCGACGGCTTACCTGCCATCTGAGGAACTTGTAGTCGAGATGACCGACGTAGAGGGCCTTGGTGGTGAAGGCGTACGGCTGCACCTCGACGTCGGCTCTGCAATTTTAATTAACTAAAAATATTTTTAAAATTATTGCTCAAGTTGTCATTACAAACATGAAACAAAAATGCACCTGGTCACGGAGTTGATGAACGACGACTTTCCGACGTTGGGGAAACCGCAGAGGATGAGCGTACTGGAATATGGATTCATGGTGATTCAGGGTTTTGCAAACTGTTTTCGAAGCACAGAATCGACCAGTTAACGCGTCGAATATAGTAAAAATAAAGAAAAGGCTCACCGATTGTTGGGGTCGATGCTGGGAAGACGGGAGAGATGCTGTCTGACCTTGAAATATCAGTTTTTGTAAAATTTAAATAATAAATGTTACAAACCTGCTCGAGGTACTCGAAGGAGCTCTTCTGTCTTCTGAGCAGCTTGACCATTCTACCGAGAGCCGCGCGCTTGAGCATCTTGCAGCGGTAGAGAGAATCGGCGTACTTCATCAGACGGCAGTACTCACGAGCGATACTGTAATTGTTTAAATATAATCAAACTAAAAACGAGTACATTTGTTTAGCTCACCCATAAGTAAAGGTTTTGCTAACTAAAATCTACACTTGGCTGCTGTTAATTCACAGAGTGTTACCTCTATAGCCAAAGACGGCTACGTTTGTAAAATCGCAAAGAATTTAAAAGGAATTATAAGAGTAAACAAGTGAACGAACCCGTCGATAAGATGTCTGGCAGTGTTCATCTGGCCGAGGGCGATCTTGTAGTGGTCCTTGTCGTACAGAATGTTCATGAGATCGGCGTAGAACGGGTGCACTTCCTGAGGTAATTATATTTAAATTGAATTTTTAAAACAGGAGAACCCTAGCAACTAACCTCCATTTTGGGGAACTCATCGATAATCTGCGTGAGTTTGTCATGCAGAGTCTGCTGAAGGAACTTGATCTTGCGAGCGTAGAAGGCACGGATGCGACCGATCGAGTATTGTCTGAAAAGATAGAATGGGGCTTATTTTGCTTTGTGGGTAAGCTATCCCAGCCCCTTCCTTTCAAGGAGAGCCTAGGGATCAAATCAATCTAAAGAAACCTAACCGTGACTCTAAGATGCCTAAGCATGGTCATTAGCATTCTAAACGAGACGTTGAGGAATAGGAGACCACGAATACCAATTAAGCTAACTAAGTGAAGGCAACAATAAATTGCTTGATTTAAAAAGCAGCATTTCGTCATGACTGGCAACAATTGTGCAAGGACAACACGAACCTGTGAACAACTGTGGGCGTCTTACGCTGTGTCTTCGAGAGTACAACTTCTTTGAGCTCCTGAAATCGTGAATTTGGTTTATATTAAGCAATTAATGAAGCATTTGAAGAGAAAAGTAAGGTGATCTAAAATTTTAAAAAGAAACAAAAACTTTTACTCACTGAAGCTGTGGGAATAACGGTGATCTTCTTAAAATTGTATGAAGAAGCCATTGTGGTGGACCCAAGGAGACCTTCTGTCAATAAATATATATTAAAAGTACAAGGAAAATCGATAAAAACGGGAGGAAAAGAAGGAAACAAAGAAAGAATCGTGAGCGACCCGGCTACAGTACCTCACAAATCTCGAACCGCACAATAATTGAAGCACACCACGATTTAAAATGTTGCTCCACACTTCTTTCTCGGACTACTGTGATTGAAGCCACAAATATTCTTCTTTGTTGATGGATATTTAAAATTATATTAGATTAATAAAGAGAAACATGATGATTCTATTCCGTTTTACAGGCACCAATTTCTTTCTATTGTTAAGCGTGTATCATCGTCTCTCCTTGAGAAAAATTGATGTGTATTATTCATTCTCTAGTGTAGTTTTGGTGAAAGTACAGCTACAATTCTCCAAAGTATGGGCCAGCTATGGAGCAACCTCCAAATACCCTTTCCTCTCGGCGTGCTATCGATCAGTGATATTCACCCTCACACTCTCTCACTTTTGCACGCTCTCTCACTCTTTCATCTGTTACTTTTCCTCGCAATCTCTCACTTCTGCACGCTCTCTCGCCTCCTTCATTTGCTTCCTCTCTCCTCTCTTCCATCTCTGCCTCTTCTGGGCACATTTGCCATCATTTTAATGCTTTCGTTCATTACTTACTGCTCTCTCTGATCAACTTCACTGAGGGAACCTCCACTCTCCCCTCCATCCACGAGCTTCATTCCTCAATTTGACTCACAATGTCAAAATGATCTTCAGCTGCGTACTGAGTTCTTCGTTATTATATTCTCATTTCTTTATTCTCTCTCTCTGCCTGCCCTTTCGCTCTCTTCATTTCACGTGCTCTCTCGCCGTTTCTGGAGGCGCGAGCATCGAAACCACAGCTGTCCATTCCAGATCCCTACTCGATCTCTTCCACAAGTGTAACGATAAAAGTGTTGAAGAATGAGAACTTTAAGGTGAAATGAAGCCATATTTGCTTTAGCGGTGCGCAAAAATATCAAAAGCATATTCACAGAGCAGTCGGATTTGGCCCACAAGAAAGTTTCCAGACTTCTAAGAACTCTTCACAGAATCTCCCTTGAAAGAAGCAGGTGAGTCTCTCTCCTTCGCCTCCGAGTACGCATTATCTTGCAGGGAGGATTTCGTTGCACGTAACGCATGGCTGGACTGGAATTCAACGCCAATTCCGTGGAGAAATCGAGTGTTAAAGGTGGCAGTGATAGTTGAGAATGGATGGATAATGCTGACCGAGTAAGAGAAGACGCTTTCAACGAGAAGAAGAGCACGCAAAGTATGATACCATTATTATATGAACCCCTCAGATAAATGCTTTTCATCGTCTTCTATTCCTTGCTAATCCAATATCCTCTGACGATTTGACAATCTCACTCTCTTCATTTGACTCTTCCTCCTCTCCCTCTCTCTCAATAGCGTGAAAGCGAGATAGTGTGAGAAACGAAGAGAGCCAGCCATCAATAGGGCTGGCTATCCACTCGACCATTCTATGCGTTTCTCTACTTCTCTCGAACACTCTCGCATTCCCATGCTCTCTCGTCTCTCTCGCTTGCGTTCTCTCATCTCTCGCATACTCTAGTAAACAATTGTGTGTGGCGGCTATTCGCGTCGGTTTCTACAGTTTCTTAGTTTTTCCTCCTTCTACGATAATTCGCAAGCTTCCTAAGAATGGCTTCACTAGAGTTCACTGTCTTCATTCCATTCCTCCCTCTTTCGAACTCTCTCTAATCAATCAGACATGTGGCTTCATTCATATGAGAGGAATCGCGAGAGAATCGAGCTTTTTTTTCTGTACAGTTTTGAGCTTTTCTTTAAATTCTTCAGATGAAAAATCGTATTTATTGGTGCCTACTTTCTTTGAGACGTTTCCAGGGATGTTCCTACGTTACGTGGAACCGATTTAGTGCAATAACACCCATCCAATAGGTTGTTGAGGGCCAAAAAATCGATTTTGGAAATTTAGGTCATGCTGTAATTTTTGACCAATGAAAGTGGTATAGCTATTGGGGAAACAACTTATAATGTTGTTTTTGATGTTTTTGAATGTATTTGCACCCAATAGTGGCCAATTAGAGCTCTGGAAGTATTTCTGTCAGGGACCGATTTCGGGGTCACCGTACAAAAAGTTAGCGCACTTTTTTCCCCCTTCTCGATTTGGCTGATTTTTGGGCACGAGATAGCCACCCATAGGCACAATCAATTTCGCACTAGACCCCAATACGTTTTTCCGATTTCCAAAGTTACGTCACTATTGGTGCACCCGACCGCCCCGCACCAGGGTGAGGTCCAGGAATGATGACGGCAACATAATAGTTGTAGCGCATGATGGTAGCTTTCTTTTGAAACAAAGAACGACCTTCTTCCTTAATTTTAAACAAAGTTATTATCATTTAAGTGAGCGCGATTTGACCTTCGAAAAGTGATAGTACCAACTTTGGCCTTCCGAATCTCGACGATGACGACCGATATCGGAATTCTGACGACGCAGTTTGAAAGAGCATCATTCAAAGTACTTCACACTAAAATTTCAGCCTGATAGGACTAATTTGAATTCACCGCCGCCGAGTGCTCGATTCTCTCGCGATTCCTCTCAATGAGAGGAATATTATTACTACTTTTTTCTCTCTATATACTTGTTCAACCATGATATAGTTTCATTAGTTCCTACTCTGCTTCTCGAGTAGAAAGTACATCGAGTAGTCGCAAATAGATAAATGAAGGCTGTATCTAAAGTTTACTTGAGTGAACCGTGCCTTCCTCTCTTTTCATTGCATCACAACACTCCTACCATTGCGCTTCTTAAGCAATGTTCTCAATCCATTTCCTACACAGTCCATTGTTTCTCACTGAAAAGCCAAAGGAATTCACTGTAATCCAGTCAATTTCAGATCCCTGCCCGATCTCGAATCTCTCTTATACGCGTGCCACGACTGAGATTGTACTCACAAAAAATTAAAACATGAAAACATCGAAGTAAGTCTGACTCTAATTTACTTTTAAATACGTCTTTTATACATTTTTATATGTCAAAGTGTTATTTTCATGTATGACTGTTCACTATCTTCGAAACACTGTACCAGACGCATAAACTTGGCTTAGACAGGCATTCTGGAATGTGTCCACTCCCTGGAAAAGCTGCGAGCAGATGGAACGCTCATGGATTTCCCTCGTACTATGAATTTTGTTATTCCTCGAACTGAAATTCACTCGGGACATCCAGGTCTCTTTGCACTAGCTCCGGACTGGAATTCAACGCCAATTCCACCTAAAAAGTATAAAACCATGCCTAATGTTGTATACATGCTTTTCCATTGTACAGTTACTCCCGTAGATAAATATTCACCGATTCAACAACCCGAGTCCATTCATAGCCTCATTCCATTCGGGTGATTTCATCTGAAAACAGGCACTACGCCGGATGTGAACAAAAAACTTTGGGAACCTACTATGAACACTTTTTTGGTTCTCGTCCGACCTAGTGACCTGAAAATATTTATCCACGCGCTTCGATGCCGTGTGGGACGAAGAGAGTCGACACTAAGTCTTATGAGAACTATGTCGTCATTTCGCCTTTTCTAAGGATACATGACGTCATTATTCCCATCCGACCTAGTGCCAGAGAATCGGCCATTTTCTCTCTCAGCAAAGAAGCCAGTGATCGATTCGACCATTCCGCGTTTCTCTACCTCTCTTTCACTCTCTTCCATTGCCATACTCTCCCGTCTTTGCCGTCTATACTCTCCTCTCTCTCACATTGCACGCTCTCGTTCCTCTCCTCGTTCTCTCCTGTCGTCTCCCTCGCACACCCTTGTAAAACGCCTCAATCAAGTGCGAGTGGCTACTATTCGTGTCCGTTTCTTCAGTTTCTCGCGTTTTTGTCCTGAGTTTTTCCTCCTTTTCCTCAGTTCTTCCACTTCCTCGTATTCTCTCCATATTCAATCAGACTTTTCGTTAAAATTATCAAATTTAGCAATTTTCTCTCGTTATGTCCGACCTAATTTGTCGTTCTCACTGACGGACCAAAAGAATTGAATCGATTGTTCCAAATTCCAGATCCCTACTCGATCTCGACTGTCGTTGCTATGGCGAAACTTCAAATTTATTTATTTTAATTTATGAATATTATGCAATCGAAGAAAACAGAAACGATCCAATAAGAGATAGAACATAATGGTGAGCACATCTTTCCATTTTTTCGGGCACTAGGTTGGATGAGAACTAAAGTCATACCGGATTTGATATATCAGGCGGGGTCATAGTTCTCATCCGGCCTAGCGCCATTTTTCGTTGTTAAAACGAGGAACAGCGCTGGTGCTGCACCAGAAAAAAAAGCGAAATACAGATAAACCTTTCAGAACCTTCCGATGATCAAGCTTTGACGTTTTGTAAGAAAGTATTAGGGTGTCCCGAAAGTTCGTGCACTACTTTTTGAAAATATGTTTTTCAAATGTCATCGAACTTGTAAGGGGGTAGTAATCGGCGCTGGATAGGGCATCCACTGTTCTTCCGTTTACATACTTCAGGGCTTGAAATCCTTGCGTTTTCGCAAAAATAATATAATTAATCCTGATCCATATAGAAACACCCCATTTACAGTTCTCTCATCTGTAGAGATATAAACCAGATTATCCGCTCCTGTGAGTTAGTAGTTCATTCTAAGCAAGTTTCCCAAACATCCCGCTGCCCCATATTGCATTGCAGAATTTAAACGAAACTCGTGATTTTCCAAACAAAATTTCAAAAAGTTGAGAATTTCATTCCAAACATGGATCTAAACGACTGCTAATAAACTAAAACTAAGAACTATTATTTTTTGAGTGGCTTGTCATTCGAAGAAAGATTACAAAATTTAATAATTAAAAAAACGAAATTTTTTAAATTAATGAAAGTTGAAAGTTTTGCACTACTTCAGCTATCACTAAAGATAGCTGTTGAGTGACTATTTTAAAAATAACTGCACACCCATCTCCTTCATTGGTTTCAATCCGGGTCTCACACAATAGTCCTAATTTGTGTTAAAAATTTTACAACGACATGACCGAAAATAGACTTTTCAGGTAATTTCAGCGTAATTAGATAGTGTTTTCAGAATATGATAGCGGAATCAGTTAGTAAACCTGCACATGTACAAAACACAAAGCAATATTTGATATGGTGCATTATAGTTCGAAAGGGAAAAAATAAGTAAAAATAGTGCACGAACTTTCGGGACACCCTAATACAAGGACAGAACTATATGATTAGGTGAAGAAAATCTCGAAAAAATGAAAAAGATGGTGATGAGTGTAGATCTGCCACAAAGTGCTCATCACTTCCTTTCCAGGCAAATATCAACTCTGGTACTTTACATTACAACATAGGAGATAAAGACCACGGTTCTGACAAAGGATGCCAGTGTGACTAATGTGTTCACAAACGCTTCCTTCATGGACTTTGTAAAACAGCCTACGATAAATATTGTCTACTCATGCGACTGTCCATTAGACACACACAATGTTATCCTTCAAGTATAATGGTACCAGGAAAAGGGGAGAAATTATTCATTCCGTGAGATCAAAGAGTCCAGATTGGGAATCCTCAGCTGCCAAGTTAGTCGATAGTGGTCCGTCGAAAGATCAAAGATCGCGGGAAGCGCACTGGCAACCAGGGAACGAACAGGGAAGATATATCTGGCATTCCAATGTCGTGTACCGTAATCTTATCCACACTCCTGGTTCTCTGTTTCAGCATGCCATCCCGTAGAGTTCCAGCAATAATCTTCCCTCTAGTTGCATCTCCCGCTGGAACTCTAGTCGAATTGTTCTAGAACGTTATAGTAATCACGTATGCATCTCCATTTCTTGAGCTCGTAATCTCCGAAATCGCAATCCATTTCTCCATTAAAATATTCGTTTTCTCTTTGATTGCAGTGTTTTCGAATATCGAGATTACCCTTTCCCGCCCGTTCTCGAATAGTTCAGAATATCGGAAGCTTCCTATCACATCGCTCTCCCTCCTTGAATATTTTCGCCAGACCGTAACCTCTCCTAACCCTCCACTCTCTCCTCTGGCTAAGCTACTCGACTATGGCATAGCGTAGAGAAGCTCCCAATCTTGTTTCTGAAATCTTATTTGTAAATCATCTCACTTCAAATTTAGACCATCTACTTCATTGGATACATTTACAATAGCACAAAACGATTACAATAACACAAGGTAAATAAATTTAACAAAAATATTCTTAGGCGACTACGCACTTCTTTGTGCTCCTATTCTTCGGATTTCTTCTGGAACCTCGTCTGCTTCTTCTGTGAACTCTTCCATTCTTCAGCCTCAACGATGACGAGGGAGAAGAAGGAGGAGTGATCTTTGATCCTTGGGCGATGGAGATGATGGGCGATGGAGATGAGGAAGAGCAGCTACTAGAGTCATCCGAATCTGAAATCTGAAGATGATTATTCCATCCGGAAGAGCAAGAAGGAAAGATGATTACCCCCCTCCCAATACACAGAAGACTAAAAATGTCCAAAAATATGCCAGTTCACAACATTTTCGATGATCAAGCCTTGGCGTCTTGGCTAAAAAGTAGAGGGAAAGTGCTATACGACAAGGTTAATAATTTCTAAAACTTACCATTGATGATGAAATCGGCATCCAAGTCGCACGAGGGCGCAAATCCATCTTTTTCAGCCATGAACTCGCTCCTTGACTGGCAATTGGGCAAGAATTCATCCATCAGCTGCTGTTCGAAATCAGATGAGTAGAAGATGACTGGATCATTACCATTTGGTGACGTCATCTTGCCCTCTCCAGAAGGAGAAGAGGAGGAAGGAGATGAGAAAGAAGAGGAATAATCCAAGGAAAGAAACTCGGATCGAGAAGGGTAATGGGGAAAGAACTGATCCATTAGGGATTGCTCGAAATCGGGGGAATAGAAGATGGGAGAGGGAGAATCCTGCACACAAACAGAACTGGAACAGGAATCCATAGTAATGAGATAGAGTAAAGAGGGGGAGCAACGAGTCAGTGAGAAGGAATAGTGAACGAATGAATGGGGAGGAGGGAGAGAGGAGGATTCGGATGTCACTTTCGAAAATATTCGCTGGAACGGCGTGGGGGAGAGGGAGGGGAGGGATTGGAACACTCCGATCGTACTTTCGAAAATATATGACCGGTAGAGGAAGTTCCGATCAGAGTTTAGAAAATATCTTTGGAAGAGGAGGAGAGAGGACAAGTACTCTTCATTTTGAATTGAACGGAGAGATAGAGAATGTTCGAGCAGGGAGGGAGAGAGAAAACGAAGGTGAAAAAGTGGAATGACTCATGCACGTAGGAAAGGCCAAATTTCGTGTTTTTTTTTCTCTCTCTCTCTCTCTTTCGCTCTCTAACTTCTGCACATTCTCTATTGTTAGAACAATAACTTGCCGACTCTTTTCCAGAATGCAATCTCAGCATCTAAATCCGATTTCAGCCGTAAGTCGTTACATCTGGGTACCCGGTGACCGTATGACACTGCACAGGATTTTAAATGTCCATTTAATGAATTTCAGAAATGTGTCACATTGGTTTAAATGATTCCAGCTTCCCTCGCTCTGGTTCGGAATACCGCGCCCAAAGTTGTAAAGAGCCTATTCCATTATGTCGTTGACACAGCAGATAAATATTCACATATGCAACAACCGGAGTCCATTCATAAAGATTCCATCCATTTGATTTCATGTAAAACATCTATTTGCATAATATGCATATCACATGATATGATCACTGTCTACGAAGACTACGGTGTTCTTCTTCCCTTGGACAGCATTGTGTGCTGGATTAATATCCGAATCACGGAAATTTTCTCATATGCTTTGAAATCCTGATAAAATACGACATTTCTAACAGTTTAGGATGATTTGATTCAGTAACGTCTAAATCTCCCCATTCAAATTCTTCAGTAACCTCCCCTCTATTTTCAGTATGCGAGATAGTGTGCGGAACGAAGAGAGTAATACTTTTCCTCTCCACTTTCTATCCAGCCAGAGAGGCCAGCTATCGACTCAGCCAGTCAATCCGTTTCTCCACTTCTCTGTCGTTCTCTTCCATTCCCATACTGTCTCGTCTGATTTGTCTACACTCTCTCCTCTCACACACCCTTGTAAAACGTTTCTATCGAATGCCATTGGCTGCTATTCACGTTTTTCCATAGTTCTGTTCCAATGTTCCATGGATGTTCCAATACCTTCTGTGATACTGTTCACTAATGTCGCCACCTTTATAGCATATTTCCCTTTTTGTCCCAATGATTCGTCTGAGTATGTATTATCAGGTTGTTGCGAAAGTCTTGTCGCGTCATAGCGCTTGAACATTGTAGCGCACATAGTCCTTACTTTATCTTTCGATATCATATAACTATTTACAATCGATGAGGTAATCGATAGCCTTTCTAGCGCACTTTACTTCACAGCTGAAGAATCATTTAGAAATTCACAGTAATAGAAGAAACCCTGAGGAGTGAGGCCACGGATACGCTCGTTTCTGCGTTTACTACTACTCGGAAAAGAGTGATATGGCCAAACGTCTAACATATTCATATACGCCATGAGCCATGCATTACCAGTCCACATTAATACATAGCCAAGCACAAACGACTTTCTTGACATTTTTAAAAATTTCGGAATCAAGTTTGGACGAGAATTTGCGGAATCATGATTTATCGTCTCATTTTCGTCCGATGTATCTGAGAATCACTATTGTTCAGAAATACTGATGGTGTGAGGTGGTTGACTTACTATTTCAATTTGGGGCTTGCCGAATATTTCCCCCGGCAAAATTTGTCTTTCAAAATAGAGATCCTCAAAATTGAATGACGAAAACTGCATTATTTGGCAAAATTATTGGTCACAGCCGGCTTAAATGGTTGACCTATTACGTTTATCTGAACAAGCAACCCTTCCTCTATTATCATCTCACAAGAAATATTTCAGAAGTGGCTAGTTATTTTAGGGCTATAATAAATGTTTCAAGTTATTTTCAGCTCATTTTCACTCAAAATAAAATTTGTTAAATTTTCCGGTTTTCTATAGGAGCTTCATTAGGGGTAACTACATGGCTGTAGTGCTCATGTATGCACCTAACATATATTTCGAGGTTAGGCGACCTAAATTCCAGAGAAGTGAAACCACTGTATTTACGCACGCGACAGGACTTTCGCAACAACCTAATATTTAAAGGCTTTTTATTCGTTCTTTCTCTCACTATGAGACTATTAAGCACATCGAGACTATTAAGCACTATTTTCTAATTCACCCTAATCTTCTGCGTACTCTTGGAATTAAAATTAGAAATCTTTAGCATCTATCCCTACCGCCACCCCCCTCCCCTCCCACCTTTCCTCTCCTTTTTCTCTTCTCAATCCTTCCCCAACCATTCTCACCCCCCTTCGATCTCCTCCGATCTCCTGTCACACAAGTCTCCAATACGATATACATTGGACAAGCGGCCACTCCTACCGCTCACGAGGCTCCCTCCCCTCGCCACTCTCTCTTTCTTGTGCGACACGATTCGGAAGATCTACTCCCCCCCCCCCTCCCTCCCTCTTCCCTAACCCTAATTATATTCTCGAACACTCTATACTTGATGAAGCGCCCTTGTGGTGTACGATAAATAAATAAAAATAAATAACTATGATTCTCTAGTAGAAAGTTCTGCTGAAAAGTTGCAAAGAGCCCCATTCAGCATCCTTAGTTTACTTGAGTGTTTCAATTCTTCCTCTTCTTTCTTTGAGCCGCTTCCAGTTCTCCTTTTTTTCAGCCTCGTTTTCAATCCATTTCCTTCATACTTCGCTGTTTCTCACAAAAGTATTCACAGTCTAAATTCCAGATCCCTACTCGATCTCGACTCTCCCTGCTATGACGAGACTTCACACACTATCCACATAAGAGATAGTGCATAGAATGACGAGACTGTGGTATCCTTTCGCTACACTGAATTGGTCTCAAATAATTTATCTCTTTATTAATTGTGATCTTTGATCTATATACTAATTATACAGATGCAAACGATGAACTTGGTCACTTTCCGGAAATACAAGGAACATTGATCACAGGACTCGACATCCCGATCGACAGAATTGCTCGAAGAATATGAAGATTCTGCAAAAAGTTGAAGTGGGTGTCTCTCCTTCGCCTTCGTGTATTCATTCTCTTGCAGGGATGTATACGGAGTGACATAGGATCGAATATGACTGGACTGAAATTCAACGCAAATTCCTCACAAAGAGATGCAAGAACGATGCAAATCTCGAAAATCCAATTATTCCCTATGTTGTATAGAAATGTTATCCATAGCATCATTGCTTCCGCAGATAAATATTCGATGACTTATCCAAATGTATACATAGGGACCACAAGGGGTATAGCCGAAATGAACCTATGTCACCCTAACTATGATCAAAATGCCCGCAGGTATCCAAATAAGATCATGCTTTTGGCTGTTTGTCGATATCTCAACTCTGAACCGCGCTAGAGGTCATAAAGTATGTGAAAAGGTGTCAACGTAGAGCAGCAGAAAAGCGAGACGAGGGAGAAAGGGGCGGAGCCAATTCCGCCGACTCTCCAGTCAAATCGCCAAAAAATTGGGCAAAGCTTCGCCCATTCCCGGATGCGCCTCACCCCCGAAAGATTAGGCGAAGGAGGGATGCAAGCGCGCTCTTTTGTATGCCAAGCCGCTCTCTACACGCGCCGGGGCAGAAACAGGCGAGAAGAGGGAGGGCGAGGAGGCGGAGTTTCGCGTTTGCCTCTCTCCTTTAATGAGCTCCCCACAAACTGATCTTCTTTGAAGCACGGGTCAGCGCCTTAACTTTTGCATGTTCTGTTTTGATAGAAAGTTGCCTTAGGCCTTGAGTAACAAATGGCCAAAGGGGGAGCTAAGTGCTTCAACTTTGAGGGATGATTTCGCCTTTTCGCAACCTTTAAGTCGTATGCTGACCTACTCAAACACGAACATGGATGTTCCGCCTCAGTTCACTGATAGATAGAGGGGAGATCTAGATGAATCAGTTTAGAGCGAACGATTTGGTTGCGAATGAAGCGCGCGCTTCCTAAATCTTTCTTTAGAGAGGAATCGTGCCCGAGCAAAGTGGGCGGAGTTTGCGGTGTCTATCCATACTCTCTCGCCTTTTCCTTCTGCACTCTCTCCTCTCTCTCACATTCGCCCACGTTCTCGTTCCTCTCCTCTCTCTCCTCTCCCTCCCTCAGCACACCCTTGTAAAACGTCTCTATCGACTGAGTGTGGCCACTATTCGCGTTTATAAAATTCTTGCGATTTTCTCCAATGCTGTTGCTCTCATTTTCCTCAGCTCTTCAATCTTCCACTTTACTTCCTCGAATTTCCGACATTTTCATTCAGATTTTGTTCTCACTCTATTTGCTTTGTCATTTCTCACTGACGGACCAAGATAATTGAATCGATTGTTCCAAATTCCAGATCCCTACTCGATCTCGACTGTCGTTGCTATGGCGAAACTTCAAATTTGTTTATTTTTCATGATGAATATTATGCAATCGAAGAAAACAGCATAGCAACGTAGATCGTCCAAAAGAGGAGGACATCATGGTGAGCACGTCTTTCCATTTTTTTCGGGCACTAGGTCGGAGGAGAACTATAACGCCATGCCGCCTCTGATATATCAGGCGGCGTCATAGTTCTCATCCGGCCTAGTGCCATTTTTCTTTGTTAGAACGAGGAACAACGATTGTGTTAGACCAGTACATGTGCGAAATATAGAGAAACCTTTCAGAACCTTCCGATGATCAAGCTTTGACGTTTTGTAAGAAGGTACTAGGACAGAACTATATGATTAGGTGAAGAACTTTTCGAGTGTGGTGAGTGTAGATCTGCCACAAAGTGCTCATCACTTCCTTTCCAGGCAAATATCAACTCTGGTGATTTACATTGCAACTTAGGAGATAAAGACCACGGTTCTGACAAAGGATGCCAGTTGACTAATGTATACATAATCTCGTCGTTCATGGACTTTGTAGAACCGCCTACGATAAATATTGTCTAATGATGCGACTGTACATTAGACATGCAAAATGTTGTCCTTTAATCATGCTGGTAGCAGGATAAGGGAGGAAAGAGCGATTCTATCAGTTAGATAAGTCAAGATTGAGAATCCTCAGAAATTAGTCAGTAGTGGTCCGTAAAAAATATCAAATATCACTTAGCGGCAACCAGGGAATGAGCAAGGACTGAGATAGATCTGACATTTCACTGTCGTGTACTGTAATCTTATCCACACTCTCTCCGAAATCGCAATCCATTTCTCCATTAAAATATTCGTTTTCTCTTTGATTGCAGTGTTTTCGAATATCGAGATTACCCTTTCCCGCCCGTTCTCGAATAGTTCAGAATATCGAAAGCTTCCTATCACATCTCTCTCCCTCCTCGAATATTTTCGTCAGACCGTAACCTCTCCTAACCCTCCACTCTCTCCTCTCGCTAAGCTATTCGACTATGGCATAGCGTAGAGAAGCTCCCAATCGTATTTCTGATATCTTATTTGTCAATCATCTCAGTTCAAATTTAAACGATCTACTTCATTGGATACATTTACAATAGTGCAAAACGATTACAATAACACAATACCCGCATGAACACAAGGTAAATAAATTTAACAAAAATATTCTTAGACGATTACGCACTTCTTTGTGCTTCCATTGTTCTTTTTTGATTTTCTCGATCCTCGTCTGCCTCTTCTGTGAACTCTTCCGTTCTTCAGCCTCAACGATGACGAGAGAAGAGAAGGAGGAGTGATCTTTGATCCTTGATGGGCGATGGAGATGAGGAAGAGCAGCTACTAGAGTCATCCGAATCTGAAATCTGAAGATGATTATTCCACCTGGAAGAGTAAGAAGGAAAGCTTACCCCGCCCCCCTCTCAACGCACAGAAGACTAAAAATGTCCAAAATGTACCGGTTCCGAACATTTTCGATGATAAAGTTTTGACGTGTTGACTAAAAAGTAAAGGGAAAGTACTATACTATAAAGTTATCAATTTCGAAGTCTGACCATTGGCGGTGAAATCGGCATCGAAGTCGCACGAGGGCGCAAATCCATCCTCTCCAGCCATGAAGTCACTCCTTGACTGTCCACCGGGTAGGAATTCATCCATTAGCTGCTGTTCGAAATCAGATGAGTAGAAGACGACGGGATCATTACCATTTGATGACGTCATCTTCTCTCCAGTAGAAGATGAGGAGGAGGAAGGAGAGGAGACAGAAGAGGAAGAATCCGAGGAAAGAAACTCGGATCGAGAAGGGTAATGGGGAAGGAACTGATCCATTAGGGATTGTTCGAAATCGGGGGAATAGAAGATGAGAGAATCCTGGACAGAAACGGATCTGGAACAGGAATTCATAGTGATGGAGAAAGAAAGGGTACAACGAGTCAGTAAGAAGGAAGAGTGAACGAATGAATGGGGAGGATGAAGAGGAGAGGGAGAGGGGCGGGTTCCGATGTCACTTTCGAAAATATTCGCTAGAATGGCGTGGGGGAGAGGAGGGCGTCTAGTTGGAACACTCCGATCGCACTTTCGAAAATATACGACGGGTAGGGGGAGGAGAGTGAGGGAGAGGGTGATGTCACAATTTCGAAAATACACACTGGGAGGGAGAAAGAGGAGAGTACTCTCGAGTTCGTAATGAATATTGTAGAGAAATATTTTAGTAGGGGAGAGAGAGGAAAGGAAGGGAGAGAAAGAATGGAATGATTCATGTGTCGGGCGAGCAATGTTCAGTTTGTCGCCTCCCTCTCACGCTCTCTTTCTCTTCCATGCTCTCTACTTCACGGCATCTTGTATGTCTGATATCTCTCATCTCTCGCTCACAGTGTCAACGCACTGCAATCTATTAGGTTTTTGCACAAGTCCTGTGGAATTTTGATATTTTGCCTTCCATCTTCCTGTTGGATTGATAGATGAACTTCGGGATATTGATTACTAATGAGGCCTTGCATACTCTTACATATGCGCACCCTATCATCATTGCCCAATCAGAGAAGCGAGAACAGGATACAGTTAAAATTACGAAAATTCATCCATCGAAAACGCAACATTTTTCAATATTATGTTTCCTCTGAAGCATGAATGCTCAATTCATGGTGGTTATATGAAGCTCCCACCTTTACCCTATACATACTTTTTCTTATGCATTCTGGAAGTTTATCATTTCGAGGAATGACTTGATCTGCAAAATGACTGCATGTTGCATTTCTGTGTTCATTTTGCATATTTCAGAAAAATGAGGAATTCAGATTTTCTGAAAGGGGAAACAAGCAGGCGCCACTATTTCTTATGAGGATATAGCTTCTTCGTGGATGCATTCAGCGCGCACATGACGGAGCCTGTGTGCTTGGTCTTCCATTTAGAAAAGCAGGTACAAGTCACATGCAGCCTGGGTCTGCTCATATTTTTGCTATCATGTAATTTGGTTCAAACCCACTCACATGACATGCCTAACCTATTTTTTGAAGGAACATCAATGGTACTTCTCACCCAACATTATGAAGTTGTTTCATGAATTTTCCCTTCAAATATCTAGATAAATAAATTTAAATCTAAATCTTGTGCTTTTTTGCAATTGGGTTAATCATAATTGCTTGCGTTGGTTGCACGATCGGTTTGATTGAAATATACGTGAGCGAAGTTCAAGCATATCCCTAAACAACTCCACGTTGGTTGGCCATTGAGCACCTATTCTTCCCAAAATCAAATCTCACTTGTGCATAAAAGAGCATCCAAATGCTTTTGAAGCATGTCCAATGTCAATTTCACTGTCGCACAACACGCTGACCAATGCATTTCCTCTTCCTCGTTTACTCTCCATTGTCCTCGCACTTAGCTGTTGACATTCCAAAAGTATTCAGTCGATTATTCTGAATTCTAGATCCCTACTCGATCTCGACTCTCACTAATAAATGTTCACGATGCGAAAACGCGAGTCTATTTATATCATTACGTGATTCCATCTGAAAAAAGCATCACCATACTTGTCACTGCTTTTCTTCGAAGATAGATTGTCATTGAGATGGCAACGTACTGAAGGGCTTCCAGCTACGGTGTATTTTCCCCGGTTCAAAAGTGCATGCTGAATCGAGATCAAATCACGAAATGGTTTTCATGACTTTCGATTGATTGGAAATTCCAATAAAATAGGAAATTTTAGTACGAGCTGATTGAATAACGTTTACCAATCTCGTCTAGCAATTTCATCAGTATTTTCCCTCTATTGCAAGAATGTGAGATAGTGCTTCTCCTTTTTGGAATCCTCATTACATATCTGAAACTCTCTAGAAAGTTCAACATATTTTCACCGATCAAGTCTTTTATCGTTGCTTCCCCTCTCCTCCCTATCCTCTTTCTCTACCCTCCTATCCTGATCGTTTGAAACTTCTTGGCCTGCGCCCGCTTACTGAGAGGAGAGTCATAGGCGATATTTTTATGACTCATATGATTTTGACTGGATCCACTATTATTCCCCGCTCATAATCCTATGTATACAAACCTTAACGAGACCAGCGAGATACATTCACATCAAAATTCGGTATCCATATCGAACTGACCACCAGCACTTCTAGATTTCATTCCTTTCATGTTAGAACATCCAGATGGTATTCTCAACTCCCTGAAGAAATTCCAACCGCCCCCAACATACGAGTATTCAAGCGCCGATTACTGAACCACCCCTTAATCGCCATACTCTCTCACACTGAATAATTACTGAGAGTCATTTCCCATTTCCTTGCTATTTGATCACTCATGCACCTTATTGTTACTCTTTCGTCGCGCCTCGGGCGAAGGTAAATTATTATTACTATTATAGAGAGTCACCCCTTTTCTCTCCCAGCAAAGGGGGGCATCTATCGACCAGACCAATTCGTGCGTTTATCTATTTATTTCCCTTCTCGTACCTCCTAGATTCCCATACTCTCTTGTCCTTACACTCTCTCTCTCTCACCCGGGAATCCATTTCCCGTCGCTCTTTGCTTCACAACCCACTGGCAAAATCTTTGCCTTTAGTGTCGTTCATTCTTTTTTCCTCGCATTTGCTAGTTCCCACTGATGGGCCAAAAGCATTCAATCGATTACTCTTGTAGATCCCTACTCGATTTCGACTCTCCTTACTATGGCGAACTTCTCACACTACCCTAACATGAAATGAAGAAGCAGTGGTATCGATGCTGTTCTCTGAATTAGTTTAAAACAATGTGGCACTCTATTTTCAGTTGCAAATGGTGTCGCTTTCTATTTTTATCTTTGATCTTTATGATAATTATGCAAATTAGGGAAAGGGAAGCACGATGCCCTTGGCCACATTCCGGACTTCCTTACGACATCGATCATTGATACCGCTCTCCTAGTATACGAAATTTAGATTTCCAGAATTACTTGAGGAGTATGAAGAATTCATCTTCAAAAAGTTTTAGTGAGACTCCCTCATTCGCCTTCGAATATTCATTCTCTTGCAGGGTTACGAAGTGACATTGGATCAAATATGACTGGACTGGCATTCAACGCCAATTCCTCACAAAGAGATGCAAGAACGATGCAAATCTCGAAAAACCAATTCTTCCCTATGTTGTATAGCAATGTTACCCATAGCATCATTGCTTCCGCAGATAAATATTCAATGACTTATCCATACGTGTACCATCATGCAAAATCACATCTCATACGTGTAAGAAAACGAGATAGCATGAGGAACGAAGAGGGTCAGACATTTTCTTTGCCTGCATAGAGCTATCGACTCGACCATTCCTTGTCTTTCCCTACTTCTCTCTCGCTCTCTTCCATTCCCATACTCTCTCGTCTTTGCCGTCTGCACTCTTTCCTCTCTCACACCTTCGTGCACGCTCTCGTTCCTCTCCTCGGCTACTATTCGCGTCCGTTTCTCCAGTTTCTTTCTATTTTGCCTAACCATTCAGTGTTTTCGAATACCTTCTCTCCATTTTTTTTCATAATACTTGTCAAAGTCATAGTTTCCTTCTCCCTCTTTCTCATTCGCTCTTTCTCCGTTTCTCTAGTGGTTACTTGAGCGAATACTTTTTTCCTCGCCCTTCTTTGTTTCATAGCGCACTTGCAGTTTATTCAGCAATGCTCTCACTCTATTTTCGTCCTACCTCGCTGTTTCTCATGCGTGGCCAAAATTATCCAATCAATTGCTGTCATTTCCAGATCCCTACTTGATCTCGACTGTCGCTACTATAATGAGACTTCCATCAATATGAAATTTTCGAAATTGAACCAGAACAGAAAGGTGATTCTGAATAATATTTTTCACTTACTCTTCACACGAAACATCATAAGATGTGCAATTTTTTTGGGTTTCAGAACCTTCCGATGATCAAGCTATGTCGTGTACAAGAAAGATACTGGAAAATCTGGTTTGAAGACGACTTCCAGGACGAATCGCTTTCAGATGAACTACCATCATGACTATCTCATTAGTAGTACCATCTGTCTCATAGCTAAGAAGGTGAGTGCAATCTAGCACAAAGTGCTCATCACTAGTCTTCCAGGCAAATATCAACTCTGGAACTTTGCATGCCGCCTTCTCGACGAAACCCTCGTAATGACAGAGAATGCTACGTTGACTAAAGTATACTTTAATACTTCATTCCTGGACTTTGTAAAACCATCTTCGATAAATATTGTCTATTGGTGTAAATGGGCGGGTTCCGATGCCACTTTCGAAAATATTCGCTAGAATGGCGTGGGGGAGAGGAGGGCGTCTAGTTGGAACATTCCGATCGCACTTTCGAAAATATACGACGGGTAGGGGGAGGAGAGTGAGGGAGAGGGTGATGTCACAATTTCGAAAATACACGCTGTATGGGGAGGAGTTAGGGCGAGTACTCTCGATGTCGCAATGAAGAACGGAGAGGTTGAGAAGATTCTAGAAGGGGGGGAAAGAGAGGGTAGAAAGGGAGAGAAAGTATGACTCATGCATGTCGGGCAGTTTTCCTCATCCCCTCTCACGCTCTCTTGCTCTTCTACGCTCTCTACTCCACTGTACTTCGTCTGCATTCTCTCTGTCTTAGCGACAACGCGCGACGATCGATTGGGAGGCGACTTTTCGCGACTTTTCGCGACAATAATGGTCGAGCAATAATTGTTTGATCTTTTCGTAATCTCTTCGATTTGTTATCCTTTCGAATTCCCTGCCACATGAGGGTTTTCTATCATGCACTCACTCCATCCTCACAAATTACTCATACCTTTCTTGCTCCTTTATGTAAGCGTTAATAAAAAAAGTCAATATTTTTTAAACTGAAAAATATTGACGATCTCGACATTCAATATTATGGATGGTTAGATGAATCACGAACATGGCAACTATTCTCGTCTGTTTCTCCAGTTTCTTTCGCATAAACGACTCTCTTCCTCCCGCCCTTTCTCTGATTCACACCGCACTCGCCTACATATGCGTTTCTTTAGCCTTCTTATAGTCCAATTTCTCTCATTATTCGCTGTGGTTATTGACGGGAACCAACTTCAATCGATTACTCTAAATTCCAGATCCCTACTTGATCTCGATTCTAACTGCTATGAAGCGACTTCAAGCACCATGCATTTATTTTTAAATAAGAAAACACTTAACGGTGAGTTCAGCTATATTTTTCTCGCATAGTTCACAAGTATATATGTGAAACCAAGTTCTCAGAACTTTCCGATGATCAAGCTTTGACGTACACAAGATAATGAAGCAAGCTCCTTACGTAAAAGTGATGAAGATCAGAAAATTCAAAGAAAATCCGGCCAGCACAAAGATGATAATTAGAATGGTGAGTGTCACTCGGATGCAAAGAGCTCATCACTTATCTTTCAGGCAAATTCAATCTCTGGTACTTTTCTTTTGAAAAAAGCACGAATTTGCATTCATCCCAAATAAGCGAAACAAGTGCATCATCAAACATTGCAAAACCGCGTTCGATAAAAATTGTTCATTGATTCGGCTGTCCAAAACACAGTATGGTTCAACGGTTGAAAAGAGGATGAGAGGAATTCAGCCACACTATGGAATCAAAAAGAAAGAGAATTATTCTTTCTTTGCCGTCACTTCAGTCTGACAACTTGCTAAAGATCAATATAATCAAATACCATGGAGGATCTGTACGGAAGAATATACGAGGAGGCAGCCGAGGGGATAGATCTGGAATATATATATAATATAATCCAACATTTTCTCTCTGCAGAGACGCAAGATATCGACTCGAACATTCTCTGCCTTTCTCCACCTTTCCCTCACTCACTCTCTTCAATTTCCATACTCTCTCACCTTTGCCGTTTCCGCGCTCTCCTCTCACACTCTCTCACATTCCCACTCTCTCTTATCTATCGCCTGCATACTCTCCTCTCTCGCATACCCTTGTAAAACGGCTCTATCGAATGCGATTGGCTGTGACTCTCGTCCGTTTCTTCAGTTTCTTTCTATTTTCCTTTTCCTTTAGAGTGATTGGCATACTCTTTTCAGTAACTCCGCCTGCCAATATTCATGTCTTCACCTGTTCACCCTTTTTCATTAGACTGGCGATCGAAGTCATAGTTTATTCGCTCTTTCTCTGCTCATCAAGTGGAAATTATCACGGGAAAATCACAACGAGATAACTTCAGCCTCTGTAGTTTGATAAAGCGAATACTTTCTTCTTTGCTCATCTTCACTTCACAGCGCACTTGCCTTTTATTCAGCAATGTTCTCACTCTATTTCCTTATATTTTGCTGTTACTCACAGAGACACCACAATATTCAGTAAATTCCTCTCAATTCTAGATCCCTACACGATCTCGACTCTCGCAAAATAAACGTCTATCGATATGAATATTTTGAAATATAACAACTGAGGTGAGTCCGAATCAACATTTCCCTCGCTAGCGACACGGTATATCAAAATGTGTGCAAAGTATATTGATTGCAGAACCTTCCAATGATCAAGCTTTGACGAGTTCAAGAAAGTATTGAGAAAGTCTGGTTCACAAAATTACATCCAGGACAGATCAGCTCACGACGGACTATCGTTTCGACTATATAGTCATCAAAACAACTTGTCTGATAGATGAGAAGCTGAGAATCCATCCGCCACAAAGCGTTCATTACTTCCTTTCCAGGCAAATATCAACTCTGGTACTTTACATTTCCACTTGTCGCTGTAAACCTCGGTACTCTCAACGATTGTTCCGGTGACTTGAAGGGAACGTACAACAGATCGCATTGAAAAACATTCTTCGATAAATATATTCCACTGCTGCGGCTGTCCACAAGACTTACACAATCTTTTCCATCAATAATTATGGTAGCATGGCAAGTGGAGAAAAGAGCCATTCAGTAGATTCAAAGAGCCATATGCTGCCAATCCAGCCGGGGGTGACCTGTCAAAAGATCAAATATCACGGGGAAACACACAAAAATGAACAGTGACTAAAATTTAAATGGAATTTACCGTCTTGTGCCACAATCATTCTCACTCCTGGTGGAATAGTAAGACCCCAGCATTGCCATGACTCGTAAACCACCAGCAATAACCTCGTTCTCTGGTTCCACTTCGAGTGTAATCTTATTTTTGAAGAACGTTATTATACAGTCTTCCCATTCCTCTCATAGTCTTGCTGCTGAAATTTATTCGTACCGCATTGGTGCATTCCACTTATCCACTCATATTTTCAATCATTGCAGTATTTTAGAATATCTAAAAGTCAACCTTTCCCGCTCAGTTCGTAAAGTAACGACGATCGGATGCTTCCTATAACGTCCCTTTTCATATTCAAATATATTCGACTAACATCATAGTTAGGAGAGAGGATGGAACCTCTCCTAACCCTCCATCCTCCTCTCGCGAACCGTGTTGTCAGCTACATAACGTAGAGAAGCAGATTTATCAAAATCCCGTTTCTATTATAATTTTTTTTTCCAATACGATCACTTCAAATAAGATACGTCTACTTCATTCAGCATTAGTATTTGACAATGAACATACAACGAAGAAGAACATTTACAATAACACAATACCCGCATGAACACAATAACTAGGCTATAACGAATTGATTCTTAGACGACTACACACTTCTTTGTGCTCCTATTCTTCATATTTCTTCTAGAACCTCGTCGACTTCTTCTGTGAACTCTTCCATTCTTCAGCCTCAACGATGACGAGAGAAGAGAAGGAGGAGTGATCTTTGATCTTTGATCCTTGATTGACGCCGGAGAGGAGGAAGAGCAGCTGCTAAAGTCGTCCGAATCTGAAATTTTAACATGATTAACTGCCAGGAAGGATAAAATGGAAAAAATTAGTATGATTACCCTCTCTCAACACACAGAAGACTAAAAATGTCCAAAATATACCGCTTCACAATTTTTTCGATTATCAAGCTTTGACGTGTTGGCTAAAAAGTAAAAGGAAAGTACTATACTATAAAGTTATCAATTTCGAAGACTTACCATTGGCGGTGAAATCGACATCGAAGTCGCGCGAGGGCGTGAATCCATTCTCGTCAGCCATGAAATCGCTCCTTGACTGGCCATTGGGAAGGAATTCATCCATTAGCTGCTGTTCGAAATCAGATGAGTAGAAGATGACTGGATCATTACCATTTGATGACGTCACCTTGCCCTCTCCAGATGGAGATGAGAAGGAGGAAGGAGAGGAGATAGAAGATGCCTCTTCATCAGATGAGAGAAACTCGGATCGAGAAGGGTAATGGGGAAGGAACTGATCCATTAGGGATTGCTCGAAATCGGGGGAATATAAGATGGGAGAATCCTGGACAGAAACGGATCTGGAACAGGGATTCATAGTGATGGAGAAAGAAAGGGAACAACGAGCCAGTAAGAAGGAAGAGTGAACGAATGAATGGGGAGGAGGAATAGGAAAGGGAGAGGGGCGGGTTCCGATGTCACTTTCGAAAATATTCGCTAGAATGGCGTGGGGGAGAGGAGGGCGTCTAGTTGGAACATTCCGATCGCACTTTCGAAAATATACGACGGGTAGGGGGAGGAGAGTGAGGGAGAGGGTGATGTCACAATTTCGAAAATACACACTGGAACGGGAGGAAAGAGGGCGAGTACTCCTTATACTCCTGATTTGAAGAGAAGGTTCTAGAAGGGAGAGAAAGGAAGAGAAGGAAATGAATGACTCATGCACGTAGAGGGCACAATGTCTCCCTCTCGCCCTCTCACGCTCTCTTCCTCATCCATGCTCTCTACTCCACTGTATCTCGTCTACTCTCTTTCTCCTTCGCTCTCTCACTTTCGCATGCTCTCTAATCCACCCGAGTGCGTCTGCATTCTCTCATCTCTCGCTCTCAACGGCAAGGCGCGGCGATCAATAGCGAGGCAATATTTCGCGGATGTCTTTTAGCAATGGCGCATGCGATCTTTGCTCTTTTTCACTTTCTCTTTTCACCTGTGAATCCCTAATCAAATCCCTGTGCAAAAAAAAACTTCCAAGAGGTCTTGAAGCCCGTTCAATGTCCATTTTTGTTTGAAAATTATGCCAAGGCATACCGTTCTAGTTGACAATTGTTCATTACGAATTATACTTTGCATTTTTGCAATCCCTTCGATTTCCTTGTCACATGAGAGTTTTCCATCGTGCACTCACGTGATTTTCAAACTTTGCGCATTCCTGGAGAGAGCGAGATCTAACGTCGCCGGATTAGAGTGAAGGACTTAATTTGCCCGCGATCGCGCAAGGGCTGCCTTGACGAGTAATGGCCCCGTCAACATTCCATATTTTGATTAGCTGACATGTGAATGGAAATTCCAGGTCCCTATTCGATCTCGACACCCTGGATCACCCTGGATTTCAAGTAAAATACGTTTGACTCGCACTGAACTCAAGGTAAATTCATTTTTACCACATGCAGTTGATATATAATAAATTTTGGAGAGAAGATAATTGTGTTAACTACTTAACGTGCTGTTTCGATTGTCGATCTATTCTCTACCATGTATTGCCATGCAGAATTCAGTACCACTTCTTGCTATCCTGAAACATATTTCATGGCCAATCATTCACCTCATTTGACAGATACAAGAGCGACGCTAAAGTGAATGCCATCGTCAGGACATTATATCATGGAGTTGTACATTCGAGAGTGTCACACATTGCCGGATCCCTAAACTGATTGACTAGATGACTAGATGAGAAGTTGTGTTATAGATAAACCTATTCATTATTTGCCATCTTCTTGCATATTTTGGTAAATGTAATGGTATTCACGCATCAGGCGCACAGGTTGTTCGGATAGTGCTAATCCACTTTCTTCATCTTTAAGGATACACGATAACTATAAGTAAGCATGAGACCCAGAGGAAAATATTCCAATAGTTTTGTACTGCACTACTTTTCCACTTTTGGATCATTATGGTTTAGAATTCAGTCTCCTTTTCAATGCAGAACACATCACATTCGACTACATCGTTTATTCAATTTCTGGTATTAGTTATGACAATTGGTGATACAAAACTGGACTTTATTGGAGTGTTTCTTCGTCGACTCTCGAAGATCGTAAGATCAAAGATCACGCGTTCCAATCGACCTTCACTTCCTGCAGAAAATACATTAGATTACATACTATACTGGAAAACCCTTTTTTTAACTGAAAATGGGGAAGGAATGGTTGCTCGAGAAATTTCTCTCTTCATTGTGACCTTTCTATTGGGGTGTCCGGAAAGTTCGTATAATTTTTTGTTTTTATTTTTTATTCAATGCTTTACAATTCTCAGTGACCAATGTATGCCCCCTTCTTTCTCACTACCTCCCTCCAGCGATTGGGCAGGGTCTCGATTCCTCTCTTCCAGAATGCGGGTTTCTTCGAGACCGCCCAGTTCACGAAAGCCCTCACAACTTCATCTCGATTCTTGAACTTCTTTCCTTTGCAGAAGTCAGAGAGAGAGCGGAAGCAGTGGTAGTCGCATGGGGAGAGATCCGGGGAATACGGTGGATGGGGAATCCTCTCGATCTTCAGCTCGTCCATTTTCTTCTGGGTCATCTTCGCTCGATGTGGGCGAGCATTGTCCATCAGAAGAAGAATTTTGCCCTGGTTCAGGAGTCTGGGAGGGACTCTGATCGCGACATTTTCCAGTTGTTCAGAGAAGAGGTCGGCATTGATGCTGGTGCCAGGGGCGAAGATCTCCCAGTAGATTGGACCGAGCACTGAGAAGAAGAAGCAGAGGAGTTCCTTCTTTCCGTGCTCTTCCTTCTTCGGGACGGGCGTGGGCTTCTCATCTGCATCCACCCATTGCAGTCTCCTCACAGGGTTATCGTACGTGATCCACTTCTTATCTGTAGCGATGATGGAATTGACCCATCGAAGATTGGATCTACGATGGAATAATTCCCGACAGACTTGAACACGATTTTTCAGCTGTTCGGGGGAGAGGTCATGGGGAATCACTTGTGGGAGTTTCGGCTTCTTCCCAGATCGATGGAGGATATCGGACACCGTTGATCTGGGAGTACCAGTATCCTTCTTCAACTCACGCACACTGGCCATGGGCTTGCGCTTCAGTGTGCGGAGAACGAGAGACTGCTCGAGGGAGGGAGGGCGTCCAGAGCGGGGTTGATCATTGACACCAAACTCCCCTTTCTTGAAGCGGGAGAACCACTTATAGCAGAAGGGTATGGAGAGGGCGTCAGCTCCTTCCGACTGGGCCAGGGCAGAGTGGGCCTCCTTCACGGATCGGCCAAGACGGTAGTAATGAAGTAAAACTGCTCGGAGGTAGAGATGGGAGTCCATCACAAGAATCAATGTAGCAACTAGGAGACTGATTAAATCCTCTCACTACTCAACGTCAGAATGATGCAATACATTGTTGACAAACAGATTGCGCAATCACTGCATTTGATCGCGAACTGACTTTTTTCCGAACCATTATACGAACTTTCCGGACACCCCAATATCTAGCAGATTAGACTGATGAGAAATCAGAATGAAAAATGAGTTCTTGCGAAGCTATCCCTAACTCTCTCTCTCCAGTTTTACAAAAAATGATTTTTTTTTTGAAAAATTAATAATCCCACATCGATTGTCTCGTCGTCTTTGCGAGGGCGGAAGAGATTTCCCCGAGCGATCGCCTCGTTCCACACTCGCACCTCCTCCTCCTTCTTCTTGCTCATTTTCTTCTTCGGCTTCGTCTTCTGCAAAAAAATCTCGAGTTTTTGGAATTTTGTTAATTTCAAGCTTGCCTAAGGGAGGTCAAAAGAGCGCATTCGCAACCAGGTTAGGATTAGTGTGGAGTGCTCAGTACCCGCTAATATTGGAAGCATTCTAAGATCTACGGGGCACGAGCCACGCTTCTTTGACCTGATCCTTGATCTTTGATCTTTGATCTCCTCAGAAGTCCCCCATCAACTTGCCTTGGGCTTTTCGCTGTCCATCTGCGTCTCGGCAACGGGCAGCGTCTTCTTAGGGCTTTCCTTAGGGCTCTCGCGCTTCAGCTTCGCCGATTCCTGAGGAGATATCAAAGATCAAACACCAATCTCCAAACGGCTTCATGAAGTTAATTCATATCCTGAGGTCAACGTCTATTAGGTCTTTTAATTTTTTTTGATAGAACGAACGCATCATAAGCAGAATGACAAAGATCAAAGATCAAATTCCCCTCACCAGTTCGTCCAATCGATCCCTGCTGAACATAGTCTCGTTCGTGCCGACGCGTTCAGTACTCGCCATCTGAACTTTTTGTGTTAATTATACTTAATTAATTAACTAATTACCTTCTCCTTGCTGGGTTCCTTACTTCCTTCCTTAGACTCTTTGGACTCCTTGGATTCCTTCCGAGAGTCGTCGAGGAGATCCTTTACCTGAAGAGATGAAAATTAGATCAGAGATCAAAGACCAAAGACCAAAGATCAGACCTTGCTTCCTCCTCCATCCTTGGGGCTATCGTCATCAGCTGCGCCCTCCTTCTCCTTCTCGCTCTTCTCCTTCTTATGCATCTCAATTTGGATAATTATAGATCAGAGATCAAAGGTCAAAGTTCAAAGACCAGACCTCGCACTGCTTGCTGAGGGGTTCGCTGCTCGAGACGGGTTTCTGCAAGGAAATGGAGTTAGAAAGATCAAAGATCAATGCCCAAAAATCAAAAACTCATAGTACAGTAATCACTGACTAGCGATCAAAGATCAACGATCAAAGATCGAACCGGATCTCCTCCCGGGCCCTTCGTTCCCTTCTTCCGTCCCTTCTTCTCGTCCACTTTCTTATCCGAGCCCTCGGGCGATTTCTTCGGCGACTGCAAGTTGCATTGTTTTTGTTTTTTGTTGTGATGTTATTGTTTTGATGCTTTGAAAAACAAACATATATCAAAGACCCCTCACCTGCTTGTAATTCTTCTCCTCGCCCTGTTTGCTCTTTTTTGCTTTGCGCGGGGAACGTCCTGGAACCTTCCTCGAATTAAATTTTTATTTTTTTTAAACATTTTAATTAATTAATATTTTATAATTAGTAATTAGCAAACGAACTCTCTGGCCTGCCTCCGTCGCACCTCCTTCTTCTCATCTTCGATCGATTTCGCCTGAAACAAATTTTAATGAATACCGTAATCCTACCGTATCCCTTTCTAGTGAAAAGGTCCAAAGTTACCGTATCCTTCCTCTCCTCGACCCAATCCTACCGTATTCTCCCTTTCATTGATCCGAGGTTACGGTATCGTACATGTCAGCGAAATCAGAACGGCCACCGAGAGGCACCGAGAAATTTTTGATTTCTGGCTCTCTGCGAATACGCAATTTTAAAAGTCGTGGTTGTGCTCATATTTTTTATCAATTTGCCTGGTCGATTTGCCGGAATCGACCCGGACATGTTCGGTTTGTTCGCTTTCGATTAATCGATTTCTAGTCATAATTGACCGATCATGTCCGGGTCGATTCCGGCAAATCGACCAGGCAAATTGATAAAAAATACGAGCACAACCACGACTATTAAAATTGCGTATTCGCAGAGAGCCAGAAATCGAAAATTTCTCGGTGCCTCTCGGTGACCGTTCTGATTTCGCCGACATGTACGTTATTCTCCTCGGCCCAATCCTACCGTACCCTATCCCTCTTCTCGGGCCAATCCTACCGTACCCTCTCCCTCTTCTCGGCCCAAACCTACCATACCCTCTCCCTCTTCTCGGGCCAATCCTACCATACCCCCTCTCTCTTCTCGGCCCAAACCTACCATACCCTCTCCCTCTTCTCGTGCCAATCCTGCCATACCCTCTCCCTCTTCTCGGCCCAATCCTACCGTACCATCTCCCTCTTCTCGACCCAATCCTACCGTACCCTCTCCCTCTTCTCGGCCCAAACCTACCATACCCTCTCCCTCTTCTCGGCCCAATCCTACCGTACCCTCTCCCTCTTCTCGGCCCAATCCTACCGTACCCTCTCCCTCTTCTCGGCCCAAACCTACCATACCCTCTCCCTCTTCTTGGCCCAATCCTACCGTACTCTCCCTCTCCTCAGCCCAATCGTACCGTACCCTCTCCGTGTTCGTCCCAATCCTACCGTACCCTCTCCGTCTTCGGCCCAATCCTACCGTACTCTCCCTCTCCTCTGCCCAATTCTACCGTACATTCTCCCTCTCCTCGGCCCAATCCTACCTTCCTTTTCCTGGATCCAAAGTTGCCGTAATCCCCTCTGCCCAATCCTACAGTATCCTCCCCTTCACACCTTCACATCGGCGTTGATGTTCTCCGCCTCGATAACTGTGAGCCCCTTCCTCGACTCTCGCTCGTCAGGCGCTCGGTCCATTGAACTCTACAAGAGTGATATTTGATCTTTGCTCTTTGATCTCAAGGGTTATTGAGTGATCTTTGATATTTGCTCTTTGTAATTGTACAGCATGTAACATAGATGATGTCATGAGTACAGGAAAGATCAAAGATCATAATTTATGATAAAAAATTACATAGTGGGAATGCTTGGACGAGTTTCCCCCGCCGAGGCAGGTGAGTGCGAGGAACGAGGCTGCAAGGGAGATTTGATCTTTGATCTCATCTACCGTATCCCCGGAGCTACCGTACCCTTATCATTGGAATTACCGTACCTCCAATGGCAGCAGCTGCATACAGTAAGCCGTCGATCATCACAGAGATCAGAGATCGCTCCGAGCGGAGGGGCGGGGCGGAGCTAGCGACCACTCTGGAGGAGGGGAAGAGACGAGAGTGAGGGGAGGAATGGACGAGCGATCTCATTTTGAATTAATCCAATCTAGTCAAATTGCGCACTTTGGCGATCTCGTTAGTGAATGCACGTAGTCGCTCATTGTTTGTCTGATTGAACCATAACCATTTTCAAATCAATTTCGGAAAATTGGGATCACTTATAAGAAGGAGTCCGAGATCTAAACGAGAGGGAGATGTGACAGTTGAGAAGATTAGTGCCCCAACCGACTATGTGTTGTGCCGAAAGAAGGTGTCTTACTCCAGGAACTCGTCATGCCCTTTTGCGAGGTAGAAGGTAAGCATGTGATGCACGGTTAGCTCTCTCCCTCTCTCTATTTCTCTTCCGTTTTTTGCAAGCTCTCGCTCCTCTGTAATCTGCACTCTCTCCTCCCTTCACGCAACACGAAGCGAAGTGATCGATTGAGAATGCTCTTGAGCGTGTTTCAGCATTCCTTCTATTTCTATTTATTTTATAACATTTTTTAATTGCTTGTTCCGAACAAATATTGTGCACTTATCCTCTCGCTGTCTACTTCACACAGTATCTGGCCCAATAATGAGAGTTTGAGAGTGACCGTCTCATTAAAAAAAGTTTTTCTATTGTATGAAGTTTGGTGAGTAAAACCAGAGAGAGTTCTTGAAAAAACCATTTCTACCAAGGAGAGCTAGAGTTACTCCCTCGCTTTGAATGCATGATTTTTTTCTTCTCCACTTTTTCCATAATTACATTCAATTTCAGATCCCTATTCGATCTCCATATTTTCCATCAGTGTGACTTTCTATTAATTTATGAAGAATATTGACGAGAATTCAAGGAAATCATTTCTGAATTCCATATTTTAACAAATTTAGCAGGAGATCTTGTTCTACAACATGATATGTCACTGGTCGAGGAGTGAGTAAATCTATATTTATCTCGATCATATTTACCACCTTTTTCAAGTTTATTAGTTAATCTTTTGATGAAGTGGATGTGGTTACTATTACTTCAGATTGAAATCCAAAAATGCTTGTTCATCTCAGCAGAAAACCCAATTGGCAAGCAAGAATAGCAGCAATGTTCGAATGGCACATTGTTCGTTGGAAATATATGCCTCATCTGTTCGAATAACTGCGCTTGAAACAGTTCGTCACAGTAGTTCATCTACAGATAAAGATGTTACTTGAAAGAGCTGAGAGTATTTCGAAATAGTGCACTTTTCGTGTCTTTTGGAAAAGAGGACAGAAAAGAGTACGGGAGAGTAGCATTTTATGTAAACAGGAACGAAGAGGTATCGGTGGTTTTCTAGTTTATTCTTCCATCTCGCCCTCTCACATTTGCGTGTTATCACTGTATTCGTGTCTGCGCTCCCTTCATTCTTTCTCTCGCTCTGGTGTAAACGCTTGGAAGGATGACTCATGATGAGAAACACTAGGCATGAAAAAGGAGGCGGCTCAAGAGAGCACCTGCTACCTGACAAGAGAAGGGAGGAAGCGGGTAGTTTTCTTGATCAGATAATCAGCCAGAGTCCCTTCCAGAAGTTCCTCCAGGAAAGTGCATCATCAATCGAATTCACATCTGTTACTCTCTCTCTCACCTTCCCAGCATCATCTCTTTCTTTTTCACTGTCTTTCGTGTTTCATCACTTGCATGTCTGATAGGATTCGAGTGGGTCTAGTAGTCCATGATCTCTCATCATTATCAGCCCATTCCTCCCTCCAACATTTAGCAGGAGAGTGCCGGTATCCAGATATCCGGCCTATCTCTGCATCTCCTTTCCCATTCTCTGTTTCATGTTCTTTTTTGTTCGCCATTCGTATTAATTGTTTATTTCTTATCTCAACATTCACTTCACGTCTCATTCACTGTTCACATGGAAGCAGTGACGAATTGCTATTTTAATTGCATGTACTCTCCGTCATGGCGTTGACGTTAAAAAATTGAGTAAATTCCACCCATTCAGATCTCTAAATGACCTCAACACCCGTGGATGATGGCAACATAACGATTAACGGAAGACAGAACGAAAGCATCGAGGTAACTTGTCAAATTTTCTCTATTCTCACTCTCTTTCCTTTCAATGTTGTGGCAAGGTTAAGAGAAACATTTGAGTGTTAATTGGACATCAAGATTAATCGCCTAAGCCTTTCCAATCATCGTTGATTATTCAGGAAGCCACAATCGACTTCATATGTAATCGTTTGCGATCTGTCATCGATAATAACCTGAATCCTGAAGCACGTGGCCAGTTTCCGTGAGATCGTACCATTCGATACAAAGGAAATATCGTGCGTAAATGATGTGAAATGAGCTCAGGAGAATGGATCAACAGTCGGTCATGCAGTTGATACTGCCGTGAAAGATTAGCTGAAAGTTTCCGCTGCGGATGGTCTAGAGATAGCCTTCTTTTACTGCAAAGCCTTCCTGCACCTCAGCAGAAAGTGCTTCATATACTAATATGCCATTCATAAGTTGTATTAATTGCCCATTGCCTATTTCTATTTTCGTATTTTTTTCACTCCTTTTAGCAAGCTTCTGGAGTTCAATAAAGTTCTCTCGTTTAAACCTTGTTCGTCCGGAACACTTGATGTCGGGTTTATTGGAAGATCAATGAACATAACAACAGATCAATGAACAGGGGAGATGAAGTTGTAATGAAAGAGAGAGAGAACTCTTTCTGTCTAATGAATCACGTTTTCCGCATTGCCTCAATCTCTGTGATTCACGGTCGCCTTGTATTTACTTCAATTCGACAACATTCGATGGTCGGGGTTGGTCACTGCTCTATCCCATCCTTTTCGATCCCCTTAGCTTGGACATGAGGACGGAATGTATTGAACGATTCCAATCTTTAGCGAGAAGAGCGCTCGCTGCTTGTTCTCCGAAAGTTGAGAATGACTCGACATCGGGCCTCTCTCACTGGCGGTACTCGCTGTGATATGGGACCGCCTTATTTCTTGAACCCCACCCGAAAGTGTGGAGAAAATGGTGATGGAGTAAAGAAGGGAAGAGAAAGAGAGGTGAAATCTTCAGGAATAATCGGTTTGTCAGTTGTTCCATCGCCTCTCTCTCGTACTAGAGTGCAAACGCGGCCTTCGTGCTCTCCTTTCCCTCTTCTATTGTAATTGAAGTGGTCGACTCAATGGCGATCGGTGGCTGCACAATATCTCCCTTCTCCCTATCTTGCCCAATTATTCCATATTTTAGAGATCTCATATAATTTCTTGTCACTTCAGAGTCATCTATATGAATCGTTCTGTTTTAAGTTCTGGCATTGTTTCGTCAATATTACTTCATTCAGCTTACGTCTAATTTGTATTTGAAAATCGTGCGACGTTGATATTTTCACACTTACTTTCGTTATGCCAATAGATTATGCTAGTTTTCCAATTATACTCATTTTAGATCTCTAAATGACCTCGACACCCTCGGACGATGGGAAGAAGCAGATTCGTGAATTGAAAAAATACATAATAATACAAGGTAAAATCAATATTTCACTATTCTCTCTCCATTAATTTTCGTAGCAAAATTGAGCAAAACGAATATTCGTGAAAAATCAGGCAACATCAGGGAAAATCTGGAAAAATTCCCCTACAATCGTTAACCTTTCAGGAGTCCAAAATCGACCACCCACTAACGGATCTCGCCGGAGATGGTCTGCGACCTCACCTTCGTGACCACACAGTAATCTGCCCCGAAATTGGACAATACGGCGCATCCAAGATTCTCAAGTTGAGATGGTGCAGCAAAGAACGAAGAAGATGTGGGTAATGCTAACACATTGATGGTAGGCAAGGTATATGTTTCCGCTACGGACTGGCTAGAAACGGCAATGTTCTATTGCAAAGATTTTTTGTATTCTGTATTTCGTTGTTAAGATGCTTATCATGTGGTTATAAAGAACAAATGCAAGGAATATCTAGAAGGAGTATCATGAAAATGTACTCCTGAAATCGAACAATACAGTTTTGTTGCTCACCAAAACTTCACTGGAATCCTCAAAACCGCATTTTCATATAATTAATTTGAAGCAAGTTACGACTAGTTGGCTGAGTGCCAAGTTACCATGAAGGTCGTCAGGCAACGTTCGAGAGAGCGCAACTTGAAGAGATTTCTCCAAATATTTCAACCATATTTCAACCAGGCGCTTGTTTGCTGATAGCCCTTCTTTAAGCAGTCAATACATTCATGTTTGCAAGATTACATGAGCAAAGTGTGTTAAAATCTTCGACCTCGATTAAAATCCCTTTTGGTTGAATAATTTCATCATGATGTAATTGTGTTGTGTCATAGATAATGAGTATTAGTGTGAAGTCTAAAACCATCTGCCAAGGTTCACAATACTGATCGTTGCTCTCTTCCCAGCTTGTCCTCCTCACTCCCTCTCACCTCTCCCTCCGCCCGCTCTGACCGCGTTCTCTACCCCGGTGTGTGTAGAGAGCGCGCGCTTTTGATAGACGCTCCCTTTCCCTTCTTCTTCAGCTTTGCGCAGTGGCGGTAACGTGACCAATGAGGCTTAGCCGAGGTGCGTTTATTGCTGGTTGAAAACTTTTCCCAATTGCCCGCTACGGCCCCTGAAATACGGGTGCCGCATGCAATTTTTGCAAGCCCGAAGGGGCAAAAAGTTTGTGTGTTCGCTTCTAACATTCCCACAGTCGAGATCACACCTTCGATTATCGGGAATGCATGGAAGTTTCGTAAGGTAGATTAGTTATCGTATCCCGGATCACACTTGTACACAACCAGCAATCGATAGCTGACCATCTATGTACTGTGGGAGAAAATCAGAGATCTCCCTTCGATTACCATCAAAAGTTCACAAAGGTCAACCTCACCTCGCTGTCAATAACTCATTAATTGGAGTCAAATTCAGAGAGTCTACTCTCTCGCTCTCTGAGCCCACACTTTGACTGGCGATCTCTAATGGTAATCAATCCACTCTCGCCTATAAAACCATACCGGATCGGTCTCCTGCTCACACCAAGTCGTCGACATGGCCCAGTCCGTTCCTCCCGGAGACATCGCCACCCAGCCTGGCAGCAAGATCGTCTTCAACGCCCCCTACGATGACAAGCACACCTACCACATCAAGGTACCTTACCCTCCACCTCCAGTAGGATGCCCTTCTCCTGTGATACTGTAGTTCCTCTTTTGGTTCCTGTTCCCTCCGAACTCTCCACCCATACCTATTGGCCTACAGTATCCCTCCCCATTCCAGGTGACCAACTCCTCGGCTCGTCGCATCGGATGGGCCTTCAAGACGACCAACATGAAGAGACTCGGAGTCGACCCCGGATCGGGAGTCCTCGACCCTAAGGAGGCTGCTCTCATAGGCTGTCTCCTGCGACGCTTTCGCCTACGGACAGGAGGTACGGTATCCCCTCCCTTCTTCTCCTACTATTCGTGCCTGGTGCCTGTTTCCAGAGTACAGTAATCCGATTGTTTCACCCCTATCGAATACTGAATTAGAACTTATCTTTTGTTCCTCCCTACTAAAGTACCTTATTTATTGATCTCTTTCTCTACAGGACACCAACAACGACCGTGTCACCATCGAGTGGACCAATACTCCCGACGGAGCCTCCAAGCAGTTCCGCCGCGAGTGGTTCCAGGGAGACGGAATGGTCCGCAGAAAGAACCTCCCCATCGAGTACAACCCTTGAGAGCAATAAAGGATTTGTATGAACAGTAGTCGCAGCTACCATTGCTTCATACTTCTAATCTTTGATCTCATCACATTACCTCGATTTGATATAGAGCCGTCATGGTTTTTTGCCGTTGACTTGCACTGGCATATCAATTACGAAGCGACTTTAAGGTACTGTACTTTGGGAGCACTGTAGAGCCAATAAACTATGATTATTGATTGATCGAAGATTTATCAAGGGGGGCGGTGTCTCTCCATTATCTTGTCTTCACATCTTACTGTTGCTCACTTCTTCTTACGACTTCTTTGCTCTTGTGCCTCTTGCTTATGCACACATTTCCTCATTCTGTTCGGACACTCCTAGTTCACTGTCGACTGACGAACAGTTCCCCTATCGCCTTCTGGTCCCAGTTCCTCTGATTAGGCCATAACCCACTATGTCCATTGCTTACTGCGGCCAAAAAAAGCCAAAAACCCTGTATCTGCTCGGATTGCCCTGTACGGAATTATACACGGGGCGTGTGAGAAAATATAGGTCGCATAGAAATATACACCTTGGCTTGTTTTCAACATTTTTTGAATTAATTAACTATTTCCGAGTAGACCTCATAGAATGTCCTCGTGTTGACATGTACACTCAATTAAAAAAAGTTACTCGTTGCATAAACCAAAATTCGGCTTTGCAGTGAAATTCCATCCGGAAGTCGCTTCTCTCGCGCCTGTCCCTGCTGTCATTCCGATGAGCCCTCTCCTCGTTACGTCGCAAAGGAATGTGGACATTTATTCTGCCTCAAGTGCACTGAAGGGAGAAGCAAATGTCCTGAATGCGCGAAGGAAACCACTTTCATCAGGATTTTCGAAGGCCAAGAGCACTCTCGGACGTGTGAAATCTACTTGTGCAACAAGCCGATCTCGCGATATGTCCTTCTTTGTGGACATGTGCTGTGTGATGCGTATACATTCACTCTCCAGCTGGAAGAATTGAAGCTCGGAAGGAGGCCCACTGCCCTTTCTGTCGTGTAACAATCACATCAACGATCCAGCTGAAGGAGGAATACAAGATTGAGGAGGAGAGGGAGAGTTCAGAACCACCGATGAAGAAATGGAAGACTCAAGAGAAGAAAGATGGAATTGAGGAGAGTGTTCAAGGGACAACAGATGCACCTATTGCAAGCAGAACCCGAGGATCAGTTAAGAGAAAGCATGGAAACAACTGATTTAGATCGCAGTCGATCAATCACCCTATTGTAAACTTAAGATGAGCCTAGATAAAAGATAAAACAATTTTAAAAATCAAGGTTTTCTAATGTATTACAAGAACAAGGAGTGCTATGAGAAATTATCTGAGTGAATGAACATATTTGTGAATAGGCTTGGCAAAGTTGGTAAAAATGGAATTCGCCCTAAATGTGTGCATATATGTGTAGTACTCAGTGAGCGTAGCTCGTGCATGGCATATTTAGTGCTCTAAGTGCCTTACTGAGAAGTACGCGGCATGTTAGTCGAAAAACGTCAATTTTCGAAATTTGTCATTTCGCAATCGATAGGAAAGAGTCATACCTCAAAAATTTCGGAATATTCATATGATTTTATTTACCAAGTTTCATCCTTATCGGTTCCCAATTCTTTCAGAAAATTCGAAAATTCGAATTTGTTTTGTAATTTATTTATTATTACTCTTTCTCCGGGGGTGGTTTGGGAGCGTTTTTATTTTTGATTCTTGTAGTAGTACCTATCCACTATTTACTGGGAGAAACTAAGGGAAAAAAATTGAGTTTTCGCAAAATTCGTTGTGAAGCACTGAAAAGTCGAATAAAATCAGTTTGTAATAAGGACCTGCCTACCGTAACCCAAAAACAGAACTGGAGGGCAGTTGTTCTAGAGTTATCCGTCATGCAGTACTCGATGAGAGAACTCCACCAGTATCAATAACATTTCGATGCGCATCCTCGCGCGCGAGAGCGGTGATTTAAAATATATCGAGAGGTTACGGTAGTTTATCAACCTCAGCGCTCTCTCGCGCGCGGAAGCATATCGAAATTTTATTGATACTGGTGGATTTCTCTCATCGAGTACTGCATGTTGGAGAACTCTAGAACACCTGCCCTCCAGTTCTGTTTTTGGGTTACGGTAGGCAGGTCCTTATTACAAACTTATTTTATTCGACTTTTCAGTGCTTCACCACGAATTTTGCGAAAACTCTATTTTTAATTTCTCTTAGTTTCCTCCAGTAAATAGTGAACAGTTACTACTACAAGAATCAAAAATAAAAACGCTCCCAAACCACCCCGGTGATAGAATAATAATTTTAAAAAATCGATTTTTCGAATTTTTTGAAAGATTGGAGAACCGATAAGGATGAAACTTGGTAAACATAATCATATGAATATTCCGAATTTTTTGAGGTATGACTCGTTCCGATCGATTGCGAAATGACAAATTTCGAAAATTGACGTTTTTCGACTAACATGCCGCGTACTTCTCAGTAAGGCACCTAGAGCACTAAATATGCCATGCACGAGCTACGCTCACTGAGTACTACACATATACACATTTAGGGCAAAATCCATTTTTCCAACTTTGCCAAGCACATGTTCACTCACTCAGATAGTCTCTCCTATAGGTTTGAAATCTGAATTTTTTTCTCACAATAAAAATGGAGGAGATCGATTCTATCAACAGACCTTTTCAGTATCCCTCAAGACTCCCCAACGTATCTAACATTGCTCCCTCTATCTCCCTTACTACTCCTCCCGCTTCACCAACAAAAACAATTATACGCATCCTTTATTGCTCTCAAGGGTTGTACTCGATGGGGAGGTTCTTTCTGCAGACCATTCCGTCTCCCTGGAACCACTCGCGGCGGAACTGCTTGGAGGCTCCGTCGGGAGTATTGGTCCACTCGATGGTGACACGGTCGTTGTTGGTGTCCTGAAGAGAAATAGATCAATGGAGAGGGAACTTATGGGCATAGGGGGTACAAAAGACAAGGGTGCAACTTCAGTATTCGATAGGGGTGTCACAATCGGATTACTGTACTCTGGAAACAGGCACCAGGTACGAATAGTACGAGAGGAACGAATGAGGGGAGGGGCTACCGTACCTCCTGTCCGTAGGCGAAAGCGTCGCAGGAGACAGCGATGAGAGCAGCCTCCTTAGGGTCGAGGACTCCCGATCCGGGGTCGACTCCGAGTCTCTTCATGTTGGTAGTCTTGAAGGCCCATCCGATGCGACGAGCAGAGGAGTTGGTCACCTGGAATGAGGAGGGGTACTGTAGGTAAAGAAGTGTGGGTGGTGGGTTCGATAGGAACTACAGTATCAGAGGCTAAGCGTATCCTACTGGATGTGGAGTGTACGGTACCTTGATGTGGTAGGTGTGCTTGTCATCATAGGCGTTTGTCATCATAGGTGTCATCATAGGCGTTGCTTGTCATCATAGGCGGGGCGTTGAAGACGATCTTGCTGCCAGGCTGGGTAGCGATGTCTCCGGGAGGAACGGACTGGGCCATGTCGACGACTTGGTGTGAGGAAGAGACCGACAGGCGATGGTTTTATAGGCGAGACTGGATTGATTACCATTGGAGATCGCCAGTCAAAGTGGGGGCTCAGAGAGCGAGAGAGTAGAATCTCTGTATTTGACTCCAATTAATGAGTTATTGACTGTGAGATGAGATTGACCTTTGTGAACCTTTGATCCTAATCGAAGGGAGTGATCTCTGATTGCACTCAGAGAGAGATGGGAAATGGTATGCTATCGAATAAAAAGAAGTTGAACGGATGTTGATTAGTGTAATTCCAGGATACTGCAGTGAATTATGATGAAAAGTCATTGCTATGACTCATATTTCCTCCCACAGCGCAAATATGGTAAACTAACACAAGTTGAAGCGGCTGTTGCCAATAGTGATTGGATACGGTTACAAATCATGCTTTCGAGAGTTGTCGTACATTCCCTCTGGGGCTGGTAGAAGAAAACATACTGCTTTATCACTAACGTCATAGCGCCGACATGCATCCATTTGTTCAATTTAGAGCCAAGAGAGAGAGGTCCAGATGGGCACTGATCTATCTACCTTAAGGAGAAAATACGGTAATGATTGAATGTGCAGTTCTGAGTTTCGGAGGAATTAATTGTGGTTGGCAAGAACACCAGAAAGTGGTTTCCCACTCAGTGAACGCATAATGTTTGATCTGACTTTTTGCCCCTTCGGGCTTGCAAAAATTGCATACGGCACCCGTATTTCAGGGGCCGTAGCGGGCAATTGGGAAAAGTTTTCAACCAGCAATAAACGCACCTCGGCTAAGCCTCATTGGTCACGTTACCGCCACTGCGCAAAGCTGAAGAAGAAGGGAAAGGGAGCGTTTGTCAGGAGCGCGCGCTCTCTACACACGCCGGGGTAGAGAACGCGGTCAGAGCGGACGGAGGGAGAGAAGAGAGTGAGTGAGGAGGTCAAGGTGGGAAGAGAGCAATGAACAAGGTTCAGAACGAAACCGTTCTGGGTAGATGGTTTCATCACAAAATTATGTCACAGCTGCTAGATCTTTGCGAACAATTCCTTGTGCAGTCATATCAGAGATGAGGGGGGCCTGGATTACAGTATGGCTACCCTAATCCGCCTATTCGAGCTTGGAAACGCATCAGGAATTTATTTTTATTGATTTTTACATTTATTCAGTTTCCTGCAACAAAACGAAGGAACGACGAATTCGTCTCTGAGAATGGCACTTGGATCCCCAAAACACGGAAAGATAACAACGTGCAAAGGAGTTCTGCGGCCGGGGGGAATTTAGCACCCGTGGAACGCTTGGAAGGCATCCATGTTGACCACTACACCACGAACGCCCGCATTGTTGAATGTAAATTGCCGTGGTAAAACACTAGCCTTTTCTCTGATGAACCTTGAATAAACAGTGCGCGGTGGGCGATTGTATCCGAACGAAGTGCAAATTATCATCTGAACACCTGAGATAAAATTTAATGACTATGCTAGATGCTTTCGCCACTGCACTACGTATTGACTGAGAGAGTGAACCCAGAAGTCTTTACAAGGAATGGCGATTTTAGATCGATTCTCTCGTGAATGGGGTGATATTGCTTATTGTACATTGTGTATATCTAATCATGAATTCCCACTCACTTTATCAATTGTGGATCATTACCTATATGAGTGACTATCTGAGAGAACTGAGCAATATCGCCTATAGGCCGTACAACGGAAAATAAAGTACCAATGTGAAATTTGATCTTAGAGTAACTTTTCGCGTAGAGTTCGAAAATCGACCTTAGAAAGCCGTATCTCTGACCCCTCATTTCCTGTGTCGCGCTGTATCTGGGTGGTCGGTTTTTGTATCTTTTGAACGGCTCATCCAAACCTCATAAATGCATAGTAATTCTGAAAGATCTCGGCGAGATAAGCATTTTTACCATTGGAAGTGAAAGGCTAGCTCATCTGTAAAACAAATTATGTCAAATATTATGAAATAAAATATGACCAAATTGACGCCCTGGAAAATTTTAATTCGTATGCCCTTTTTCAAATGTGGTATTTAGATTCTACGTGAAAAGTTACCCCTGGGTGAAATTTTTCGCTCCAAAAGACGTGCACGGACGGGGTTTCCTGGCTCGAGGAAAACATTATTATGCAAAATTTCTGCATACATTTGTATTTTTCAGGCGAACCATCGTGATCTCAGATCACTTTTGAACAAATATTTACTATTCTAGATTGGAGAACTATGATTACGCTAAAAAATACGGAGTTTCACTCATTCCTAAAAATGTTTACCAACATAGAAAAATCTCAAATTTGGCCGCTGATAGCTTTAAATATTCAACTGAAATATCGCAATTGCAAGGTAATTCGTATAACATGTATCGACATACATGATATAAAGTTGTATAGAGGCTCTCCACCAGTTGGATTTTAAAAATATTATTGCATGAAAACGTTACTTTGAGAGTGCGCAAAAATAATTTATACAAAATTAATGTGTATTTTCGAGGGGATTCGACTAATTTCAGGCGTAAAACCATATTGGCATATAAGGTTATTAGAAAACGTGTGCGTACTTACAGATTTCAAAGATCTAAAAATATCGAAATTTCAGCATTGTGAAATTCGAAATTTGGAAAACAACGAAGAATTCACTCTCATCAATACCAATTGACTCAAAACGAGAGAAATTGCATTAATTTATAAAAATTTCTCAAAATTTCACGAAAATCTTTTCTAAATATCAATTATTTCAAATCCGGCACGTTCAGAATCGCATATTCATGCAATAACATTTTTAAAATCCAACTGGTGGAGAGCCTCTATACAACTTTATATCATGTATGTCGGTACATATTATACGAATTACCTTGTAATTGCGATATTTCAGTTGAATATTTAAAGCTATCAGCGGCCAAATTTGAGATTTTTTGATGTTGGTAAAATCGAATTTTTAGGAATGAGTGAAACTCCGTATTTTTTAGCGTAATCATACTTCTCCAATCTAGAATAGTAAATATTTGTTCAAAAGTGATCTGAGATTACGATGGTTCGCCTGAAAAATATAAATTTATGCAGAAATTGTGCATAATAATGTTTTCCTCGAATCAGGAAACCCCGTCCGTGCACGTCTTTTGAAGCGAAAAATTTCGCCTAGGGGTAACTTTTCACGTAGAATCTAAATACCACATTTAAAAAAGGGCATACGGATTAAAATTTTACAGGGCGTCAATTTGGTCATATTTTATTTCATAATATTTGCCATAATTTGTTTTACAGATGAGCTAGCCTTTCACTTCCAACGGTAAAAATGCTTATCTCGTCGAGATCTTTCAGAATTACTATGCATTTATGAGGTTTGGATGAGCCGTTCAAAAGATACAAAAACCGACCACCCAGATACAGCACGACACAGGAAATGAGGGGTCAGAGATACGGCTTTCTAAGGCCGATTTTCGAACTCTACGCGAAAAGTTACCCTAAGATCAATCTTCACATTGGTACTTTATTTTTCGTTGTACGGCACATGCTTAATTCTCTCAGACAGTCACTCATATATACAGTTGGGGTGAAACTTAAGATCGCCTAGTTAGACGATCTAATAGGGAAGTAGAGCGCATACTGGCAACAATGCAATTCCTAAGTTGCTAGATCAAATTTCATCTAACTGCGATCCCTTGCGATTTGCTACGCCCCACCATCCGAACAGGTTCATATGTCTGATAATATATACATAATTGATAAACAATATTTGCATTTGCTGCTGTAAAATACGATCGATATATGGCAGAATAAGCTAACACGGAAATAATCTGTCGCACGATTCAATAATCCTCATACCATGTTGTACCATTCGATATATCGCAGAAATATTTATTGTAACTTATGACGGGTACTTCTGAAAAATACCGGTATGGGTTAATGATCACAATTGGGCTAACGAACGTGGGGAATAATGGAAACTGGATTAGGGGGGAGGGGTAGGAGATCAATAATGAGATCGCGTGTTCTCCTATCGAGATGGATGTAGTCGACAAGATCAGTAGCAGTTTACAGCTTACTGTCCGAGATGAAGTGCCATTTGCCGAGCTCTTCGGGGAGGTCTGCAGCATCGGCAGCAGCTGCAGGGGCAGCGGCCACGATGGCTGCAGCAGCCTCGGGAGTGACCATGTGCACGGCACCATCGACACGAGAGAGACTGCAACATATGACAATGCTACTTTCTGAGCAGTCGTCTGACTCTCTTCAATTTGCACACTCTTTCGTCTCTTTGACTGGCGAGAGAGCGTGCAAACTGAAGTGAGTCATACCATTGCTCTACTTTCTGCAAGGGAGTTGCCACTCACGTGTTCAGCTTAGGGTTCGACTCAGTGATCAGTTTCTTCCAGAACGCATTAGTCTCCTCGATCACCTACAAAACATTTGTAGAGCCTTCTTCTCGACATACGGTAACTATTTCAAACCTTGTAGCAGTAGGCCTGATCCTTGTACTCTCCGTTGAATGCGAATTCGTTTGCAGGCTTGCCAGTTGGGATTTTGGACGTCTTGAGCCACTCATAGGTAGCCTGCATTCAATAAACACTGTTTGCATAAATATTAGATTTATGGATAAGATATCGTTTCGAGATTGTTCGATTTTGAAGAGTCCCTTGATGTACTGGGCGTACTAACATATAACTTCAAGATGCGATGGCAGATTCTCACTCTGGGCAGTCCGGGGAAGACCTTCTCGACATCGTCGATGGAGTTGATGTCCTTGGCGACGGGATCAGTCACGTCGATGGTCACCAGCTTCCAGTCTGTCTCGCCATCATCGATGAGTGCCAGACAGCCGACGACTTTCACCTTAATTTATGCATACAAATCGATGGTTGTGAAATATGGTTCGATTTGTAAAGAGAACAGCAACAGCATTGATTACGACCTCACCTGGATGACAGCTCCTCTCTTGTGGACAGTGGATCCGATTTCGACCACATCGATGGGGTCGTTGTCTCCCTTGGCGCCCGTATCTTTATCAACGTGCTCGTTGTTCTCCCACGTCTGCAACATGAAGTATGTATGCTAAGATAATTAGTCCCTGCACATCGTATACTGTGTTATGAGTATCCAATCGTTAGTCCCTGGTCAGCGAATAATCAACCAACAATAGCACTAGCAGGTGTATTGCGCATTGCCTTTGTAGTGCCAGTGCGAACCTGACAGCAATTAACCAAAACACAAACCTGGGGCAGTGCGCCATAGTTCCAGATTGATCCGCGATGGGGGAAGATGTTGGTGAGGAATCGGGGCACGCCATTCTTCACGTCCTGCTTGATGGGCGACAGCGGCTCCCTCGTCGCCATCTGCAGTCAACACACTATTTAGATAACAACATCTCCCCCAATTTCACCTTTTTCTGAGCACTAACATATATGAACAATATTGATAACCAAGAAAAGCAAATGGCAATATGGTAAAGTAATACATCAACGTGAACTATAAGGTAATAAAATCCGATTATCGGCAAATGTTGCCTTTCAAAACAAGAGACATCCCCAATATATTTTTCCCACGCTCACCTCCATTTTAGCGTTGCTCCATCGAGGGATCTCAATGATCATGTTGAACACCTTATTCGCCTCATCAGCATAGAGAGGAATGTCGTGCCAGGGAGAGATGTATCCCTGAGGTCCCTCTGCAAACATCTTGTTAGTCATTTGCATTAATCATTTAGACGGTTAAATACTATGGGGGGAGACTGTGCCTCCTTTTCGTTAAGAACGAACTTAAGATATTAGAATCGGGCTCATAATTGATACGACCTAAACTAAATTTAGTTTTGCAAGCCATGTGCGTCGAATGAAAAGAGATTCGTCAATTTTCGTGTTTTAATCTCTTCTGGGTTATCGCAACTTGGATGATTGCCAACCATGGATATAAGGGAAATTGCCCAGGAAACGGGAGAAAGAGAGAGCTCGCGAGGCGAGAGAGTGACCCTCTCGTTTCTCTAATCGCGTGAAGTTGCTGATACTCATTCTTTAAGACTAGTATCAAAGTTAAAAAGGTACATTAATTTGAAGCTGACAAGTATAGTTTAAACAGTCCACGGAGATACCTACTACAGTTGAAATATACTTATTGATAACAGGTATGATATTGCGAATGGGCTCTTCACGTGACCTATCGGATCTGTAATATACATACACAATAACTCACTGATATAGCATCTGTAGTCCAGTGTGTAGAGGGAACCTCTCTCCTCGGTCTCGTACTTAACAATGTCGCTATGTCCAGACATTCCTGGTATGTTTAGTATCATTATTTTATCTATCTATCTGTATCAACTATTATGCAAAAATATCAGTAGTCAGGGTCGCGAAAAAAATCAACAATCAAATAATAATGAAATTACCGCATACCTGTTGAGTAGGATCGTTCCTGGTGATGCGCAAATGCGTCGCTCGTTATGGGTCTGTAATAAGAAATGCTATTCGACAATTCGGAATCAAAAAAATATGGGTGTGAAATTTGAACACGTAAAGGAGCCACTAGGATGGATCAGAAGAGTAAAAGAAGAGTTACACTTGTAAACAAGTAATTTCAAAATACATCATTCCAGTTCTTGTCTCTTCACGTGCAAAGACTCACTCTTGGAACAGCGTGATCACTCCGAGTATTGAGAGAACTCCGAGGCAGAAGTCAGCTATCATTATACCAGATGTGAAAGGATGAGATCGGGGAGGAGTAGTGTGTACTAGTGAAGGAGAAGAATACGATGCTACGAGGGTTGTTGAGTTCGGCAACTAATGTGTTGGACGACCAGCAACCAGATGTGGGCAGATGACACTGAGGCAGTGGGGTGTTACTTTCTTATCGGCTCTGACGCCAGTTGAGAATGGGCGTCCTTTTATCGGTGGAAATGTCATTTCTATCCCGGACACATGATAAGAACTTTGAATTCAATGACGTTCTGTCCTTTCCATATGGCTAGGCTGTCCACGACGATCTCTATCTGAGTACATAACCAGCACTCCAACCCGAATACTCAAACACACACATGCATGATCAAACATACAGTTGCATAGTCATAGAACGAAATGGTAAAATGGATACAGTCTATAACTACGTTTACTGTCCATTGACCGCAGATTTACCGAATGAGATTCGCTGTGGAATCTCAGCACTTTTGCCCAACTTTTCCAAGTAGGAACTATATCTAATCTATATTTATTTTAGAGCCTAATGTTGGTAAAAACTGGTCGCCACTGACGAAGAACAATCTTATCATTCAACGACAATACCAACCACCGCTGAGATTACAATTGGGAAGTTTGGGAAGTAGTGCAATTGCCGCATTCAGGAAGAGTTATCTTCCACTTGCACCCTTCGGGAAAAATCCCCCTCGTTGATGCTCGCGTTCTCTCCCAAGTCTTCAGATGAGGGAATGAACGAAGACGATAACCCATTAACACAAGTTTTCGAAAAATCGATGTAACAGGTCCTTCACGTCATTGCTCGACTGTAATGCAACTGTCGTGATTTGTATACTGTTCACTGAATAAGGTGAATAAACGCGTTGTGATGTCCTCATCACATTACAATATTTGTCCGAGATGGCTTATTTTATAGATTTCTTTCAAAAAAACAATAAGCCAAAATGCCTTTGTCCAATGCTATTCAGATTACATCAAACAAAAGAGCGAGAGATATTTGGATTATTCTGGGAATGAATATGGGAATTTTGATTGCTAAAAAATCGAAAAAAAATATGTCAGTCTAGGTCTGGGAGATATCATATCTGCTGATAGTTGCGAACTGTCAGCTTACAGTTCGGGAACCTCAAAAGCGAAAGTAGGTGAACACTTTTCCCCTCCTCATGTTCGTACACTCCTCGTTCACTGCCGGCTGCCGAACACTCCCTGCCATCGCCTCTGGTCCCTCTGCCCCTCGGATTAGGCCATGTACACTATGTTCATTGCTTCCTTGATATTAGGAGCCAAGAACTCTGTAGCTGTTCTGTTTGCCTTCTACGGCATTCTACATGGGGCGGGTGAGAACATATATTGCGCATAGAAATATACACCTTGGCACGTTTCCAACATATTTTTGAATTAACAATTTACTATTTCCCAGTTGCTTGCTATCGATTCCCGCTCTCGGCTAATATTCGATTTCAATACTATTATCTGTTGAAAGTGCGCTTGGTCCGCGAAAGTTATCATCATGTTCGTACCGTGGCATTTGCTCTCTTCCCACCTTGACCTTCTCACTCCCTCTCTTCTCTCCCTCCGCCCGCTTTGACCGCTTTCTCTGCCCCGGCGTGTATAGAGAGCGCGTGCTCTTGACAAACGCTTCATTTCCCTTCTTCTTCAGCTTTGCGCAGTTCAAGAGTTATGCATTCTCTGATTGAGAAATTCCTTTGCGTTCTCTGTGTATCCATAGTTTTAAGCCAGTTAGACGACTACCCTCTGGCTCTCTCTCAGTCTTATTATCAGGTCTTTTTCATTGAACACATGGAAAAATCATCGGCGCTTTGCATTTGAGTTCATGATTCTCGAGATAAAGCGGCGTGCTCTCTTGCCCGTCTGAGAGTGAATGTTCGTAAAGATGACTAGTTGGGAGGGTGACAATTGCAAAAACGACAATTGCACAACTCGTTGCCGTTCGATTGAGAGTAGACCTAGGAACTTGGGAGTTGTATCATTGTAACCAGTATGTGCTCCCCTACATTTGCATCTGCAAATCTTGTTACCAGGCGATCATGAGTTTTACACTTCAACAACGACCGGGGGGTCATGGTCCAAAATTGAGATTTTGAGTAGAAAAGCATGGTTAGATAAACTCAGAGAAACGTAGCCAATTGATATTCTAGTACCCCAGAAACCACTTTATCCCAGTAACATGGGCATCGATTGGTTACGGTTCCGTGTGTTTATCTAACCATGCTTTTCTACTCAAAATCTCAATTTTGGACCATGACCCCCCGGTCGTTGGTGAAGTGTAAAACTCATGATCGCCTGGTAACAAGATTTATGCATGCAAATGTAGGGGAGCACATACTGGTTACAATGATACAACTCCCAAGTTCCTAGGTTTACTCTCAATCGAACGGCAACGAGTTGTGCAATTGTCGTTTTTGCAATTGTCACCCTCCCGACTAGTTACCGCTCCGGGAATCATATTCTAGAATGCTACCACAAAATACCGATTAATTTCCGAGGACATCAACCATTTCTAGAGTTTAGCAATTGTCTATGTTTTCACTACTGTTAGCATACCATCGTTGTCAATAGGACGGAGGCTTCCGAGTACATTACAACGTAGTTCCGAGATGGCTGGCCAGGGGGCAATAGTAAATACGATCTCCGCTCGTGGGCATGAGACTCGTAAAATGGATAGCTCCATCATATTAACTAGTATCGACTGAGTCGTAATGTACTCGGAAGCCTTCGAACTCTTGACAGCAAGGTATCTAAATAGTACTCCATACATAGACACTTGAAGGCGTATTGCAATTGTTGGGTGGTCTCTGGAATTAATCAATATTTGGTATTCTTGTTCATTATGTTCCTTGTTTCCGCGCAACTGCTCTACCGATTATTCCATTCCATCCAAAATAATTAATTAATTATATTCCAGCAATGGCACGCGTGAAGTTTATGCTGGTGCCTGGGCGAATTCTGAATCGAAGGAAGGCCAACGAGAAGAAGTAAGTCAATAGTGGCATAATAAATAATTGTGAATCGTATTGTTCCTTGACGCTGACTTGTATGTGGGGTGGGCTTCACGGGAACTGGCTCCCTTCGTTCTGAGTGCTCTCTCTCCTGTCGGAAAGAGAAAATGCTCAGAAAGAGGAGACAATTTCCAACGAAGCCAACCTACTTTTATACCCCATTAAGATACTTTCATGAATCAACATCGGCTTTGCAGTGAACTTCCATCCGGTAGTCGCTTCTCTCGCGCCTGTCCCTGCTGTCATTCCGATGAGCCCACTCCTCGTTACGTCGCAAAGGAATGCGGCCATTCATTCTGTCTCAAGTGCACTGAAGGGAGAAGCAAATGTCCTGAATGCACGAGGGAAACCACTTTCATGAGGATTTTCGAAGGCCAAGAGCACTCTCGGACGTGCGAAATCTGCTTGTGCAACGAGCCGATCTCGCGAACTGTCCTTCCTTGTGGACATTTGCTGTGTGATGCGTGTACATTCACTCTCCAGTTGGAAGAATTCAAGCTCGGAAGGAAGGCCCACTGCCCATTCTGTCGTGCAGAAGTCACATGATCGCGAAAACGATCGCGTTGAAAGAAGAGTACAAGATTGAGGAGGAGAGGGAGAGTTCAGAACCACCGAAGAAGAACCGGAAGACTCAAGAGAAGAAAGATGGAATTGAGAAGAGTGTTCAGGAGAAAACGGATGCACCCATGGCGAGCAGAATCAGCGGAGCACTAAAGAGAAAGCATGGAGAAAATTGATCAATATCGAAGTCCATCCATCAATTTGTATTGGAATTTTAAAATTAACCTTGATAAAAAATTAACCCTCAAGATTCCAAAATTTATCTAATTTGGCTTCCTCTATTGTTCACAAACAGCAACGATTATACGCATTCTTTATTGCACTCAAGGGTTGTACTCGATGGGGAGGTTCTTTCTGCGGACCATTCCGTCTCCCTGGAACCACTCGCGGCGGAACTGCTTTGCGGCTCCATCGGGGGTGTTGGTCCACTCGATGGTGACACGGTCGTTGTTGGTGTCCTGAAGAGAAATAGATCAATGGAGAGGGAACTTATGGGCATAGGGGGTACAAAAGACAAGGGTGCAACTTCAGTATTCGATAGGGGTGTCACAATCGGATTACTGTACTCCGGTGACAGGCACCAATTATTAATAGTAGGAGAGGAAGGAATGAGGGGAGGGGCTACCGTACCTCCTGTTCGTAGGCGAAAGCGTCACAGGAGACAGCGATGAGAGCAGCCTCCTTAGGGTCGAGGACTCCCGATCCGGGGTCGACTCCGAGTCTCTTCATGTTGGTCGTCTTGAAGGCCCAGCCGGTGCGACGAGCAGAGGAGTTGGTCACCTGGAGAGGGGTACTGTAGGTAAAGAAGTGTGGGTGGTAAGAGGGGGGGGGGGTTAAGTAAGAAAAGAACGCATCAGCGGAGGCTAGGGTAGGGGAGGGTACGGTACCTTGATGTGGTAGGTGTGCTTGTCATCGTAGGGGGCGTTGAAGACGATCTTGCTGCCAGGCTGGGTGGCGATGTCTCCGGGAGGAACAGACTGGGCCATGTCGACGACTTGGTGTGAGGAAGAGACCGATCGGTGTTGGTTTTATAGGCGAGAGTGGATTGATTACCATTGGAGATCGCCAGTCAAAGTGTGGGCTCAGAGAGCGAGAGAGTGGACTCTCTACATTTGACCCCAATTAATGAGTTATTGACTGTTAGATGAGATTGACCTTTGTGAACTTTCGACGCTAGTCGAAGGGAGTGATCTCTGATTTACTCCCACAATACATAGATGGTCAGCTATTGAGTACAGGTTGTTTACAAGTGTGATCCGGGATACGGTAACTAATCTACTTTACGTAGCTGTCATGCATTCCCTCTGGGACTGGCGGAAGAGACCACACTGCTCTATCTCTAGCATCATGGACTAAAATTCAAAGGGCTGAATATATTTTCAATGCGTTCAATAAAAATAGCTAATTGTAAGATGGAGAATGGGCCAGATGGGAACTGAAATAACTGGCTTCTTGAACCGATACACATATATCTGCAAGGGATTTCACACTCATAGAATGCACAAAGTTCGATATGGCTTTTTGCCCCTTCGGGCTTGCAAAAATTGCATACGGCACCCGTATTTCAGGGGCCGTAGCGGGCAATTGGGAAAAGTTTTCAACCAGCAATAAACGCACCTCGGCTAAGCCTCATTGGTCACGTTACCGCCACTGCGCAAAGCTGAAGAAGGAGGGAAGGGAGAGCTTGTCAAGAGCACGCGCTCTCTACATACGCCGAGGTAGAGAAAGCGGTCAGAGCGGACGGAGGGAGAGGAGAGATGCAGTGAGGAGGTCAAGGTGGGAAGAGAGCAATGATCAAGTTTGTGAACCAAGTCGTACTTGGTAGATTGTCTCATCACTGCTGCAGCTGCTTGATCTGTGCAGCCCATTCGTTGCGCTGCAGGAGGTAGATCGTATTAAGAGAGATGAGCTCTGTATTATCGTATTCATTACCGTAATCCTTCTAAAGAATCTTATCAGGATGCAGTCTTAAGTACCTTATAACAAAACAGAGGAGCGGCGGATTTATCCTCTGAGACTGGCAGTTGTTCTGAAGCTGCAAAAGATTATCAAAACATTACTGCGTTCGGGGGGAATCGAACCCCCGTCGAATGCTTGGAAGGCATCCATGCTGACCATTACACCACGAACGCTCATGCTGACGAGGGGAACATGCCGTGATAAAACGCTATTCTCTTTCTTGATTTGAACAACCATGAATTATGAGTACGCGGAAGATTATATCAATCCGAAGTGCAAATTATCATCTGGCCAACCTGAGAAGAAACGCAATGACTTTGCTAGAGGGTTTCACCACTGCATGACGTCACTCCGATACATTTTGATTGGGTGATCGTATGGTCGCTTACTCACTCGATGCACGCACGAGTGCAAACTTCATGACACACCACAGACATGCTCAGGGCGCATATGAGTCAGATTCGGAAATTCGACCTAGAAAATTGTAGAATGATCATTCTCGAAGTCTTCGTTTTCGAAATGAGGGTGGGATCCACTTTCTCAAGTGACCTAAAGCATTCAAAAATTTGCAATTCCGAACTGAAAGACTTCTGCCCACGAATGCAAACCTCAGGGTAGGAATGCCGTCTCAATAAATAACTCTGCTTCTTCTGCACGCTCACTCACCAATGTTACCTGGGAAAGTGAAAGCTGAATGAAGATACACTTATTTCGAAGCTATCTCTACCTTGCATGCTATCTCTCACATGTATAGCAAGCGTGAGTGAACGCAGAATGGAGAGAATGTATATCAACCCCACAGCACATCTGATGCGCACAAAGCGCGCGCGTGAGTCACATTTTCATTGATAAAAACGAAGGAAAGAACAGCCCGCAAGCTTTCTCTCTATGGCTTGGCCGATCAAACATCCAAAGGGACTTGCCTTCGCGCTCTCTCCTCTCTTGTACATTTCCCCGTTGCCTGGTTACACTTCGTAGTATTTTTCTTCGGGAGGGAATTACAAATGGTCTCTTCCTCCTGAGGACTCTCTCACTAGTCAGATTGGAAAGAGAGCTCGGAATAGCGGTACTTATCGCAACGCCCCTACAATTATTTTGATCTCTTCGATCTTTCCTTCTTCTTTTTTAAAATTTCCATTTTCAATTGTTAATCGAATTCAGTTATATTTTTCGGCCGTGCCATATCCTAAATCATGTTCAGCCGTTCCATTGCCTCATTATCTCCATTGTCCATTTCAGCATGTGCATCGAGGTTTGCTGCGAGGTTCTCGTCAGCATGTGCTTCTTTTCCTGTCTGAACTGCTGTTTGACGAAGGAAGAGAGGAAGAAACGAGAGGAGGAGGAGCAGAGGAAGTGAGTGAGGAAATGGAGATACTAGTTCCGTAAATGTCTCGCGATAGGACACAGAGCACTCCCTCTGGAAATTTTGCAATTCCATTGGTGATTTCTGCGAAATTTGTCAACACGAGAAACGCGAGATTCCTCTTTTACTCTCGATTGGCATGTTTGCTTCTAGAACTTTTGGTAATGCTCTTGGATTTGCGCGACTTACTGATTAGAAATCAAACATTTCTCAATAGTATCCATGTTAAAGACAGTAGTAATGATTGAACCACGCAAATTTCAGGCGCGAGGAAGCCAATGGAAATGAAGGAACTGGCGAAGTTCGCACAACGCAACCAAGCTGATAACAAAAGAGGAAAAAAATACAACCAGTTTCTAGTCTTCCGGGTCATTTTCCTACCAGACCATCGCTTCAATCAGTATTTCTCTTTTCAAAACAAAACATCATCGTGATTAGGGCTGGCGAATGAAGAGGTAAAATGAATCATTCATTCTCCGTTCAACGGGCGAGCGGCGCGGTGTCATTCTTCATTGAAGAGTGGGGGAGGGCGGTCAATCCTTCATGAAGGAATGCTTTTCCTTCATGAAGGAAGGACCCAGAAAATGGTTCATATTAACATGTATTATGCATTATGGGCATGAGATCTGCATGGTAGTTCCGCTGTTCGGATAACGAGGTCGTGAGGAGCTTATAACAGTCATGGGATATTACAGTTCACCTAGTAAGAAGCTTCAACAAAACTCTACTTTGCACTTAAAATGTATCGAAGTAATCAATACAGTACCCGTCCATCTTGTATTGGCTTCAGGTAACTGAATGCATGTATGGGAACATGGTGCTTGAATAGATCCGGGACGGAACTGAATGGAAGGCGACACCTATGGCAGCTAGACCAAGTCGATCCGTTTTAATCAATCGATACGATAAATAGAGTCAGTAATTTGTTAAGGGATTTAGTAATACATTTTTTATGAATATTAACATCTAATATTGCGTTTGATTTCTTGAATCTAACTGAAAACGAAATCGGATCTGCCTCATCAGGCTGGGGCATACCTACCAAGAATCTGGCATCCTTTCTATCCGACAACTCACGTATGAACCGTAACCACCATACCATGATGTATGAGTGATATCATGCCACGATAAAGATCTTTTGTACTTTATAGAGAAGAAATTTGCCCACAAAATCTTGTCGAGGTGCACTTATTTCCTATGCCAAACGCTATTAACGGATTGCAACAGTGCAATCTTTTTACAAGTGGAATGACAATTGCCTACCGACCTTAAATTCAAAATTTTGTATAAAAATCTCAATCCTGGTTCGAGTTATGACGATTTTCGTAAAATCATTCCTTCATGAAGGACGAGACCGACCGGGTCATCCTTCATGAAGGAGAAATGAGAGGGAGGGGAAAATCGTCTCTTCATTCTTCGATTTTTCATTCAATCGCCAGACCTAATCGTGATACAGGTCCTACAAAATGAATCTCTCCACAACCTCTAAACTTTATTCGATTTTTCGTTACTATCATTCACACTCAGTAAACATTGTTGTAAATGATCTGTTGTAACTGAATAATACTAATATTGTACGTACTCGCCTCGAATGAATTAAATCTATGAAAAAATAGTGTTTGGAATTCTGAGCACATCTTTTTGGCAACTATTATGAAAGTCATGATGCATCGCATTTCGAATTCCCCCTTTCTCACTAGATTTCACAATGGGAGAATTTCACAATCGAATCTGCATGTCACACGTGTCGTCGTATTGCTAACTCGTTATTTACTTTTTATTTTCAACAATTGTGCGGTTCAGGCTGACTAATCGTTTAATTTTTCTCCTCGACATGTTATGGGAAAACTTCCAAATGAAAATAATAATGGAAAAAAATAGCTCATCTCTTATTTACCATTGCCTCAGTTATACCTCAGATGGGAATGCGGTGTCATCTCACACCGTCTCGAGCCCCGCCTCTTCGGTAGAACTATACTAGACCTGTCAGAGTAAAGAGTGCACCGTATCACAGCGCTAATGTAACGTGTTTATGGACATTTTGAAATCTAAACAACGTGATTCTCTTTTGCCTTCTAAATTTGAAAATACTTCAATATGCAAATACTATCTCTGGTATACCCACTATCTCGAATGCGCTTGAATTGTTCTAAGAAATGGATATATTATTTATGCAAAGTTAATACATAATGACGAATATTATCACAAATGTGTATTCTTTTTATTCTGTTTATTACATGGTGTGACTTCTCACTCTGACTCGAATCTCTATCGAACCATTAAAAATGTCAAGAGAATCGGTTCATTATTCATTCTCTGTCGCGACATGAAAGATTGACATCACATTTCTAAATAATATGTATAAGTTTACACCACATTTCGAAATTTTGTGTTGTGATTTTAAAAGAAATCTAGTTTCGTATATTGAAATAAGACTGAAAACTGTGCACAACTTCGAAACGAATTTTTTTACAACTTCTTAATGAATGAAAAATGTCAGCTTATAGAAATATTTTTAGAAACATTTCAAGGATAACCAGTAAAACTCATTAATCACGACTATCAACGATTAAAAATCACTCAATGAATCATACCACAATGTGAAATTCACAGCTCACTCCCTTCTCATGAGAGCTATGAGTGTTCCCATGTTCTTAATCATTCCTCTGTAGACAGAAATCAGTTTATTCACCAAATATTCTTTCAAAAGAACGAACAGGATATTTCAAGACTATTTAAGGAGTCGTGTAAGAACAGCAACGCTGGTCATATTTTTTCCCTGAGTATCTTGAATTTATCTAATTTTCGCATCCAATGTATAACAAAAGTGACTGTTTCACGTGATTGTGAGCATTATTCCAGCTCGGTATTACCAACCTGGAATTCGTTAATTGACAGTTATGCCATTTGCTAAATCAACAAAACCATTTGCGATTATTATTGTGTAGATAATGTGGGAAAGTAAGGGCAGCACAAATTAATTCCGAAAGAATACGCTGCTGTGACTATAGGAACCATCCCAAGCAATATAAATACCTTCTACAATACTATTAAGCTGCCCTAATATGTTTCAAATTATATCGACAATAAATTTGGGGGGGCTGAAGCAAATTTCAAAAATAGTCGACTGTATAAAGCGTGGCCTGCGAATGACCTAGATTGTAAAAGAGGAGGAGCTAGATGCATTGAGCTCCTCATTTAATTTCACAATCTATTGCTAGAGCACAACAGCACTTTTGCAAGCACCGATTATTCGTGTTGCGCACAAATCCGCGTCGATGCCTACTTTACAGTCTTCTTTATTGCAGATACGACTTCTGAATTTTTCGCGTTCCCTTTCTTCACCCTCAACATGTCAGGATCACTGATGACATCGAAGGAAACGCTCTCCAGAGTGGACAATGTTCTGTGTCGCCCAAATGTTCAAAACCAAACAGCCGCCAAAACAAGGTCTGAGATTAATGCCTTTGTGAGCTCAATTATTTGTGAATGATTTCGCTAAAATTTGAATTTTTCCAGATCGCGGGAGTCTAGCTCTGACGAGGAAGATTCCGCTGTTTTTCATGACTTTGAAATGATATCCAAAAATGTCCTGATACGATTGGATGCCGGAAAGATATCACAGTGCGAGCGGCGAGACCTCACGGTTACTATATTCTATTTTTATTCTGACACGTTAAAATATGTAAAATTCAGCTAAAGTTGATTTTTGATTCTAATTTTTTTTAGTTCGGCGCACCACTCCACCATGGCTCGTTTGGAGACTACGTTGCTTATGCGTCCTTCAAGAAGGAAAATTTCGCAGTAAAGGCGAGAAATTGCATAATTCATTTCGAAATATTCCAGTCGTAAAACAAAGCCTTTAGTAATATCTCACCCATGATCAGAGCACTTGACCTTTTCGAAATGATGCATTTCAAAATTTATTTTTTTCATTGCAAATTTCGTTCAGATTGTACGAATTCTCGACAGGAAAAGTGGGCAAAACGATGGGCGATCGATGTCGGATGTGAGTAAATCTAAACATACTGCTGTGTTGATAATACAATTATTATAGATTCATCGAAAAATGGCCATCGCAGCGCTAATGAATCATGAAAAAGTTGCCAAGTTGTATGGGTTCTTCATCGAGGTGAGCTGCAAATAACGTGCTTAAATTAGCAAATCTATTTCGATTTTCCAGGAAATGACTTGCTACATGCTAATGGAGCCAATGTTTGCGAGTTTGAGCGAGGTTTGGAAGCGTAGTACTCGAAACCCAATGCCTTTCTACAGGTGAAAAAAATTTTTCACAATGATATCCCTGTGAAATACACTCCTGCGGGGCTTGAAAATATTCTCGGGAGCATGATTGTAGATGTGAGCGAATACCATTTTAATTAAATCAGAAATATCCTAATGCGAATTTCATATAACCAGAGCAATTTCAGTTAGTTAATGCGCTTGCTTTCATGTCAACTTTGCATGCTACAGGTATAGATGCATTTTCGTAATCCCAGTTTTCACTGAATTTTTAGTCCTCACTCCCCGAAGGATTTTGTTTACCAGAGAAGGAAGAGTGAAAATTGGCGTTTCTTCAGCGATAACTACCGAATATTCAAAACCTGTTCGATATTCTGCGGTAAGTTTTTTTGCATTATTGTGTTTCACAAAACATTTAAAATCAGTACGAGATTGCTATTTTCAACGTGGAGCTGATCAAAAGCTCGCGGTCACAAAATTTAAATTATTTTTAGCCTGAACTTCTAACGGGAAGTTCAACCGACCTCAAGAAGACTGGCATCTTCAGTCTGGGAATTAATATCGTGAGCTCCACTCGCGTTCTTGACTTTACAAACAAACTTCAGATAGAAGCAGCAACGGGGCAGTATCCATACCAAGGCAGCATCGTAAGCTAATTAATTTCTCATGGGTTCTTTAAATTAATTTCTTATGGGTTTTAAATTTATTTATAAATTTCGAAATTTTTATAAAAATTATTTTCCAGGACTTTATTATCGCCGAAATGATTCTGGAGGGCGAACAACCACGACTTGGCAAAGAGTTCTCCCGCGAAATGAGAGATTTCGTCGACGCCTGGTATCCTTTCATCTAATTTTTCTTTGGAAAAATGAACAACAAAGAACTTGTGAGCATTAAGAAGCCTTTCAGTAAGTTCAGTAAGTAAGTAAGTAAGTAGTTCAGTAAGTAGTTTCAGTAATCAAGACTTTTGCAGTCTCTGCAAGTCTCCGTACTCCAGGGCGAGTGTAGATCGAAACGAAGAGAATTGTATGCAAGTGAGGAATTTAGCTACTGATCAAATGGCAAAATTGCACCTTCAGAAAACGCCATTCTACATGCGACATTCTCAGCGCAGCAATAGGTGACTATTGAACACAATAAAAAACAAAATGTGAGTTGAAAAATATTTTTCTTTTTTCAGATTCAAATCGGTCTCTTCGATGTTGCAGTGTATCGAAGCGCATGTGCACAAATTTCGGAGGGAGTAACCAAATTATTAATCATAATATTTATTCACGCGTTCTTTCAATGATCCATTTGAATATGTGATAAACTGAAATATTTCCACTTACAAAGTGCCGTTAAAATACGTCAGGTCGAGTTGTGGACTTGGAAACTACAATAGCTAGCTTCAAATTTTGAGAATCGTGTCATATGCATTTTCGAAGTTACTAGGCATGCACCTTCATTTCTTCACCGTCGTTGATATTTGAACGTTTGGCTTATCAACCCTTGTGGGTCGCCCGCGCCTGTCATGGGAATGTGAGAAAATGCCATTCGATTGATGAGTTACCAGTCTCTTCTCTGTCTCCCCTCATCTCGAGTGCTATTAGATGGATGCTTTTACCACTGGAGCCTTCAATGGTACCCTGTCCTATCTACCCCCGGACATCGTTCGAATCATAATTCCAATGGCTGGAGCGCCATTTTCAGTGAGACTCGTGAGTAACAATTAATCTGCCTTTCGAGGATAACTTCCTATTTCAGCTTTCACCAGTGTGGAATGTGGTAGCACTCGAATATATTGAGAGTCCAAACAGAAGAAGGATTTCTGTGAAATATGCGAGCATCGTAGTGGACGATTCAGATAAACTTACAATAAGGATGAGAATGTCAAAAGCAGATCGCAACCATTGTGGACTTCAGAAGTGGAAGCAAACAGATACAAGATTTGTTGGTGAAGTGCGTTGATATAATTCACTTCACCTTATGATAAGGCGAATCGCGAGAGAATCGACGATTTGAGGGGTTAGCGGCGGTAGGAATCAAGTTTGTCCTATTCCAAAATAATTACGGCCGCAAGTACTTTGAATGATGCTCTTCAAAACTGCGTCCTCGGAATTGTGATATCGGTCGTCATATGATATCAAAATTTTGTCGACACAGTTTTGAAGAACATCATTCAAAGTACCGGTGGCTGCAAATACTTTGGAGCAGGACACACTTGATTCCTACCGCGGCGGCGTGGTCGATTCTCTCGCGATTCCTCTCATATATCAATGCAATTAATTCTATCAGGGTTCCAATTCGTTCGGTGAATTTGATTCTCCTCCACAAAATATATTATCTTATGATCCGAACATGATATCCGAAAGAGAAAAAATTCGAATCAGACTGAAAAGACTGTTCAATTCCTGCGCTTGGATTGACAATCTTTGGGTTGGAAACGTGCGCAGGGATGCTTTCGACTTCATAGTAGAGTGTCTCGGCTATAAAAAAGTTTCTATGTTGTATGTGTATAATATTGAGAAGCATTTGAAAAGGTGATACACATTTGCTGCACTATCAGTTCTCAAAAATACGATGAAGTTTAAATATGAAAAATACGACACAATAAAATACGAAAATAGTTAAAATCATCCTCATTGCAGATGCGTGACTGAAGCAGCAGAGAAAATGAGAGTGAACTCAATGAGCTTCAATGGAGATATACTTATTTGCGATTGATTTGAAAATCAATTCACAAATCGTTCTTCAATATTCGATACTTTTGAAACGGAGCTTCGTAACACCTCCATCGATCAATATGAATTTCCTATTTTAAAAAAAATGTATGATGCTTGCCCAACAAACAAGAATCAACCAACGACGACCCCCCACAGAAACACAGCTGGACAATTCACAATGTTTCCCTATCTTTCCTTTCAGCAACCTCTTATCACATGTGATAAATCTTTGAATTTTGTACTAGTCAAATGCAGTGCACGAATGCGATTTGTATTTCTAAAGTCGACAAGATTGTCGCTACCGTATCCTATCTTGAAGGTTACGGTACCCATATAGCACACAAATGCGAGATATGAATCATCATCACTAATGGGAAACATTACCGTGACCTTCCACTTGTCAGTAAAAAAAACTCAGCTGCGGGGCACATCTCAGGAAAACTTGGTGAATACGGTAACTGGCGTGGCATTAAGAAGCGGGAATGCGTCATATATGCGTTCACATCTGTGCTCATCAGTGGCTACCCAAGGCATTATTTTAAATTTAAAAAAAAAACGCCAACGATGTCTATTTATTTTCCAAGTCTTCCTCGTAATGCTTATAGCAAAGTGCTCCGTATCCTGAAATTTAGATCATTATTGCAACTAAGAGAGGTACGCATTTTATAACATTATTATTGAGCATTTTATAACACTATTATTGTACTTATAGCTCAGCTCGTTTACGAAGAATATGATTGACAGTGTAGTCATTGCGCGTGAAGCGATTATGATAATGTTCTTGATACAAGTAAGTAGAAAACTACATCCTTAGCAATAACGTCAAATTTAGTCTTTCACATTACACTTATTTTTGCGATTCTAGGATGTGGAAGACATGAAATATTATCGCTTCATTTTTAATGAACCCATAAATTTTTTTATTTGGAGAATTCGATTAGCAGGAGTTAATCATTCAAGTACAAATTGTTGGATCGATTTCGAAAGAAATGATGAACACTTGACAGTGAGGATTAATCTAACACAGAGCTTAATACAATATTTAGATAATAATTGCTACAACGAGCCCAGGGACAATTTTTAATGAGGTTATGAAGCCTCTATTACATAGGAAGCGGATTCATTGGATTGCCTTCCACGATGCCCATCCAGAGACAATTCGCTTGTGCTCTGAGGCCTTCGAAGCAGGATATATTACAGGCGTATATATTAATTCAGAGGAGTCGCCCCGCTACAACTTGTAAGTTAAATATGATATTAATGGGATTCCTAAAAAAATGATTTGAACAAATAACAAGATAAAAAATCATCGCTCTTCCTGTTACACGAGACCATTTCATGAGACATAAGCAAATCTAATCATTACTAGTAAATCAAAAAGTTTGCTGAATTTGTCTGAAAATCTGACAACGTGTACTACCGTACTACCGTAGTCAACGGCTTTCCATTCGCTGGCTCCGGCTCTCCGACGCCGTTTCTAATAAGATGATTTCTTTTTTCCTCATGTTGCTTTTCAGCGTTCCGTCGTTGGATATAATCAAAAAAGTTAAACCTGAAATCGTTCGATATCAATTGCTGTCCCTCACCAAAGGTTAGATTTCATTTTATACTGATTTCCCCTCTATTTAGATGAATCCGAAGGTTTAATTTCAGCATTCACTAATATTTTAGTACCGATTTCTGAATATGCAAATGCAATTATAATTGATGCGAGCAAGAAAAGCAATAGATTGAATATTGATATTGTATCAGTCGCAATCGCAGTCCTCAGCAAGAAATGTGAGAAACTTTGCATGGGCTATGCTCTTCCTCACATATCTCTTCTTGATGCTCAGAAACTTCTCCAGGTAATTCAGATTTTGCTGATGCTGACGAGTTCTGATCTAGAGTAAAGGTGAATAGTTTAATATTCCTCCACCGTGCGAGCGGGGCTTTGTTTTTTCAATGTAGCTGTAAGGATGCGCTTTGGAGCACAGTGGCACTCTGAATATACTAGCTTGTACGCACTAAGCCCTAGTGCTTTTGCCAAAAATGTATGCTCATTTCCAGTTCTTCCATAACCAAGAAAAGAAATTCCTCTTCACATTGGAGTGTACACGATGAGTAAAGTGAACGATGATAACGGACAACTTCTAATAAAGCATTTGGAATGCGAGGATGAAGTATCATATGAATAAGATATTTGTTCCAGATGTCTGAGTTAAATTATTCTTCTCGATGTGTACTTATATATCTGTAAATATATATAAAGCGTTGAGTTGTTAATCGATGCGAACGGAGTGAAGCGGTTCGCTAGGACGGTACTAGGTCGAATGGTTACCGTCGGATGATAACCTTCCAGATGATAGCCAAAATAGCATCCTTCTGTAGTATTTGTAGAAAATACTTTTTGACACTGTATTAAACTAATATGAAGTTACAGAGCTATTGCAGAAGGGTACTATTTTTGGCCATCATCAGGAAGGTAATGATTAGGGTCGTCAAAATGAAGAGGTGAAATGAAGCTTAATTTCTACTTCATTTCGTTCTCCCGGCGTCATTATTCATTGAAACGGAATGATCGGTGCCGTCTTCCATGATATTCGCTGCGTGTTCAAACCAATCAGCAAGATATATTTCTTTATTCTATAGTCTATCTTTGATTGTCCAGGGCTTCGTCTATTTTGATTCCTGACCTTTCAGACGCGGTAGAAATTCTTAATATTTCATTTGCTGCTTTTTCAACATACCTATTATTATATTATTATATGTCTGTCATAAACTGATTTCCATTTCTTCCATTTTGATAAAAAAATATTAATTCTAGGTGCTTTTTGAACTCGGATTTTTCAGAAATTCAATGCAAAATTTTTTGGCATCGTTTCGGAAATCGTACACGGTCTCAGGTGGTGTTGAATAAAGCACCTTAATATTCCCTTTCCCACCTCGAAAATGCATCGTTCATTCACTTATTCGTCATGCTCAGTGGCCAGTCTGCACTTGGAATAGGAAGGTGCGAAAATGCTGTGATGGCTTACGAACTCTTCTCATAGTCATCCACACTTACGTGAGTCGAGACGATGGGCCATCCTAGTGAACTCTTCAACGACATCTCTTTCTCCGACCTCCCTGCAGACATCGTTCGACTCATAATCCCAATGGCTGGAGCGCCATTTTCACTGAGACTTGTAAGTAAAAATATCTTCTGTTTGTAAGTGGGAAGGTGAGAAAATGCCATTCGATTGATGAGTTACCAGTCTCTTCTCTGTCTCCACTCATCTCGAGTGCTCTCAATGATGGATCTTTTTACCACTGGAGCCTTCAATGGTACCCTGTCCCATCTACCCCCTGACATCGTTAGAATCATAATTCCAATGACTAAAGAGCCATTTTCCCTGAGACCTGTGAGTAACAATTCTTCTGCCCTTCAAGGATAAATTCATATTTCAGATTTCACCAGTTTGGAATGTGCTAGCTCTGGAGCATATCGACCGTCCAGCCCAAGTTGACATTGGTTTTCCATACATGAGGATCGTAATGGACGATACGGATAAACTTATAATAACAATGCAAATGTCTAAGGTCTGGCACAAGCGTTGTGGCCTTGAGAAGTGGACTCATACAAATACGCGATTTGCTGGCGAAGTATGTTATTACTCACTTTACTTTAGCTGTGAATTTCAATTTAATTTTCTTCCAGGATACCAATTCAATCGTAGATATCGAATCTCCACCACAAAATATCAATTCGACTCATTGTGGAGAGAAAACTCGGAAGAGAGTGAAGAGACTTTTCGATTCCTGCTCTTGGATTTCTTCTCTTTCTATTCGCAATGTGTCCAAAGAGACCTTCGACTTCCTGGTGCATTGCATTGGAACAAAGAGAGTCTGTACTTTGGCTATCGATGACGTGGCCCCAGCTTTGGAAAGGTTCAAATTTGATGCATTATGAACTCCAAAAATATATTAGATGGAAATCAGATCACTCTAATTTCAGTTACGTCGTTGAAGTAGTTGAGAAAATGAAAGTGAGCTGCATGTACTTCAATGGCGAAATACTCATTTGCAATTGATTTTACGGTCAATTCACAAATCGATAATATCCCACGTTCAATATCATCAACATCTTTTTGCAACGAACTGACGTAACACCATCGACAAAGATGATTTCCGAATTTCTCTAATGTACTTTGTTTACGAAAAAATATTATTTGTATTTTTTACATGTCTTTCCTTGTTCTCTATTTAAAAAAATGTACTGTGTTTCTCGATGACAAGAAAAGTGAACTGTGTTTCTCGATGACAAGAAGATTTTTCTGGGCTGCCTTTCCCATTGATGGAATGCCAGCTTGCTACAGACTCTTTTTATTGCCCCTTACGAAGGAAATTGGACGAAGTACCTAACGTCGTTTAGATTTTAAATTTACTAGCTTTACGATCCTTAAAATAAGTTAATTTAAAAATAATAGTAGTTTAGCGGAGAAATTTAAAAAAAAAATTCGAAAACTTCATAAATTTGAACTTTCTCGTGTAGCCGATCGTGTAAAAATACGGTATATACTTTGGTTTACTTTCCAAATTTGCTGGTCGGCGGCCCTCGTTTGAATTTCTATCCTTTGATTTAGAATTTCTTTCCTTTGATTTACAGTTTCTACCCTTTTTTTCTACCCAATTTGATTTTGTTAGTTATTTATTAAGTTGAGGAAATGGATATACCGATGCAATTCTCCCTCTCCGACCTCCCTCTCGACATCATTCGTATCATTATTCAACGGTCTGGGGCGCCATTTCCATTGAGAGTGGTGAGTATTTATACTTTATAAATCCTTATTTTTGATTTTATCTTTGCACTTCAGATCTCTCCTCTGTGGAATAAATTAGCTCTTGACCATATCGAGAGTAAAACTAGAAAACGATTGCCCTTGAATGCAATTGGATTCAGTATTTACGAGAACAACGATTTTACCATTATAACCAGACTGTCGGAAACGGCCGTAAACCATTTCGGGCTGAAGAGTTGGCAAAACATATCAGACATCGATAATGATGTGGTATGCGATATAGAGAAAATGATGTTTGCACAAACCAATTCTTGCAGACTTATGAAATTGAATCTCCATTTCAATCCATGGGCGGAGAAGGACTCCGCGTGCGACTGAAGAGATTGTTCAACTCCTGCTCTTCAATCAGACAACTCTGTATTAGCAACGCGGGAAAGGAGCAGATACAGTTCATTATCGATTGCTTTGGAGCGCTTCGAATTTCTACTGTGAAAATAATGGATGTGGACGAAGACCTTGCAGAGTGGGTCCTTATGCAAAATAACGCTTTTCCTCCTAAGATTACACTTACCTTTTTCCAGTTTCGCCACTGACTCGATCGTAAATCTCAACGTGCATTCCATGAGATTCAACGGCACTGTAATGATCCGAGATTTTGAAAGACTGTGATTAATATGCTTCCGCAACGAATAATAGTGTTAATATATGTTAATTTGTAATAATATATATTAATTTGATATTTTTTGGATAAATTTTATATACCTTTTTTATGTTCATATGACAGCACCCATATTTGTTTGGTTACTATAACATGGCCCTTACAACTCTTTGGGGTTGAAATACGTCTCAATGCGATCTGGTAAAAGAATCATTTTGTTAGCCGTATCGTATTCCACATATCCGATATGGAAAGACATTTCAAGTACGAGGTTTCCATAAACGAATCCATCACATTACCCTAATGTAATGTGCAGCTGTAGAAAAGAGGATGTTCGAAATCGTTCATTCGACACTCCTCGAAAGCTGCCATGCTCATATTTCTTTTTCTTCTTCTTCCTGTTGCTTTTAATGCGGATTCCCTTCGACGCCCAGGTGAATCAAATAAATCGGTCATATTTGCTTTCAAATTTATTAATAATTTGTTTTACTTAAAATAATTAAAAATTGCAAACACTATTATTACTTTCCGGAGAAAATCCGTATATTCATCGCCCTACCAAATGGATCCTGCTCATTAAAGGGATCCGGGAGCCCCAAAGTTTATATTTTTAAATTATTTGGTTTATTTCTATTGAAATCAACTATTGAAAACATATTATTTCGAAAAATAAAACACAAATTTAAAAAATATATGAATGGAGAAAATTCGCAATGAAAATAATTCAACAATTTGAACGGTAGCGTGAGCCTTGGTGAGGTTTCCCACCATTTTTGCAATTTACCGGTTCTGAATTTACCGGTTCCCGCTAGCGACCGCAACCGGGCTCCGCATTTGTCAGCGTTTTCCACTTGTTTTTACGTTGTTTCTTTTCAAAACTGGTTATATTCCGTTTCAGAATGGCCCAATTCACTTTGCTCACCATGAATTTAGGCAGAAATACACCTTGTTTAGCTTATGGTACCAAATTTGCTAGCAGTTTTTTCGAGTTGCTCTTGTTTCGCTAGACTTGCGAGCAACTTGCAATATAAATATTGCTGACTCAACCTGCTTCTCATCCACTACGCGCGTGTGCATTTAATTCGGCGTGGCTTGATATGAGCGTGGAAATGCCGACATCAGTTCTTATCTGCGGTGTTCGTTCGCTCTACCGTGTAGGAAGGCGCGTTGACTAGTTGTTCCCGACTTTTCCCGCCACCCTCACGATTGTAATACTTTTCCTCGATAATGTCGATACTACATAATAGTTTTGCCTCCTTCGTGCTGTCTTTTATTGTCGAGCCTCACTCCGTTTCAGCGGTTCGCTGCCGGTCCATCCTTCGTCGGCGGAGTAGAACGTGCAACACGGAGAATGATCGTCAAGGAATAGTGCGTTTTCCACGATTGTTTTATTGTTTTTTTATTTAACCGTTCCAGCCGTACCGTCCTTCCGCTGACCGTAGAGGAGTCCCAGGTCGGCCAATTGCACTCCGTTGCCGAAGCGAGCAAGGCCGAAACTGGCGGCGGGGAGAGAGTATAGGTGCGTTTCCCACTTCGTCTATTAGGGCCAAGTGACAAAATGTGGCCAGATTTTATGTTGCCGACCGCTTAAAAATACAAAAACTCACCCGCTTTTCCCGAGTTCCAGACCTAATAATCCTGCCGCGTTTACCATAGACGCAATTCTCGTGCTCACGCCATGTAATTACGCGCCTGCCTTGCTTGCTTCCGTTTCTCACCCCACCAGGCATGTGCAGCTTCCATCCAATTATCGGTCCCGTTTTGCAGGTACTGAGAAATGAGCCGTTCGCGAACCACGCGCTCTTCAACGGCACAAGATCTACCACCTCCAGTCGAAGGTCAGTGCTAATTATCCGTTAATTAGTGCATATTTAATCTTAAAAATATTTTCTAATTGTTTAGGTCCCGACGCTGATCCTCAAGATCGCGCCCCAGGGATTGCTGGCGATCCACGAGGAGGACTGGAACTCCCCGACTACATGAAGGACAACTTCTTCGTCAAGGTCGAGACCATCCACCTGTCCGACCGAGGAACCACCGAGAAAGTGAGTGAGAATTTGAAGAAACTAGACTCCGTTACTAGAGTGTTTGTTTCGGAGATAGTTCTCTCGCCTTCTGTATCGTACTTCCATCTCTCGAGAGCGCCCTTCTTTAGTTTCTTACAACCTTACAAGAGTGATACTGAACGGCGTGTACATTATTGATTACCAGTTTATATTTAATTGTTAAATTCGAAAATACGCTCGTAGGATCAACCTGTTTGACGTTTCATTATTTGTCAGTGTTTAAAATAATATTTAATTGTTTAAAATACAGGCACACAACCTCTCAAGGGAGAAGCGGGAGGTCGTCCACATCGGCATCGCCAACGATAAGGAGTTCCTGACGCCGGCCGGCGTCAAGCAGGAGATGTCGCCCTCCCTGTACCAGACAAAGAAGAGGACCGCTCGTCAATGACTGGAGGATCGGCACGGAGCCGGTAAGTGAACTTTACTTTGAATGAATGGATTCGCTATATCATTTCCTTGATACTGAAAAGTAGCTAGCACTATTATTGATGAAACTGCTGCCAGAAAAATTAGCCCGGAGTCGAGCCGTAAAGGGCAACTAGATAACTAGCAAGCAGCTGGCCTGTTTGTCGAAGCTATGCATAGTAGATCTACTTTTGAAGCTCAGATCGGCCTAGTGGATCTGCATTTTTTATTGTGACCTCATGAATTCTAAAAGAAAAAATTATTTAAATAACGAGTGTCAGGTGATGAGCGCGTACAAGCTCGTGTCCGTGCACTTCAAGTGGTTCAGCTTCCAGCAGATGGTCGAGAGCTTCTCCATCAAGCAGTACCCCGGCTGTTCTCCAAGTTCCAACGCGAGGTTCGCTTTTCGCGGTTTATTTATGGGGGTTCGATGAAACATGGAAGTGGTGGGACGAGCGATCACCTTGCGAAGGACATGTAGCATTTTCGAATATTTTTCGAATATACGCATGTTAATGCACATTCATCACCCATTCACGGCTGTTCGCTCTGGAAAAGGGCTGGACTAATGGCACAAATTGCAGGTGTTCTGCTGGATGGACGACTGCATCAGCTTACGATGGCGGACATCCGCGCGCTCGATGAAAAGGTGCGTTTATATTTTTTCCTTATTTAATTTAATGCTGATAGAATATGTAAGTATAGCGGCGGAATCAAACTGCTAATTGAAAACAGTCCCGTGCCCCGTGTTCATCTACAAGCAGTTTCCGGCTTGGTTATTTACCGTGTATTGCAGAGTGCCCGGTAGCCACAGCTACACCACTGCTCGCACCTTCACGCATCAAGCGCAACTGCGAACACCGCTGAAGGAGCTGCGAAAAACCTCGGTTAGTTTCGAATCGGATCCGTTTTCGGTAGCACACCATGTCGTCTTACCGTAATATCAATTCAGATGGCTGGCGAGAAGCCACAGAAGGGATCTCATCATATCGCCCCAGCCCCCTACCGACCACTCCCCGACAAAGTACGGTAGGTGCAGAGAAGGAGCATTGCAAAGTGCTTTTTATTTGGGATCCGCACGTTGTGAAAAGGTTGAAAAGGGATAAATATCCCTTCAGATGATCAAGTCAATGCTCGACAAGGTGTCGATGCACATCATCGAGCCCGTGCTTCGGATCTCCTACTAACATCCGGTGAGGGCACTTTCCTAGAAGCTTACCAAACCCCGCCCCCTTCCATTCCTTTCTCATGGGCATCTACTGACACTGCTTAGGTTTGGTAAACTACTGCTGAAGTTCAGGTACTCGGCCCCGCCTCTAAAGGGGGAGAGGGAGAGAGGGAATATGGGGTGGGTCTCTGTAGGCTTCTAGGAACCATAGGTGGGCAGTTGTTGAAGCTTTTATATCAATACCGGAGTGGTCGAAGGTCAAAATTCGGGGAAGGCGGCGGTGAACCAATGTATTTTCCGGTTGGGTTGGAGTTCAAAACCGGTGGAGTCTTGAAGCTGACTTTGATGGTGCCCACCTATTCTAGGAACGTTCCCCGGTGAGCTAGGATTGTGACCCGGGGAACTCATCTGCCTTCTCCACGGAACTACCGTAGTAAACCGGATTCTCGATTGCAGTCGCCCCTGTGTCCGAACGCCTGATGTACTGGACGCGCTGGACGCTGACCACATTGAGTCGACTGATAGGGCCGATGTTCGACTGGGACCATAATCTGCTTATGGAGACGACCCACTGGGACGGCGTCAAGGTAGGTCAAGAATGAACTGGTTAAAGATTGGCTACAGTACGCCATATTTCTATATCGACATCAGGTCTTCTCCGGCGGTCTGGAGGACTGCGAGAAGGTGCTCGAGTACGGATCGACAATGGCCCATAGAGTTCGACGTCGAGTCGATAATATTTGTTTAAAATATAATCAATGTTTCACTGTTTTGTAGTTTGATTTTTCTCCATAGTTCAAGTTTCTTGTTTTCGTAATTGAATAAATGTTTCGAATGATATTGTTGTACGTACTCCAGATATTCCCGACTGGGTCCGACCAGGTGATGAGAAAAGTAGATCAGATATTTCATCAGCCATCGTGTCTACCGTAGGAGCTGGCTCGGGCTCAAAGTCCTCGGGCTGGAATGTTACAGTCTTGTGTGTTTATGCGTGTATTATTGCCTCCTCAAGGCTTGTATATTACTCAGAGTTCCTCCTCAGGGCATATGCATACGATTGTAATGTATTTTGGAAGTAATTAGTGTCGTCCAGTACATGTACACCGCCCTCCTTCTAGAGTCTCCCCTTCCCTATTCTTACAATGCTAAAAATGCGTAGTGGAGCAAACGGAAAATTCGATTACCAATACCAAAACAAGAAAGGGCTTTATATCGATTCTGCATTGGATTATACAACCTAAAGGTCCTTCTAACGATGAAAGTAAGTCCAATAAGCGAAATACAATATGAATCACGTCTTCGGGGTCCAGGTAGTTTCTTCCTACGAAGTCGGGGTGGCGAGCCATGTTGGTAGACTCGTCGTTAGCATACTCTTCGAGTAACTTGACCTCATCCTCGCGAATATTCAGGCGCACTAACCATTCCCTTCCCATCGCGGCAACGTCGGGAATTGTCCGGTATACGTGCGATCGTAGCGGGCAAGCGGAGCAACCATAGCCATGTACTGATAACAAATGTAAGCAGTAAAAGTGCGACTAGAAGGAATATGAAGCAATCAGAAAACGTTCGTTCGCAATTTAATGGGGTCAGATTACTTCACTAACAGCATTATACATGACCGAGCTCTTTTCTAATACAATTCAGGCCACAAAACAGTGAAATACAACATAAATAACTGAAAAAAAGTAAAAGAAAGCAAAGAAACTGCAGAAGAAGACGGTCGTCCAGCCGGTCTGAAAACCGATAATCAAGATGCTTCCAATACAGTAATTTTAATATATTTTTTGAATTTTTTGAAACGTCGAATTTACACGCTACCACAGTAATACACTATATATTTAATTATTTATTTTATTGCTTAAATAATTTTTTTTTAATTTTTTTGGTTTATTGCATTCAACTAAGGGGTCGATGAGACGCAATTTAAGGCACACTTGATTTTTGATGTCCGGATCCCTTTAAAACGTGTGATTATGAAGACCCCGAAGTGGACCAAGAAATATTCGTTCAAGTTAGCACAGGAATATGAATTATTAATTGCCTATCATCATTCAGACGTACAATCATCTACAGCAAGAACAATCTCATAAACTTGGACCGGCTTCCAATAGAGAGACGCCGTAAGATTTGCTTTTTTTACCTTCAACATGATGTTTTGTTGAAGATTTCAAAGGGGTTCAGTAGACACCTACGTAATTGAAACGGAGACCCACGACATTAGAAATCTTAAGCTTTATATTGACGATCAGACCACTTTGAGAAGAAGAGATTGTGCCTGGTGCGTCGAATGGGTAAGCGATTTCTGAATTCAAATTGCCAACGATAACTCCACTATGAAATAGAAAATTATGATCGATAAATTTCAGGTTGTATTGCTAAGTCCTATTGAGAACCGATGCTACACAGCTGAGTTCCAGCGTTGGATCACGAGATATGAAAGTTCGCCAACGTACTAATTGTCTTCAAATAGCCACGAGATTCAAGTGATTGCAGAATCCCCCTGAAATTTAGTCGATCAGACTTCATCGAATGCATTACAACTCCTACCGAATGAATTTTCTAATCTAATGTATCAGCGAATTTGAGGGGGGATGATAAATATTTTGATAATTTGTTATGTCGCATAAATTCCAAATAAGTTTAATTATTTAAACGTCGTAAAAGAATTAGATTCAAAAAATGTACAGTCGCGCCGGAAAGTCACAGGGCACTTTTTGAATTTGTTGCAACTTTTTACCCAGGAAAGGCATCATACTGGTACTAAGGTATGATGTACCAAATTCATCGGACATTATGGTCATGGTATTATGGCATGACGTCATTGCCTAATTATTGCGTAGTGATGACGCAATCAATCTGCACTTTTCAAAACGGCATTATTCTTACATATTGTAGATTTTTTCCTTCTGGCCTGTACATGAAAATTTATAAATTCCTCGTAGATCGTATTGGTACTGATTGTGAACAAAAGTAAATTAGACTTTGTTCAAAACACATTATTGCACAAAACATCCGACCAATTGGAAAATGAAAAGAAGCACATTGTATTCAGAAATATTGGGGTGTCCGGAAAGTTCGTATAATTTTTTGTTTTTATTTTTTATTCAATGCGTTACAATTCTCAGTGACCAATGTATGCCCCCTTCTTTCTCACTACCTCCCTCCAGCGATTGGGCAGGGTCTCGATTCCTCTCTTCCAGAATGCGGGTTTCTTCGAGACCGCCCAGTTCACGAAAGCCCTCACAACTTCATCTCGATTCTTGAACTTCTTTCCTTTGCAGAAGTTAGAGAGAGAGCGGAAGCAGTGGTAGTCGCATGGGGAGAGATCCGGGGAATACGGTGGATGGGGAATCCTCTCGATCTTCAGCTCGTCCATTTTCTTCTGGGTCATCTTCGCTCGATGTGGGCGAGCATTGTCCATCAGAAGAAGAATTTTGCCCTGGTTCAGGAGTCTGGGAGGGACTCTGATCGCGACATCTTGCAGTTGTTCAGAGAAGAGGTCGGCATTGATGCTGGTGCCAGGGGCGAGGATCTCCCAGTAGATGGGACCGAGCACTGAGAAGAAGAAGCAGAGGAGTTCCTTCTTTCCGTGCTCTTCCTTCTTCGGGACGGGCGTGGGCTTCTCATCTGCATCCACCCATTGCAGTCTCCTCACAGGGTTATCGTACGTGGTCCACTTCTCATCTGTAGCGATGATGGAATTGACCCATCGAAGGTTGGATCTACGATGGAGTAATTCCCGACAGACTTGAACACGATTTTTCAGCTGTTCGGGGGAGAGGTCATGGGGAATCACTTGTGGGAGTTTCGGCTTCTTCCCAGATCGATGAAGGATATCGGACACCGTTGATCTGGGAGTACCAGTATCCTTCTTCAACTCACGCACACTGGCCATGGGCTTGCGCTTCAGTGTGCGAAGAACGAGAGGCTGATCGAGGGAGGGAGGGCGTCCAGAGCGGGGTTGATCATCGAGACCAAACTCCCCTTTCTTGAAGCGGGAGAACCACTTATAGCAGAAGGGTATGGAGGGGGCGTCAGCTCCTTCCGACTGGGCCAGGGCAGAGTGGGCCTCCTTCACGGATCGGCCAAGACGGTAGTAATGAAGTAAAACTGCTCGGAGGTAGAGATGGGAGTCCATCACAAGAATCAATGTAGCAACTAGGAGACTGATTAAATCCTCTCACTACTCAACGTCAGAACTACTCAACGTCAGAACCGATCCGTGAAGGAGGCCCACTCTGCCCTGGCCCAGTCGGAAGGAGCTGACGCCCCCTCCATACCCTTCTGCTATAAGTGGTTCTCCCGCTTCAAGAAAGGGGAGTTTGGTCTCGATGATCAACCCCGCTCTGGACGCCCTCCCTCCCTCGATCAGCCTCTCGTTCTCCGCACACTGAAGCGCAAGCCCATGGCCAGTGTGCGTGAGTTGAAGAAGGATACTGGTACTCCCAGATCAACGGTGTCCGATATCCTCCATCGATCTGGGATGAAGCCGAAACTTCCACAAGTGATTCCCCATGACCTCTCCCCCGAACAGCTGAAAAATCGTGTTCAAGTCTGTCGGGAATTACTCCATCGTAGATCCAATCTTCGATGGGTCAATTCCATCATCGCTACAGATGAGAAGTGGATCACGTACGATAACCCTGTGAGGAGACTGCAATGGGTGGATGCAGATGAGAAGCCCACGCCCGTCCCGAAGAAGGAAGAGCACGGAAAGAAGGAACTCCTCTGCTTCTTCTTCTCAGTGCTCGGTCCCATCTACTGGGAGATCCTCGCCCCTGGCACCAGCATCAATGCCGACCTCTTCTCTGAACAACTGGAAGATGTCGCGATCATAGTCCCTCCCAGACTCCTGAACCAGGGCAAAATTCTTCTTCTGATGGACAATGCTCGCCCACATCGAGCGAAGATGACCCAGAAGAAAATGGACGAGCTGAAGATCGAGAGGATTCCCCATCCACCGTATTCCCCGAATCTCTCCCCATGCGACTACCACTGCTTCCGCTCTCTCTCTGACTTCTGCAAAGGAAAGAAGTTCAAGAATCGAGATGAAGTTGTGAGGACTTTCGTGAACTGGGCGGTCTCGAAGAAACCCGCATTCTGGAAGAGAGGAATCGAGACCCTGCCCAATCGCTGGAGGGAGGTTGTGAGAAAGAAGGGGGCATACATTGGTCACTGAGAATTGTAAAGCATTGAATAAAAAATAAAAACAAAAAATTATACGAACTTTCCCGACACCCCAATACATTGTTGACAAACAGATTGCGCAATCACTGCATTTAACTGACTTTTTTCCGAAGCATTATACGAACTTTCCGGACACCCCAATAGATCACTACAGTGGATTACCATTTTCCCACAAGTAGATCAAGCCTGCAATATTTGGTTTCGAGGTAAGAATTTTAAAATATTTTCACACATTTCATTTTAAATCTGTTACTGCAGTAATAATCACATTGAACAAACCTCATTTTGAAATGTTATTGTCAAAATATATTGGGTGATTCCATTTCAATGGTTGATTCACTTCCATTCTCACTCATTTCTGTCATTCAATGCAGATGGATTCGCTCGAGTGCTCTCATTGGAAATTCCTCCCTCTCATCGTTGCTTTAGGTATTTTATTATTTCAGGACATCTCCTGTACAACAACATGGAATGCATAGAAACGTTCACACACTTTCTGAGCGACAATCTTGCGTCACACTCTGGTTTCTCCCAACCAGTGGTCAACCAGTGCCCTGACCAGTGGGTGGGGAGTTGCCCACCTACTGGTCAGGGGACTGGTTGACCACTGGTTGGCTACTGGTCAACCAGTGGTTGAGGGGCCTACTACAGTATGCAAGTTTCGAGGGTCAGATAGATTATTCACACTGAAGAAGAGGAGTGCCCCTTACGGTAGTCAACACTCACACGGAGCTTCCGTGTTTCGGGAGTGGCCACATTCAAGATGCGATCGCGGGGATCATGGAGCCAGCCATGGCTTTCTCTTAGCCCGGCCGTCAATGCTGTGTCCTAAGTCTCTCGTAGGCAGAGTGCTCTCTGCACACGCCGGGAAAGGGACCGCTTCTCTCAACCAGTGGTCAACCAGTGCAGGGCAGTGGTTGACCACTGGTCGGCACTGCACTGGTTAACCACTGGTCAGGGAACTGGTCAACCACTGGTTGAGACAAACCCCGCCCCTTCTAACTGGTCAACCACTGGTTGGAAGAAACCAGAGCAATTAGGGATGTCAAAATCAAGAGCTGTTTTGATTCAAAAATTGGCATAAAACAAACATGCAGAAACAAATGACCGTATTAATAAGCCGGCGGGTCCAGATGACGTATCCACACCCTCGGAACTTTTATTGGGTCGGATAGATAGTTTAATTTAAATTTTAATCCTCAATAATTCATGATTTTGAGAAAATCGCAGGTTCTTAATTCAAGAGCTTTAATAGAATTGAAGATTGTTGTTAGAAAGACAACTGTAAAACGGAATTGCGTTCCTTATAGGTGGGGCAAACTTTTGGAGACAATTCTTGACCATGTTTCATATCTCGTTCGCATGTTACAACCGATCAAAGAAATCGAAAAATGGCGAAAATGCTCTTGATTCTGACATCCCTAGTCACAATAGTTCCTTTTTTCTAGATATTCATTGCAGGACTATTCACTGCATCAAGTGCAACCTATACCTTGGATGTGATTACGAACACTTGCACAGAGAGTGCCGATTCAGGATCTACTAAGCCCGTCGAACTCTTCGTAAGACCGTTTTAACTGTAATTGAAGAACTTTGACACATGCAATTTATTGGCTTATGCTAATCTCTTTTCAGATTTTGCACCCCAATTATAACTCTGAAATAGTTGATCTTGGGGTGAAGTGAGTCATTTGAGTTTGAAGTAAAAAATAATTTGAGATAATATCAATATTGGCGAATCACAAACATTTCCAAAATGCGCAGATTGATCAATCAAGGCAGCTGCTACAATTCGACTCTCACCCTCACTCATAAACCAGAAAGCATCGTCAGTATTAGCCTTCGATATTTGACTTATATATGACGGACCCGATATGACGGACATATAACTGATTCACCTTGCGTGTTGGACGTAAGTTGCATTCAGATACATGATAATCTGTGAAAAAAAGTGCACCATAAAGAACTATTTATCCAGTGTCTTGTTTTAAAATGAATTCTAAATTCATGCAATATTTTCAAAATTCAGATGATTTTCGTGAGTCGGGACTATATGCTTTGCTTCGTGGTTCATTTCGGCACTTGGATTCGCTGGGAAGATTGGACAGAAGCAAAATCGATTAATAAGTTTGAAGCACACAAGTGTATCAAACCTGTACTCGATGCACAAACAAGGAAGATTTACGAAGAAACGAGCAGCTGTTAATAACAACTATTATAAAAGGCATATTGAAATATTATAAATAAATATTATATATCTAGTATGTCAATGGTTTTTTCCACAGCATTGTTCTCGGGAACCAGTACTGAAGTATGTATAGCCGGCTGATTCAGTACACCACATTTTATTCACATTGTTCAAGTTCCCAATAGGTGGTCGATAGGTCGATGGGCTCCTCCCCATTCTCTCATCGACTCAGTGCTGGAAATACCAAGTACAGAATTCCTCCACTGCAAAAATTTAAAGTGTATTCCTCAAACGGTTTCGGAGTTATGAAGAGATGCAAAATGAAGTTGACCATGATAATCAAAAAGGTGATGAGACTACAGATCATTGATACGTATCGTATGAGCGATCGGTATCGTAAATACCAGGGCCAATATTGTGAGCGCAGCGAGAGAATGAGAGAGAATTAGATTCATTGCATATGCTTGATCTTCTTTTTAGCTCAGATTGTTACAACACGTGAATCGATTATTGCAGTGTCTTTGCATGTTCACACTTCAACTTACCCTGCTTTATCGTCTTCGGTATCGCTATTTTTTCGCTTGATCATTTCTCGCCTTTCAATTCCCAACTATAAGCCCATTCACCACATTTAGCAAACATCATTTTGCAATGTTATTGCCAAAAAAATCCATTGGGAGATTCCATTTGAATCATTGATTCACTTCCATTCTCGTTCATTTCTGTCATTCAATGCAGATGGATTCGCTCGAGTGCTCTCATTGGAAATTCCTCCCTCTCATCGTTGCTTTAGGTATTTTATTATTTCAGGACATCTCCTGTACAACAAAAGGGAATGCATAGAAACGTTCACACACTTTCTGAGCGACAATCTTGCGTCACAATAGTTCCTTTTTTTCTACATATTCATTGTAGGACTATTCACTGTATCAAGTGCAACCTATACCTTGGATGTGGTTACGAGGACTTGCACGGAGAGTGCCGAGTCGGGATCCACTCAGAATATTTATCTCAACGTAAGATGTTTTCATTGAATGTGCTGGATATTACTACATAAAGACATATCGTAACGTCTGTCTGTCTGTCCGTCACACTTTTTCTTCAAATCGCTGTAACTCGGCTCAAAATCATCCTATGTGCCTATCACCTTGACCATATGAAACCCCTTGACGAGCACTTTCAAAATTTGAACTTTGATCTTTGAACTTTGTAGTTTGTAGTTTGATCACTTTCCTTCAAATCGCTCTAATTCGCTTCAAAATCATCGTAGCACCATAGGACCTTGACCGTTGGTGACCCCTTGACGAGAGCTTTCAAAAAATTGATCTTTGTAGTTTGTAGTTTGATCTTTTTCTTCAAATCGTTCTAACTTTGCTCAAACACGTCCGTGTGACGTCGGACCTTGACCATTGGCATTGCGTTGACGAGCACTTTCATCACACTACATAATATGGTGCATTTTACCAAATCGCAGAAAACTCAAATGCACCGAACGCACCACCCGCCACACCACAACTTCCTAACCTGCTCTCACTCCCCGCAGCGTGAGCGTTGTGAAAGGCTCGTGAGGCCGAGGGCGATCCGAAAAAGTTGGATTGGGGCGAAGCCCCAATCCAACTTTTTCGGATCGCCCTCGGCCTCACGAGCCTTTTACAACGTTTTAAGCCAGCTCTCACCAGTCGCTTACAATCATATTTCAACGCATAAAACTGGTACTAAACGTGGTTGATTGACCTCCCCTGCGAAATTAAATCAAAAATGCTTCCCAACCTGCTCTCACCCCCCGCAGCGTGAGCGTTGTGAAAGGCTCGTGAGGCCGAGGGCGATCCGAAAAAGTTGGATTGGGGCGATGAAGTTGGATTGGGAGAGCCTTTCACAACGTTTTAAGCCAGCTCTCAACAGTCACTCCAATTTTTGTCTTCAACACACAACCCCGCGTAACGTAGCGACCGAAGGTCGCTAGTTATTATTTCATTACGACTGCTAATCGTGCTTTCATTTCATTAGAAATTTGAGAACAGTAAAAATGCATATTCATTTGTTTATTGGCTCGATATGAGTATTTTTTTTTCAGATTTCCTATCGCCACAATGTCTCAGAGGCCGTGTCTCAGAGGCCGGTATCTTTAATTTATTTTTAACTTTAATTACGGCATTATACTATTACTTCCGATAATATATGAATAATAATCACTTAACCAGTTTAAAACGCACAGATTGCTCAATAGAGGAGAAAGCTACAAGTCAAATATCACAATCGCTCATCCGCCAGAAAGAATCCTCGACATGGGAATTGCTTATGGAAAGCAAGGAATGGGAGGATACGGAGAAGACTCACCTTGTGTTATTGACGTAAAATTTACTGGTTGATTTTTTTATTAAAAAAATAATATATTAGAATTTCCCAGAAAAGAAATTTGCCATGATTCAAATTTTTAAGTGAATGCGAAATGAGCACACTATAGTATAATAAAACAATAATCAGGTTGTCCTCGTGAGCCGAGACTATATGGATTTGTTGGATTTGTTGTTGCTGTATAGATGCATGCGCACATTGTTCAGTACACGACATTTTATTCACATTGTTCCCGTTCCCGATAGGTGATCGATAGGTGACTTCTTCTAGTCTCTCGCCCCTCCTCGGCTCAGTGCAATTTCGTGAAGTCGACCTCGGGCATACGAATCGGCACCTGCAAAGTGATCTTTGATCTCTGCCCTCTCATCTCCCTCACCTGGTATAGTGTATCCTCGTGGCGTCTCGGTCGCACCGCGCCAGTCTTCATATCGTTCACTGCATTCCTGCAATCGGGAGCGGTATTTGATCCTTGAAGACGCTTATAGTAGTCCAAAGAGGTCAATTCCATCCATTGTGAGTATAGCGGTTCACCGCGGACAACATTGTGTGCGCGATTGAGGGTCTTTGATCTTTGACCTCTGATCTTCTCCTCACCTTGCCTCGAGTATCTTCCTTCCTGGCGGTTCCTTGGGTGCAGCATGAGCGGCCTTCTCACTCTTTCCCTCCGTCGAACGAGCAGACTTGCGGCACGATTTCGGTCTGAATTACGCCTTTTCTTATACGAAGCCCGGAATTTTTAGGGTTCTTGATCGGATGAGAACTTAGGGTGGAGAGGGACAACTGCTGAATGTGTTAGGTACATCCTCACAAGGACCACCCCATCGTTTGTGTAACAACGGTAGATGTATTTCGAAATGGTTCTCATATGACCTGGTGCCCATTCCAACCCACTTCTCCTGCTTGGGCACTGCACTGAGGGAGGGCTGAGTCTCCTCCTTCTCCCCCTTCCCCTCCTCCCTCTCCTTCTCCTCTCTCTTCTCCTCCTTCTCCTCCCTCCCCGCCTCGTCCCTTGCAGTCTCCTCCTTCAGCCTCTCTTCATTCTTCCCCTCCTTGCCCGTCTTCTTTTTGCTGTCCTTGTCATCGTCGAACTCCTCGTCCTGCAACGAAATAGCTACAGTAATAAAATAAAACCATTTCTCGATCCGAGATATACAGTACCCAAGTCAATAAAATTGTCTCAAAATACAGTAACCCAATCGATCGATATTTCTTTGGATTCAGTAAATAATAAATCAGTTCTCGATCACGAGGCTACAGTAACACCAACTCACATCGAGTATCTCGTTGAAGTTGATGTACTCTCCCTTGTCCGGCTTGGGCGGCTGCAGCTTTCGATTGCTCCGACCGCGTCTGCTGCAGCTCTTTCTGCTGTTGCTGCGTCGGCTAGCGGCCAGCGGCGTCGCAGTCGGCTCCTGAGGGATACGGCAGCTCAGTTGGCGATATATCTCTGCCGGCTACAGTATGCTCACCGTGGTAACTGGCGTCTTGCCGTTCTCGCCTCCACCCTCGGCGGGCCCTTCCATCGACGGCATCTTGGCGGTCAGCTCCTGGATTTCGGTATTGCGGAGAGCAAATAAAATCAGTCCTCGATCGAACCTCGAGCAGCGGTGTCGGAGCGTTCTTTGAGTTTTTTTGCACGGACTGCAGATTGCTGAATTTCTGCAAGGATTACTGTAGGTGGTGGGGTACAGTAGCTGGTGCGGGGGTACGGTAGCTTATGGAGGTACGGTATCTGGCGAGGGATACGGTAGCTGGTGGGGTACGTTAGTCGATGGGGTATACGGTAGCTGGTGGGAAGGGATACGGTAGCACCTCCGTGGTCAGCTTGGAGATGTCTGTGCTTGACTGCTGCTTCGCCGTCGATACATTCTGTGTCTTCTCTATGGCATCCTTGCTATCCGGGCGTCGCTTCGAGCTGTTCGACGAGTTCTTCAGCGAGTTCTTGTCGTTTTCTTCCACTTTCTGCAGTGATCGATTATCAGAAAGATCAAAGATCAAAGATCAACATACAGTGCTCTTCATATTTTCGGGCGTCGTTGCGCCGGTACCCACGGGGGCTGGCTGAAATTTCGTTTTTTTCTAAATATTTTTGAAAATACGCACTTCTTTCTTTTTTGACGCCTTGCATCCCATAGTGGAGAACCGCCCGTGACGAGGGACGGAGTGGAAAATGAGCGGAGGAGGAGGAGGGGAGAGGGCGAGGGGGAGAGAGGAGTTGATTGGATTAGGATAATTGAGTTGTTTTTTTTGCTGAAGCATATTTCAACTCTGCAACTAGACATCTCGAGAAAAACTCTTTGTTGAAACCCAAACGATAGAGAAAAAAGCTATTGTAGAAAAATATCTTCGTAGAAAACAAAGATAAATTATTGCCCGAAGCAATATTGTGCTATGTTACTAAGCATTATGAAAGCAGCACAGGCAAGAAGTGCCAATCTCATCTCATCACTAACACTCCTTACTAACAGTCGGTTAATTTCAAAATGACGGGCATTCGTGGGACATGTTTGATTGACAGAGAGTACTTTTTCAAAAGAACGCGTTTGCCGAACAGCTGACTAACAGAACCAGTTTTTGTTAGTTATCTTCACAATGTGCGATTTCACATCGGTGCGAACTTTGTGATTCATTGTTAATAGAAATCGCTGTGTTGATATGATTCGGCAGTTTGTCGAAATCGCTTAGGAAAAATGACGTCTCTTTTGAAATCGATTACATTCCCTATGTCGTTATAATAACAACACTCGTTTCAAAAGATTTTGAAAAGAGAATCAGGGGTGCGCCTCCAATGATATAAATGAGCTTTCAAGCCAGATAAAGCTGATTACGTCCTATTTTCTGTGCATTCCTGATTGATCTTTCGATTCCCAACGTTTCTTTTCAGAATGTCCTTTTCCAAGTTGTTTACTGATCTTAGCAAAGTCCTCTGCTACAAGTTCCGACTAATGGAGATGATCTCCTCGGAGTGGGCGGAAAAGACACGGTGAGTGGGATCTGGATATATTTGTATTTTAAGTTTGACTCGGTTTAAAGGAGGGGTAAATGCAAACGCGCGCCCGGTTGGAATATGTTTCACCTATAACTCTGTTCGGAATGGAGATATCAATGTGAAAATTTCGGAGCTTCTTATCGTTGTGGAGCTCTAGGCAGTGCATATGATAGCTTCAAAAATTGAATTTTGAGTTACTCATCCTTTAATATATTATAAACTTATTGCTGCAATTTATAGGCAGAACGCGAGGAAAGAAACAATTGTTGACCAAAGCGAAAGGCTACTTATTCCCACCTCACATAGTAAAGAGGGTTTGATATGTTTCGGAGACGGAACGACAAGGAGCTGTAGTCGGGGTGATATTCAGGTAACTAAGTGTTTCTATTATCATCACTTTTCCCGAAACTGACTCTAGATTCAAACCATTTCGGTGTGGCAGAGTTACTGAATATTGAAAATGGATTCTAGCTAACCGATCCCCTCCACCATGGCTCCTTCGGTGACTACGTGGCTCGAGCTGTATACACTCCTGAAAAGATAAAAGTCGTCACTAAGGTGAGCTTCTTAAGTCACAATCAGGCGTTTTTGATTGTCTTATCACTCACGATTAGACTTTTTCCATTCAAAGGGCGTTTTGAAAGGGCGCAGCAGCGATGATTTCGCTCACTATAAATTGTACACGAGAGCTTGCAATTAGGCCTTTCTCTACATTTAATGCACTCTCGATCGGATGATTGGTGTGCGAGCGCCACATGAAGCGATGATAATCAGAATGTTGGGGGGAAATCACACTTTGCAGATCGTGCGAATTCTCGACAGGCGGAGTGGAGAGAACGATGGCAGATCGATGGATGATGTGAGTTGACTACGAAAATGATTTTGATTAATTTTCTATTTAGATTCTCCACAAGATGGATATTGCGGGTCGAATGAAACACGAAAACGTCGCACAACTTTATGGATTCGTTATTGAGGTATGGAACTTAATTCGTCAATTACAATAAATAATTAATAATGCCAGGAAATGACCTGCTACATGCTAATGGAGCCAATGTGCGCGAGTTTGAGCGAGGTACAAAAACAATTGATACATTTTTAAATGCGTCCATTTCAGATTATCAAAATTATTAATTTTGAAACTAAATTGACGAATGCACTAGCACTGGAAAATTTCATCGGTAGCATGACTCTTGATGTAAGTGCGAAAGAATTTTATTGAAAACGTGAAAACTCTACAGGTACTCAACGCACTCACGTTCCTGTCAGAACAGGAAATTTGCACTGGTAAGATGTTTTGAAAGACTCTCCCGAAACTAATTTCACAGTTCTCACGCCGCGGAGGATTTTGTTTAGCAGCGACGGTGGAGTGAAAATCACCGTATCCTCAGCTATAACGACTGAATATTCAACACCCGTTCGATATTCTGCGGTAAGAATGTGCTAATGTTTGCGTTTCACGCATAAGATAATGGGTAAGCGATATTAGTAAGAACCGATTATCTGTAGCTACTCGTAATTAAGAAAAATCCAATTTTTCTATTTTTTTAGCCAGAGTTGCTGTGTGGATACGAAGATCTGTCAAAAACAAATGTCTGGAGCTACGGAGTGGTTTTGGTGAGTGTTCCTGTACATAATTGCGTTTCTTGATATTGCGATTCAGAATATATTGGTAAAAGAAACTCTTTTCAGAACGAAACTGCAAGCGGGCAGCATCCTTTCCCTGGGACCCTCGTAAGTACTTTTCTGATTATTAGCTAAAGATGTTCAGAGTTAACAATGAAGCACAAAAATTGAGTTTGTCCATTTTTTCAGGACTTTATAATCGCTGAAATGATCATGGAAGATCAACGGCCTGAGCTCGGAGGCGATTTTTCGAGCGAACTGAAGGAATTCGTGAATGCATGGTTAGAGTTTTAAAAGAATCAGCCCACATTTTATGACCTAATTATGATATCTTATGTTTGTTGAGCTTCCGATTAGAGTTTGATTTTCAGCGTAACACATCAACATAATACCAGGCCAACTGCGAAAGATCTCAAGGTTTGCAAATAAACAAAAAAAATAAAACTGTCATTTACAGCAAACTACTTTCTATAAGAAACACGCTTTACAAGCAAGCAGGTGAGTGTTTACTTACTACTTAGACTTGATTATGTCGCATGAAATAAATTAAGAGGAGACAATAAATGTAGAAATGCGAATCATATTTACGCTATTTTTGTTTCAGAAATGCTGTTCAAACGATTCGTCAAGGCGTCGAACCTCATCTTGAGAAGTTGAGAAGAGTCCAATGACTGTCATTTATGTTTCAAAAAATACTAAATAATTAATATATAAAAAATTATCTTTTGTAACCGTAGATGCACTCTGATCGCGGGTAACAGTTATGTGATTTTAAACCTTTCATCTACTCTTGAAGAGTGCTTGACAACCAAGCCACCGTGGCTAACTGAAGAAAGATTAGAAACATTTTACTTAATATCGATTACCAAACTTACGCTTTACCCAGTGATTATGGCTCAAATAATCTAAATTTGTCCTTATCGCGAGATTTCCCATATCAGACTCGAACCAGATTTTCTTGTTGAGTTTAGGCAGACTCTGAAGAATGATGTCAGTAATATATTTTATGCGTGTCGGGGTCAATGTTTTGACTCTTTTTTAGTGGAAATATGAACAGGCAAATACCTGTGAGAGGGAATGTACATCGTCGAGACTTAGAATTGGATAGACGACATCCATTGTCAGATAGAGTTTGTCAAGCTTCTTCGAAAACATTTCCTGGACCATCGATGCTCTATTTCCAACGCCAAACAGAATATTTCGTTGTCCGTTTGCTAAGTGCACGTATTGCTGGCACAAGCACAGAGATTGGACGAGAGTCGATATTTTCAAGAGCAATTCAACTGCAAATTAATAATAGTATTTCTAACTCTGGATATCAGAACCAGGATCGGCAGCAAGATTTGCTACACTGTGAAATATGAGTTCAAGCACTGAGAGATCTTGGGCGGTTTTGAGAATTTGATCACTGTAAACGTATTTTTGTTGTAAAACAGAGCTATAATTCTGGAGTGAATAACAACAAAAAATTTTAAAAAAATGTAAATCATGCTCACTAGGCTCCATCCGTCAGCGCATCTGCAACCGCGTTGAGACATACGATTGTGACTCCTCTGAGAAATTGGTTAAGGAAATCGATAATCATATCAGTGATTTGGGTAATTTCTGATGTCGGGAGTGTGCCATAATTGATCACTACTCTTCCAATGCGCGTTCCCAAGCAATTTCCTAAATTCTCCAGAAGCGATGCATCTCTGAGAACTGCTCCTGGAACCTCATAAACCTGAAAATATCACATCAATAAACAACTTATTGTTCAAATTTTAAAGATCTCACCATGTATCCACCGTAATTTGCGAAGTCTATTTGATTCAACAGGTTGAACGAAGATTCGCGAAAAAGTCGCCGCTTGAACAATTGATTATGACTGGAAGGAATTTGAAAGGAGGACTGAAGGCAAAGTTCAACTTCGGACCGTGTCATTACTATGACCTATCTCGTCTTAACGACTAAAGGCTCCCAAAAAATTACATGCAATGGACGCTTGTAGGACAGTTAAGTGCGCGAATTCAAATATCTTGTGGATTTGTCAAAAACTGGTGGGAATCGAACCCGCAACCTTCCGATTACGTGACGGCTGCTCTACCTCTGAGCTATTCTACTGGTGTGTGTACACTTCCTAGCTCGCGCTGTGATCTTTGGAGGGTGGAACCTCCCTTCTATCGATGTGGATACTTTGCCGAGAGCCCTCCTTTAATAATGATTCTTTCGGAATGGCGTAAAAATTGCATGTCCTCGACAATAATGTGGCCTGAGTTCACCATTGAGTGCTCATCTGAACAACTTTTGAGCATTTGTGAAGTCTGCAATTATCTTCGCAATTATTTACTCATTTGACAGCAATACATTCCTTTTTAATTCAACTTACCAATCTGAGATCCAACACAGATTCCGGGACGAAATCAATAATCTTCCAAAAAATATCGTGAGGTAACCGTTCTAAAGGAGACAAACTGATCAGCGGAGCCAAATTGGGCATGAAGTTAGCCATTGTGGAGCTATGCTTATTCTGAGAATATTACTAATGCAATCAATATCAACTAGTTCTACGTCAATCACGCCGCTAGCAATAGTATCATGCTTTCGCTTCACTGCGGTAGAAGGAGAACCACCTCAGGGCATGGAGAGCTCTCAAATTTTTTACGAGATACATTGCTTGTATCAAAGTGGGAACATATCTTACTGTCACACGGTTTATGTCAGTAACATAAGTTGCGTAAATATGAATTTATCTTTTGACGTTTCCCGGAAAAATAATACAATAATACTTTACTCCCGCTTACTGAGAGGAGAGTCATAGGTGATATTTGTATGACTCATATGATTATGACTGGATCCACTATTATTCCCCGTTCGTCATTCTATGTATACAAGCCTCAACGAGACCAGCGAGATCGAACATCAACATTTGGAACTGACCACTAGCACATATCGAACTGACCACTAGCACTTCTAGATTTCATTCCTTTCCTGTTAGAACATCCAGATGGTATTCTCAACTCCCTGAAGAAATTCGAACCGCCCCCAACATACGAGTATTCAAGCGCCGATTACTGAACCACCCCTTAATCGCCATACTCTCTCACACTGAATAATTACTGAGAGTCAATTCCCATTTCCTTGCTATTTGATCACTCATGTACCTTACTGTTTCGTCGCGCTTCGGGCGTAGATAAATTATTATTTTACTCTCGCTTCACTGTTTTGGACTTCCTTCCAAGTCTTCGGCAACATAATCGACAACTGGCGAAGCAACAATAGCAGATCAATGCCATAATCTGTGCCATGACGAATCCGAAGAAGAAGAACACATCAATTAGATAATACTGGATGAAGTTCAACTTCGTTCCTTCGTGATCGAGCATTCGAAGGGGGCCGTACTTGGCGAGAAATTCCATGTTGCGGACCAGGTTCTGAAAATTTGAAATTTTATCATTTTGATTATACCGCCCATCATCAGTGACCATGCATTTCTTTAGTTTCTGCCACCCCCCCCCCCTCTTCCTCCCCATTATCATGTCCGATCCTTTCTCTCCACAGAAGGTTGAAAAACTAATCGAAGAGTGAACTACCTTGAAATGAGTAGGAAAGAGGAGGGAAGATGATATGTGCAAGAAATCAATGAAATGCACGCGAACCTCTTTTGCAGAGAATGGTCGATCCCTAAGCATGGCTGCCATTTGCTTCGCCTTTTCCATTCGTCTAAAAATTTGATTTTTTTTCGAAATGCTTGCAAACTTACTCTTCATTTTCAAGCAACTCTCGAATCGCCTCCTCCAGCCGATTTCCATTTTCCAGCTCATTCAGCAATACTATATCGCCTGTAAAAGAGAAGAGTCTTTAAAGAAGAGCACTGTTTGAATTCCGGGCCTCGTGTTTTTTTATTTAGCAAATCATCCGCAAAAGGAGATGATCATTGCGTAAAACTCACCCAGCCCCGCCCGTTTTATCATTGCTGCGTTTCTCATCTGATCGCCCTGAGTGGGCACCATCAGGATAGGAACTCCTGAAATAATAATCTGAATTTAGAACAGCGGACAGGTCGAAACAGAAAAGAAGCAAAGAAGCGCATACTACGAAGAGGTGTCAATTGATCTCTCTGGACAACCTAACGACCGCCACGGTCTCGAAACACACCAGCGTATGCAGCCTCCAGCGTGCTGCCCTGCCCTCCGTGAGTGATGAAGGCAGTGAGACGAGCATCGTCTGGCAATACTTCAATTATTCGAACATGGCAAACCCCACTAACTCAACAGGGCGACTTGTGGTATCCATGTTGCCTCTACGATGTTCTCAATGCCTTGAGATACGTTCTCTTCCGGATTCTGATGTTTATTAATTTATTTTCGAAAGATGGGTTAAATTCAGACTTCATATTTCCAGATGAACGTGACGTCATCGAAAGCGGAAAGTGATCTTCTGATGGTTGCTTTGTACGCCTCGGGCATCGTTGTTTCCTCAATGAGATTCTCTTCTTTTCAATTTTCCAACAACTGTCCATCCGAGGAGAAAGTTCTCCCCGACAATTTCCGCATGTTATGAATAGAGATCGTAAATTCAACACCTACTTTGGGGTGAAAGAGTCTAACTGAATCAATACCTGAAAGAAAGTGCCGAAGGAGAGTATGACCGTGCGCTTGCGACGGCTCAGGACCTCGGACCAGTACTGGAAATTACATTTAGAGAAAGCAATAAAATCATGCCTTTGCTCTACGAAGGCTCAAGCGTGATTGTTATTGAGATATGAATAGCATGAACGAAAACGACGATATTGAATGCAGAGTAATAACACCACCTCATCCACTTGCTCATGCCCATCAGATATGACGATTCCGCCAATGTCGATCACTCTATGAACAGTGGGACGAGGATAGTCCAGTAGAGGCTCAGAGTTGAGAAGCACCAGAGAGTTGTTAGCGACCGATTCCTTCACAAATATAATTTTATCAGTTATCCAATCAGTAGAAAAGTTTGGACTAAACCAAAAATAAGCCTACATAGAGGTTCTCCTTGAAAATCGGCTGCATCCAATCAATGCGCACTGTCAATATGTGGCCCCAGACGTATGAGTAGAAGGTGTTCATAAGTCTTTCCCCGAATGTCATCCGATCGCCGAATGGAGAGAAGAGGGCTGAGATTATTGTCCCATCATTGGATAGATTCTACTGAAGCCATAGTTTGACTATGAGTAAGAAGTTGGGATGACAAAACGGACTCTGCAAGTATGCTTCACCATAGAAACGTCCGGGATAAGTAATATAATCACTTTTACGAAACACAATCGACAAATCTCACACGGAACATAGGAAGGAGCGGAGGGCATCTGTGTAATGGAATTGGCAAACTCGCAAGTAGCGAATGAATTCGCCCACGCGGTCTTCTCGATTCCAGCCATGTGGAAAATTCCTTCAAAAGTAGAACCTTCGGCGGTCTTTAGATAATTCTCACCAAAGCCGACAGGTTCCTCAGAAATCCCTGCATCGAACTTTTCAGCACGCAATTGCTCGATTAGTCCAGGGTAGTTGACGGTTTCTGAGCAATCGACTTTTCATCCGTGAGTAATTTTGCTTGCTCACTCAATCCAATAATAGTCAGTGACTGTCAGTCAGTCACCTTCATAAGATATTGCCTAGACTCCTCTGGGTGGATAATTCAATGCAACAAGTATCTCACCATTATAAGTCAGAGTAATGCTGCTTATCAGCTCTCTTTCCTCCTATAATCGTGTTATTTAAAGTTATTTAGATATACAATTTTATATTATCCTTTCGAAGACAAACGAGGAGTACCGAGGGCACGGCCAGCCAGTTCGTGCTCCTAGAGAGATCCGTAGCCTTGATGCGCGCAGCGTCCCATCTTCTCGAGAACTCCGTCTCGGGAAGCTGAAAACACACTTATTATCAACTTATCTTTTAAAATAAAGTTTTAAATCAATTAATTGTTTCCCGTTTTGCCATCGGATGAGGTGAGAGAGATCTATTATTTTGTCTTCACCTCGACTATTCGTGCTTTCTTTGTTCCCGCTCCAGTGATGAGTGGATCGACGCGTGGAGAGAGAATAACCTAAAACAGAATTAGAGTGACGAAAATATCACTAGGTCGATTGCAAAGCGAATTAGAATATTCCGTCTCTTGTAATTCTATTTCATCCCCATTGTTCGGAGCTGTTGGGAACTTCGTAACTTTTAGCCTGCCCTATCACATGTTTCGGATATTGCCTCCTTGTCCTCAGAAGGGCAGGAAAGGGAGAAAAGGAAAGCGATTTCATGTCAAAAGCAATTTACACCCCATATATACGACATTTCGACTCCTCTACTGGTACTGACCACTTCATGCCCGGCGTCCACGAGTGTATCCGCGATCTTCGCCAGATAATTCACGTGCGAAATCGCGAATTGAGGGGAGAAAATGAGGAATTTGTAACTATTCGCTATCTGGAGTGCCAGAGACAGCAGAAAGAAGCGATGATTGCCTCTCATGAAGCTATCGTTTAGAAGAGACACAGAAGATTATTGTGAAGTGGCATATAGTAAAAGTGGCATAGTATTGACGCATTTCTTCCACACAGACGAGCATGGCCGTTGTTGATAGTGAGCATGAATAGTAACGACACTATTCAATACGGAGCAATAATGTCATAATACGATTTCGCCCAACTTGATGAACAAAAATGGAGGAGTTGACCCCAGTAGGGGATCAGCATTTATCAGAATAAGTGAATTGGAGGTGGCCGAGTCAATAAACTTAATGCTTAGCCTTGATCAATTATTGATTTTAGCAGTATGAATTATCGAACTAGGTCACAATCATTCCGCTGTCATGCTCACACTCCACTTTGGTCGTGCTCACTGCTAACGAAGGAGAACCACCCAGGGCAATGAGTGATCTCATTATACTCAGGCGGGAAATGAGCGTGCTTGGAGAGAGAATAATTGTCTCTCAGTTATCATCACAAGTTCTGCAATTGTTCTCTCGAAATCACGTATCTTTCGAGTAATTCATGTCTCAATCGAATGGGAATCCCTCGGTGTTGGAGTGTCTCCCTAGAGATATCATGTGGAAGGTCATCGAATGCGAACCGAAATCTGCTTTTCCACTGAGAGCGGTATATTTGTTCAAGTTATCCTATTTACCAAACTATAAGTATGCCTTTATTAAGTTTTCCGCCATTTTTAATGTAACACACCGTTACAATAGGCAAATCGATTTATAGATTTACACATATCTCAGACCTCTCGAGAAATGAGACGCCGAATGCACGAGTACTCAACGCTTCGCCCCATCGATGGGAAATTGTCGATTGTCAGCTTGTCCTGGGTCAGCAAGTAGCGAATAAACATTTTGACAATTGATTTATCAGGGGAAAAGGACAACCGCGATTTCCGTCCCAATAAACACGGCATATGGTCTCAAACTACGTCTGGTCACTCAGCCCTACTTGAACTTGGTCGAAAGAGTCCGAAAATGTAATAATGATAATATCGTTGTGAGTTAGTTTGTGTGTTTGGACATTTATGATATTTATGAAATCGATATTTTTGTGAAGATCTAGAATGAAACACTCCCAGTTTCTTCGCATAGTATTCGCAGGAACCATGACATTTCAGACGTACAGTTATGAAATCTGCGGAAACGTGATTAATAACATCGTCGAAACAAACATAAGGATGTATTTCTGCAATTGCTACGATGGTGGAATGAAGATGGAGAGGGTGGAAGCAGAAGAGGACAAGGATGGATCTTCGCTAGAATATATCGTTTCCATGACGGAAGGATATCAGATCAAATATTTTGAATACAAATCAACATTACTGAAACAAACTACGTTGTGAGTGAAACACCACTATTATGTTATTCATTTCATTTAGTGATCTACTGACAACATTTATAACCGACCATGATGTCGAGCAGTTTGCTCTAAAAGTACAAGAAATTGGTGTTGCGGAGAGAGGTAGGGATAATAATTAATATATGACGGATAACTAATTTATTCTCAGAAAGACTCCTTATCAGTCTGTCCACGCTTGTTCGATCTTTATCGATCACTCAATCCCGAACTCAGACTGTTGATGATGGTGAACAACAATTCTTTGGCATACACAATGTGGAATGGGGGCCGATTATCATGGATATGTTCTCGAGAAAACTGGACAAACTGAACATTGAGAATCATTCCTATTCGGAATATCTGGGAGCGGAAAGTGTGCAATTTCTGAGAGAGGTGGGCGATCATGACGTGTTTATCACGACTTTGTTTATAATCACTTCTGCTACGAATTAATCAATTTTAAGCACTTGCCCAAGATTGGAAAAAAGGTATGGCTAGATGCAACATGCAGCAGAGACATTGGACGAACTTCTTCGACAAGGAATAATCACGTTTTCATTACCTCTAAATTACAGGAGCATGGTATCTTACAATAGTTATAATACACATATCATAATTATTTCCGTTTAAATTCAGGCACAAATCCCTATTCTGTTCTGACTATCAAGCACGAATCCAGAAAAGAAGAGAAATTTGATCTCGGGCTAAATTTCAGCTCAATTTCGAATAACGATAACTAATTTTTGAGCACGTAACCGCTACAGTCATCACCCCAAGTCAACCTTGTTGCAAGACGTTTTGTTCTGAAAATTCCATACAAATTGTGTAATTTGTTTAAAACGTTGAACAACACATAATTATTATTAGTGCATTGTCGTTCTTCGATATTCGATCAATCGATTTATATTTTTGAGAGTCGTTCAAGTTTTGGTATATCTGAGTTCTAAGAGCAATGCACCTATATCACGCCATTCACGAGCTAAAATCGCCATTTCTGTGAATGGAGCAGAAATCGTGAAATGAGTTCTAACCGGTTTCGGGAACTCTGCGGCATGTCTGAGTGACCCCCGAATTTTTTTTCCTATTGGATTGGAGCTCCCTACGGAGGGTCGGATATCGGCATCACCCACTTTGATAGCCGTGTTCTTGTATACGGTGTAAGATAGAGCAAAATTGACCTCTGAGTGACCCCAACTCATTTTTCGAGCTATATCGATTTATCTAAACCGTTCTCTAAAACTCATTTTCAACGGTGGTACACCAGGTAAATTTTCTCAAAAATGTAGGTGAAGACGCAGCTCAAATTTTCACAGTGAATGAAGCTCTGCGCGAGCTTTCCAATGAGTGGTTTGCGAAAAAAATACGAAGTTTCCGGTGAGAGTTTCGCCCTTTTTAATTCGTCAGGATCGTTTGAACTATTTTTTCAGCGGAGATTTCGATTGAACTTCGATCATTTCCAGCGGTGCATTTCTAAAAGTGCGGTGTGAAATGAAGTTGTATGTTGAAAAAATAGTTCAAACGATCCTGACGGAGTAAAAAGGGCGAAACGCTCTCAGGCAACATCGTATGTTTTCCGCAAACCACTCATTTGAAAGCTCTCGCAAGAGCTGCATTTACTGTGACAATTTGAGCATTTTCACCTACATTTTTGAGAAAATTTACCTGAAGTGTACCACCGTTGAAAATGATTTTTTTAGAGAAAATGGTTTAGATAGATCGCTAGAGCTCAAAAAATAAGTTGGTGTCACTCAGAGGTAAATTTTCCTCTATCTTCACCGTATCCAAGAAAACAGCTCTCAAAGTGAGTGGTGCTGGAATCCGACCCTATGTAGGGAGCTTCAAAATGAAATATGAACAAAAAGATTTCAGGAGTCACTAACGCATGCATCAGGGTGCCCGAAACCGGTTAGAACTCATTTCACCATTCCCATGCTCAGCTCGATTCTCTCATGAGAGGCGTGATATTTTAATATGATCGAACCAGCAGTACAACAGCGTCTTAGTTTTTCGAGGAAAACTCTATTTTGGGTATATCGTACCTTCTCCGGAATAGTCTTCATGGATTGCTTAGTGAATTTTACATATAATATGAAGTTTCCAGAAGGAGCAATTGATTGGAACATGCTCTCCCAATACACCTCTCTATTCTTCCCTCTTAAGCACCGTGCCGTATCCCCCCTGGCAGTTCACGCGCGGCGCAAGGGGGGAGCGCTAATAGGAGGGGGGGGGGGGGGGGTAGGGGAGAGGAGAGGAGAGACGCCCTCCCTTTATGTATTCCTGTCTGTAGCCCTCTGGCATGTGCGAATTTGCTCTTGCGCGGAATTACTATGTAGAAAAAAAACAAAACGTCTGTCTGTCTGTGTGTGTATTTGTCTGTCACGCTCGTTTTTCGTGAATATCTCGGCTCAAAATCATCAACCAGACCCCGCACAAGTACCATTGTGACCGCCTTGCCCACCGCTATCTTTTCCATATCTTACATCATCACTATGTAATATGACGCAATCGATATTTCGCAATATGTGGCAATTTGCGTTTTTCGGCTATAATTCGCTTCAAAATCATCGCCCAGACCCGGACCATGACCAATCGACTCCCCAGAGTGAGCTCTTTCCAAATTTGGTATTACATCATCATTATGAAATATGATGCAATAATCGTTTTTCGCCCTTATCTCGCTACAAGCTCATCGCCCTGACCTCGGACCTTGACCAATCGACTCCCCACAGTGTGCTCTTTCAATTTTGGTATTACATCATCATTATGCAATATGTTGCAATAATTATTTTTCACCCATATCTCGCTTCAAAGTGGTCGCCCTGACCCCGGACCTTGACCAGTAGACAACCCAGAGTGAACTCTTTCAAAATTTGGCATTACATCATCATTATGCAATACGATGCAATAATACTTTTTCGCCCATATCTTCCTTCAAAGTGGTCGCCCAGACCCCGGACCTTGACCAGTAGACAACCCAGAGTGAACTCTTTCAAAATTTGGCATTACATCATCATTATGCAATACGATGCAATAATACTTTTTCGCCCATATCTTCCTTCAAAGTGGTCGCCCAGACCCCGGACCTTGTCCATTCGACTCCCCAGAGTGAGCTCTTTCAAAATTTGGTATTACGTCATCATTATGCAACATGATGCAATAATCGTGTTTGGCCATAAATCGCATAAAAGTGGTCTCCCGGACCTCGGACCGTGAAAAATCTCATCATTTTTCGTATCGCCCGAGGCCTCACGAGCCTTTTACAACGTTTTAAGCAGGCTCTCACCAGTCTTATTCAACGCTTGTCTTGAGCGCACAACCATAGTTGCCCACGCCGGCGGCGACCCCCATGACCCCCTATTCATGGATGCGCACTACTCCCCTCTATTCTATTTGAGGGGAGTAGTGCGCATCCATGAATAGGGGGTCATGGGGGTCGCCGCCGGCGTGGGCAACTATGGTTGTGCGCTCAAGACAAGCGTTGAATAAGACTGGTGAGAGCCTGCTTAAAACGTTGTAAAAGGCTCGTGAGGCCTCGGGCGATACGAAAAATGATGAGATTTTTCACGGTCCGAGGTCCGGGAGACCACTTTTATGCGATTTATGGCCAAACACGATTATTGCATCATGTTGCATAATGATGACGTAATACCAAATTTTGAAAGAGCTCACTCTGGGGAGTCGAATGGACAAGGTCCGGGGTCTGGGCGACCACTTTGAAGGAAGATATGGGCGAAAAAGTATTATTGCATCGTATTGCATAATGATGATGTAATGCCAAATTTTGAAAGAGTTCACTCTGGGTTGTCTACTGGTCAAGGTCCGGGGTCTGGGCGACCACTTTGAAGGAAGATATGGGCGAAAAAGTATTATTGCATCGTATTGCATAATGATGATGTAATGCCAAATTTTGAAAGAGTTCACTCTGGGTTGTCTACTGGTCAAGGTCCGGGGTCAGGGCGACCACTTTGAAGCGAGATATGGGTGAAAAATAATTATTGCAACATATTGCATAATGATGATGTAATACCAAAATTGAAAGAGCACACTGTGGGGAGTCGATTGGTCAAGGTCCGAGGTCAGGGCGATGAGCTTGTAGCGAGATAAGGGCGAAAAACGATTATTGCATCATATTTCATAATGATGATGTAATACCAAATTTGGAAAGAGCTCACTCTGGGGAGTCGATTGGTCATGGTCCGGGTCTGGGCGATGATTTTGAAGCGAATTATAGCCGAAAAACGCAAATTGCCACATATTGCGAAATATCGATTGCGTCATATTACATAGTGATGATGTAAGATATGGAAAAGATAGCGGTGGGCAAGGCGGTCACAATGGTACTTGTGCGGGGTCTGGTTGATGATTTTGAGCCGAGATATTCACGAAAAACGAGCGTGACAGACAAATACACACACAGACAGACAGACGTTTTGTTTTTTTTCTACATAGTAATTCCGCGCAAGAGCAAATTCGCACATGCCAGAGGGCTACAGACAGGAATACATAAAGGGAGGGCGTCTCTCCTCTCCTCTCCCCTACCCCCCCCCCCCCCCCCCCCCCCCCCTCCTATTAGCGCTCCCCCCTTGCGCCGCGCGTGAACTGCCAGGGGGGATACGGCACGGTGCTTAAGAGGGAAGAATAGAGAGGTGTATTGGGAGAGCATGTTCCAATCAATTGCTCCTTCTGGAAACTTCATATTATATGTAAAATTCACTAAGCAATCCATGAAGACTATTCCGGAGAAGGTACGATATACCCAAAATAGAGTTTTCCTCGAAAAACTAAGACGCTGTTGTACTGCTGGTTCGATCATATTAAAATATCACGCCTCTCATGAGAGAATCGAGCTGAGCATGGGAATGGTGAAATGAGTTCTAACCGGTTTCGGGCACCCTGATGCATGCGTTAGTGACTCCTGAAATCTTTTTGTTCATATTTCATTTTGAAGCTCCCTACATAGGGTCGGATTCCAGCACCACTCACTTTGAGAGCTGTTTTCTTGGATACGGTGAAGATAGAGGAAAATTTACCTCTGAGTGACACCAACTTATTTTTTGAGCTCTAGCGATCTATCTAAACCATTTTCTCTAAAAAAATCATTTTCAACGGTGGTACACTTCAGGTAAATTTTCTCCAAAATGTAGGTGAAAATGCTCAAATTGTCACAGTAAATGCAGCTCTTGCGAGAGCTTTCAAATGAGTGGTTTGCGGAAAACATACGATGTTGCCTGAGAGCGTTTCGCCCTTTTTACTCCGTCAGGATCGTTTGAACTATTTTTTCAACATACAACTTCATTTCACACCGCACTTTTAGAAATGCACCGCTGGAAATGATCGAAGTTCAATCGAAATCTCCGCTGAAAAAATAGTTCAAACGATCCTGACGAATTAAAAAGGGCGAAACTCTCACCGGAAACTTCGTATTTTTTTCGCAAACCACTCATTGGAAAGCTCGCGCAGAGCTTCATTCACTGTGAAAATTTGAGCTGCGTCTTCACCTACATTTTTGAGAAAATTTACCTGGTGTACCACCGTTGAAAATGAGTTTTAGAGAACGGTTTAGATAAATCGATATAGCTCGAAAAATGAGTTGGGGTCACTCAGAGGTCAATTTTGCTCTATCTTACACCGTATACAAGAACACGGCTATCAAAGTGGGTGATGCCGATATCCGACCCTCCGTAGGGAGCTCCAATCCAATAGGAAAAAAAATTCGGGGGTCACTCAGACATGCCGCAGAGTTCCCGAAACCGGTTAGAACTCATTTCACGATTTCTGCTCCATTCACAGAAATGGCGATTTTAGCTCGTGAATGGCGTGATATAGGTGCATTGCTCTTAGAACTCAGATATACCAAAACTTGAACGACTCTCAAAAATATAAATCGATTGATCGAATATCGAAGAACGACAATGCACTAATAATAATTATGTGTTGTTCAACGTTTTAAACAAATTACACAATTTGTATGGAATTTTCAGAACAAAACGTCTTGCAACAAGGTTGACTTGGGGTGATGACTGTAGCGGTTACGTGCTCAAAAATTAGTTATCGTTATTCGAAATTGAGCTGAAATTTAGCCCGAGATCAAATTTCTCTTCTTTTCTGGATTCGTGCTTGATAGTCAGAACAGAATAGGGATTTGTGCCTGAATTTAAACGGAAATAATTATGATATGTGTATTATAACTATTGTAAGATACCATGCTCCTGTAATTTAGAGGTAATGAAAACGTGATTATTCCTTGTCGAAGAAGTTCGTCCAATGTCTCTGCTGCATGTTGCATCTAGCCATACCTTTTTTCCAATCTTGGGCAAGTGCTTAAAATTGATTAATTCGTAGCAGAAGTGATTATAAACAAAGTCGTGATAAACACGTCATGATCGCCCACCTCTCTCAGAAATTGCACACTTTCCGCTCCCAGATATTCCGAATAGGAATGATTCTCAATGTTCAGTTTGTCCAGTTTTCTCGAGAACATATCCATGATAATCGGCCCCCATTCCACATTGTGTATGCCAAAGAATTGTTGTTCACCATCATCAACAGTCTGAGTTCGGGATTGAGTGATCGATAAAGATCGAACAAGCGTGGACAGACTGATAAGGAGTCTTTCTGAGAATAAATTAGTTATCCGTCATATATTAATTATTATCCCTACCTCTCTCCGCAACACCAATTTCTTGTACTTTTAGAGCAAACTGCTCGACATCATGGTCGGTTATAAATGTTGTCAGTAGATCACTAAATGAAATGAATAACATAATAGTGGTGTTTCACTCACAACGTAGTTTGTTTCAGTAATGTTGATTTGTATTCAAAATATTTGATCTGATATCCTTCCGTCATGGAAACGATATATTCTAGCGAAGATCCATCCTTGTCCTCTTCTGCTTCCACCCTCTCCATCTTCATTCCACCATCGTAGCAATTGCAGAAATACATCCTTATGTTTGTTTCGACGATGTTATTAATCACGTTTCCGCAGATTTCATAACTGTACGTCTGAAATGTCATGGTTCCTGCGAATACTATGCGAAGAAACTGGGAGTGTTTCATTCTAGATCTTCACAAAAATATCGATTTCATAAATATCATAAATGTCCAAACACACAAACTAACTCACAACGATATTATCATTATTACATTTTCGGACTCTTTCGACCAAGTTCAAGTAGGGCTGAGTGACCAGACGTAGTTTGAGACCATATGCCGTGTTTATTGGGACGGAAATCGCGGTTGTCCTTTTCCCCTGATAAATCAATTGTCAAAATGTTTATTCGCTACTTGCTGACCCAGGACAAGCTGACAATCGACAATTTCCCATCGATGGGGCGAAGCGTTGAGTACTCGTGCATTCGGCGTCTCATTTCTCGAGAGGTCTGAGATATGTGTAAATCTATAAATCGATTTGCCTATTGTAACGGTGTGTTACATTAAAAATGGCGGAAAACTTAATAAAGGCATACTTATAGTTTGGTAAATAGGATAACTTGAACAAATATACCGCTCTCAGTGGAAAAGCAGATTTCGGTTCGCATTCGATGACCTTCCACATGATATCTCTAGGGAGACACTCCAACACCGAGGGATTCCCATTCGATTGAGACATGAATTACTCGAAAGATACGTGATTTCGAGAGAACAATTGCAGAACTTGTGATGATAACTGAGAGACAATTATTCTCTCTCCAAGCACGCTCATTTCCCGCCTGAGTATAATGAGATCACTCATTGCCCTGGGTGGTTCTCCTTCGTTAGCAGTGAGCACGACCAAAGTGGAGTGTGAGCATGACAGCGGAATGATTGTGACCTAGTTCGATAATTCATACTGCTAAAATCAATAATTGATCAAGGCTAAGCATTAAGTTTATTGACTCGGCCACCTCCAATTCACTTATTCTGATAAATGCTGATCCCCTACTGGGGTCAACTCCTCCATTTTTGTTCATCAAGTTGGGCGAAATCGTATTATGACATTATTGCTCCGTATTGAATAGTGTCGTTACTATTCATGCTCACTATCAACAACGGCCATGCTCGTCTGTGTGGAAGAAATGCGTCAATACTATGCCACTTTTACTATATGCCACTTCACAATAATCTTCTGTGTCTCTTCTAAACGATAGCTTCATGAGAGGCAATCATCGCTTCTTTCTGCTGTCTCTGGCACTCCAGATAGCGAATAGTTACAAATTCCTCATTTTCTCCCCTCAATTCGCGATTTCGCACGTGAATTATCTGGCGAAGATCGCGGATACACTCGTGGACGCCGGGCATGAAGTGGTCAGTACCAGTAGAGGAGTCGAAATGTCGTATATATGGGGTGTAAATTGCTTTTGACATGAAATCGCTTTCCTTTTCTCCCTTTCCTGCCCTTCTGAGGACAAGGAGGCAATATCCGAAACATGTGATAGGGCAGGCTAAAAGTTACGAAGTTCCCAACAGCTCCGAACAATGGGGATGAAATAGAATTACAAGAGACGGAATATTCTAATTCGCTTTGCAATCGACCTAGTGATATTTTCGTCACTCTAATTCTGTTTTAGGTTATTCTCTCTCCACGCGTCGATCCACTCATCACTGGAGCGGGAACAAGCGCAAGTTACCTGAATATCGCGCCGTCTACAGCTAATCTTCTTTCCATCTTCAAACTGCACCATTCCTTCTATAGTGGCGATGTTATTGTTATTAGATCGTAGTCCCCGAGTGCAACCCGTTACCTGGAAACAATAGTTAATAAGTGCTCTAATATTCGAAAAGAAACTAACTTCAGAAATTTCATTGCCAATGTTGACATTTTTCTGCGTGTCGCTATTCCAGACGATGTTGAAATCGTGAAACATTTCTACGGAAAACATGATGATCAATGATGCGAAGAAATGCAGTAAAGGTGTAGAAGTGATCAAATGTAATATAGGCGCACCTTATAAGCGATGGCACACCTCTGGATTCGCCATTTTTTCGAAACGTTAACATAACGGGTGCTGCCAATTTCAAAAGGACGTTAAAAAATGAGACCACCCAATGTGAGTCACGAATGTATCATACATATTATCACTCTTCCGTCGATAGGTGTATAAGTGAACGTTTTTCTGGTGGTGGTGAAAGAGAGAGAGATTTCAAACGGGTAAACAAGTTCAAACAGATCTGTTAGTGAAGAAGTGTTTGGTGAGAGAATCGTTTCGAAATGAAGAGTCACAACCAGAAAAATCTCTTTGATTGTTTGAGCAGCAACATTTCGAAACAAACAAGAATTGTCGTGCATCGAATGAGCGTCACTCAAAGCTCTTGTATCTCTCTCTTACAACAGCGACTAGAGCATGTTCTCTTCCGCTAACAATAAATTCCATTTGATATCATAATTATTGCACTAGCTCGTACGCGACTTCCGTGCTTTGGGAGTATTTTCACAATTGACGTCATTTATTCCCTCTCTGATTATCTCGCTCGATTTAATAATTTGGTCCGATCCGTCCGATTGGTCTGATTGGTCCGATTGGTCCGATTGGTCCGATTGGTCCGATTGGTCCGATTGGTCCGATTGGTCCGATTGGTCCGATTGGTCCGATTGGTGGAGCGCAATCTATGGAGAGTACCTCCCCATAACCATCAGAAAAAATTACACGATGTGATAAATATTCATTGATTGCTTAGATTGCTTAATATTGGTGCATTGCTCATTTAATTAAAGCTCTAATGTCCCAAAATTCGAACGCTCTAAAAAATAAATCGACTGATCGAATAACTCACAAACTAGTGATTTATTTTGAGGCTGTAATACAGGGTGTCGCAAAAGTATTGACCCACCTTTCAATTTGATCCCACTTCAAGCACATCCATTCAACCCCAGCTTTTAGCAGTATACAACTAAGTTACTTATCAATTGTTAGGTTGAAGGAGGAATAAATGCAAACGCGCGCCCGGTTGGAATATGTTTCACCTAGGGACGCGCTCTCTTCAAGTCGCGTGCTATCTCGCCTCTTCCCTGAGCTTTCCCTGATCTGGATCCCAGCCAACTAGCTATAACTCTGTTCGGAATGGATATATCAATGTGAAAATTTCGGAGCTTCTTATCTTTGTGGAGCTCTAGGCAGTGCACATGATAGCTTCAAAAATTGAATTGTGAGTTTACTCCTCCTTTAAACATCAGATGGTAAGTCCCAAGAGTTCTTGAGTTTTGTCTTTCAAAATCTATTTTATGTGAGTTTGGCTATTTTTTCGCATGAAATGTGACTTTATTATTCCCAACCGCATTCCATCAAGAATAGGGATTCAATAGTCATCCGATTTTTGATAGGTAGAGAAAATATTAGAGATGATAAATATGCTATAAATTTGAGTCAGCTCCACGTTTTTACGTCCACAATGAATTTTTCATGATTTTCGTAGGAACGGCCCCCAATGTAGGGTTTTAGATTCAATGATATATATCTGCCTAACTAATAACTTTCATGATTCATGCAAGTAGAGTCGTGATACAGTACCATAAAGGTTTGTAAATATATGATTTCTGCACAGCTGAAGACTCATCATGCATCAGAATAATTGTCCAAATGTTTCTAACTGCCGCTATGGGTGATGTTTTCCGCATATTTGGACTGCGTATTTGAACTATTCAAATGTCGTTTTCATCCATTTTTATTATTTTAAAATTCATACTGAGACACTGATAATAGCCAGTTAAATTTACAGCCAATTACCACCATGTTGAACGAAACTCCAAAAATGCCAATTTTATGCGACCAAAAGTATATCTTCGAAAATTGCCTATTTCTCGTCCTCTAGAATCCATCGATCCATTTCGACAAAAGTACCTTAAAGTGGAATGGTTACCCTCCATGACCTGCTTGATTAACAATATATTACTTTACTGATATTCTTTTACGACGAAGGTTTCGCGCAAATCAGTAGCGGGTCAAGGTGGAGCCCACCTGACATGAATTTGACTACGCACCAGCATTTAGAATCATTTGAGTTGAACCCAATGCAAGTAATATGCAGGTATGGTATGGAGTAGTAGACAGGCTTGAGCAGAGATACTTACTCTAAAATGCTAGTGAGATTTTCGAGGTAACATGTGGGTCAATACTTTTGAGACACCCTGTAGATTCATTCGCAATGCAGAACGAAGAACAACAATGCTCTAATAATAAGTTTTCGGGTTGCTATGTTTAAGCAAACTAAAACATTTTTATTGGAATTTTAGAACAAAACGTAGTATGATTTCAACAAGATTGGCATGAGACTCAAGAGTTTTGTGCAGTTAAAGGAGGAGTAAAGGCAAACGCGCGCCCGGTTGAAATATGTTTCAATTAGAGGAGCACTCTCTTCAAGTCGCGTGCTATCTCGCCCCTTCCCTGAGCTTTCCCTGATTTGGCTCCCCGCCAACTACCGATAACTCTGTTCGTAATGGAGATATCAATGTGAAAATTTCGGAGCTTCTTATCGTTGAGGAGATCTAGGCCGTGCATATGAAAGCCTCACAAATTGAATTTTCCCTTTTCTCCTCCTTTAAGTGCTCACACATTAATAATCGTTGTTCTAAATTGAACTGAATTATAGTCAGAGACCAAATGTCTCTTCTTTTCTCGATTCGTGCTTGATAGTGAGAACAGAAAATGGATTTGTTCCTGAATTATAACGGAAAAATATTATATGTCTACTATACCTATTATACGATACCATGATCAATGTATTTAGAGGTAGAGAAAACGTGATTATTCTTTTTCGAGGATGTGTATCCAATGTTTTTGCTGCAAGTTGCTTCAAGCCACACACTTTTACCAATATTGGGCAAATGCTGGAAATTAATTAATTCGTGCGCAAAACAATAAAGTATTGTATTCACAGTTGCCCAGCACTGGCGGCCCCTTGTCCGTCCTCGTGCACCCATGAACCCCGGGTCATGGTCCAAAATCGATTGGTAGGTCAATGGTAGGTCAAGACTAGGTACCGTACCCAATCGATAGTACAGTACCACCAGATACCGTATACCACTACCGTAACCCCGATTATCGCAAACTAACTTTATTTTTTTTAAAAAGTCCTGGTACCGTGTTCATTCGATAATACAGTACCCAAGTCACTACAGTAACCCAGTTCCTTGGGTCAGATCCTGTTCCTTGGGCAAACCCAGTTCCTTGGGTCAGATCCTGTTCCTTGGGCAGGTGCACGGGGACGGAACACATTTATTCCATCCCCGTGCACCCATGAACCCCGGGTCATGCTTTTTTATTCCCTCCCCGTGCATTCAGCAGCGGCGTGGGCAACTATGATTGTATTCCAAACCATGAAATATGCCCGAACGACTCACCTCTCTCAAAAATTTCACACTTTCCATTCCCAGATATTCAGAATATATCTGATTGCCAAATTTCAGTTTGTTCAGTTTTCGTGAGAACATATCCAAAATAATCGGTCCCCATTCCTCATTGAGTATACCAAAGAAATACGAACTTCCAACAGCAACATTGTGATTTTGGAATTGAGTAATGGATAAAGATCGAACAAGCGTGGACAGTTCGAGTAGTTGTCGTTCTGAGAACAGTGCAATGATCAATGATATATTCTCTATTATCTTTACCTTTCTCCAGAACACCAACCTCCTCTACTTTTAGAGAAAACTGATCGACATCACGGCTCGTTAAAAATGTTGTCAACTGATCGCCAAATGAATAAACGTGCTCACAAAAGTGTTTTCTCTCACTCACACAGTAGGCTTCTTCAATAAAGATGATTTGAACTCAAAATGTTTGATCCGATATCCTTCTGTCATGGATGCGGCATGGTACAGTGAAGATAAATCCCTGTCCTCTTCTGCTTCTACCCTCTCCATCTCCATTCGACCACCATTGCAATTGCAAAAACACATCCTTTTATCGGCTTCGACACTGATTTTAATCTCCCTTCCATACATGTCATAACTGTACGTCTGAAATGTCGTTGTTCTGTCGAATATCATGGTAAACAATTCAAGTGTTTCATTCTGGAACTGATCATTTTGAACTGTACACATAAATATACTGTTCCAAATAAATCCCAAAACATGGCCCAAACACACAAATACGCAAACTCACAACTGTATTTTCTTCAGTCCCGCGTCGGATCCTCTCGACCAAGTTCAAGTAGGGCTGAGTGACAAGCCGTAGTTTGATATCATCTGACTTGTTCATTGGAAGCGAAATTGCGGTTACCCTTTTACCCTGATAAATTAGTTGTCAAAAGGTCTATTCACAGCAAAAAGTGTATTCGCATCTTGCTTACCCAAGATGAGTTGGCAATAGATAATTTCCCATCGATGGGTCGAAGCATGGAGCACTCGTGCATTCGACGCCTCATTTCTCGAGAGGTCTGAAATGCACATTTGAAATGTATAAACAACCTATAATTTACCTCTTTGAGTGGATAAACAGACTCAGGAGTGTATTCGATTATATTCCACATGATATCTCTAGGGAGACATTCCAGCTCCGACAGATTCGCATTCGTATGTGACATGAGCGGCTCGCTCGACATATTTCGAGCAATGAGATCAGTGAAAAATCTATGGAAAAAATCTATGGGCAATTGTAGAATTTCAAACGAAAAATTATAGACAAGGATTGTCACTCCAAGCACGCCCCTTTCCCGCCTGAATGTATTGAGATCACTCACTACCCAGAGGTGTATTATCAATCTTCCAGCAATAATTGCATAAATGGCTTTTTTTCTGGTGGTTATGAAAGAGAGAGAGCAATCTCAAACGAGTAAACAGACTCAATCAGCTCTGTTAGAAGTGTTTGACGAGAGAATCGTTTCGAAATGACGACTTAAAGAATGATTGTTTGAGCAGCAAGCTTTCGAAACAAACTAGAATTTCGTTAATCGAACGCACGTCACTCATAGCTCTTTTTTCTCTTACAAAACCGACCAGAACAACGTTCTCTTTCGCTGAATCGCATTTGCTATCATAATTATCATTCCGAATGCACCTGTGGCGGGGGCTCCCGTGCTATTGGAGTATGTTTCACAATGACCGTGATGTCAATTGTTTACGCGCTCCCTCTCTCATTCTCTCGCTCGATTTTGCAATCACACCCCTTTATATATATATGATCAGATTGCATAGAGTATCGATACTCATAACCCCTTTGACATCCCAAGACTCGATTGCGTGATGACCTCATGAGAGCGATTAGTCCTCTACGGTGGAGCGCAACCTTTGGAGAGTACTGCCCCATCCTCACCTGAGCAATATTATCTGACGTGAAATAGATGGATTGATTGCTTAGATAGCTTAAAACACAGTCTCCGTAAGAACGTCAGATCCTGGAGAGGAAGTAGCACAATCTTTCAAAATCATCGCTAAAAGCTCATACTTGGCGGGTAGACTCAATAGAGGCCCAATAAACATTTCCCAAAATCTTGATCTACAATTATCGATTTTTTCGGAAATTTTAATTTTTGATATTAGGACGGCAAGTTATATACCATTCGAAAGAACATGAAAAGTTATTTGAGAATCCAAATTTTCGGGTCGATTGGACGATATTGGTTCTTGGTGCAATAATGTTCCGGAAAAGAGCAGATTAACGATTTGATCGATTGGGAGAACACCTCTCTATTCTTTCCTCTAGAGGACCGTGCCGTATCCCCCCTGGCAGTGCACGGTGCAAGGGGGGGGGAGCGCTAATAGGAGGGGGGGGGGTAGGGGAGAGGAGAGGAGAGACGCCCTCCCTTTAGTGTATTCCTGTCTGTAGCCCTCTGGAATGTTCCAACCAAGATGAATTTCTAATTATGAAGAACGTTAAAGGTTGCCAATGGGATACCTAATTTATTACAATAAGATAAGTGGAATTGTGGACAACAGAATGGAATTCCTAATGACTTTGCATCAAAGCATCATTGCATAGTGAGTAGGTGGTATTGTCGATGGACCACCAATCAACACGAGAATAACAGCCACGGCTATCACAACAAGGGTTGACAAAGGAAGGACGGGAAAATGATCCTGAATAGATTACGAATCGATTGGAATCAACTCTTCCATATGTTACCAAACTAATTAACACGCTAAAGCCGATTTTCGGAATAGAAAAATTCAAAAAAATCCTTCCTTTGTCATCACTAATCACAACTAGTCAAACGATCGTCATTGCTGATTCTTATTTTACACACAGCGGGCCTAAGCCTCCCCTCTTCACTTGTACCACCATCCCAAACCTGCATCTGAATGCCCTTAGTATACCTAAGCACATTCGTTATTCACAGTATTAAGCGCCTGGCATTGCACGGACAAAGCCGAAAAACGCACCTAAACTTAAATGTTCTATGAAGCACGAATGAATCGACTACTCCTGTGCTTCGAGACAGATTCGGATCATTTGTGTTTCAGATACACTATGAAATGGAAACCATTGTAGAGACCCAATTGTTCTAGGTTTCACAATTTGTTCATATTAAATTTCAATACAGTAAGATAAAACTAGCGACCTTTGGTCGCTACGTGACAGTTGGGTTGTGCGCATAGTTGCCCAACACTGGCGGCGAGGTGTTTTCAGACCATGACCCCTATTCATGGATGCGCACTACTCCCCTCTATTCTATTTGAGGGGAGTAGTGCGCATCCATGAATAGGGGGTCATGGTCAAAAATCGGTTGGTAGGTCAATGGTAGGTCAAGACTAGGTACCGTACCCAATCGATAGTACAGTACCCCCAGATACCGTATACCACTACCGTAACCCAGGAATATCGCAAACTAACTTTATTTTTAAAAAGTCCTGGTACCGTGCCCAATCGATTATACAGTAGCCAAGTAACTACCGTAACCCAGTTCCTTGGGTCAGATCCAGTTCCGTGGGTCAAACATTTTTCTAAAAATCCAAAAACGAGCAAACAATTATTTTAAATTATACTTCCGTATCTCTAATGATTGTATAATCATTTTGTGATTGATTTGGGATTTTTAGAAAAATTCATAAATTTTTTAGAAAAATGTTTGACCCACGGAACTGGATCTGACCCAAGGAACTGGGCTACTGTAGTTACTTGGTACTGTATAATCGATTGGGCACGGTACCAGGACTTTTTAAAAATTAAGTTAGCTTGCGATATTCGTGGGTTACGGTAGTGGTATACGGTATCTGTGAGTACTGTACTATCGATTGGGTACGGTAAAAATCGGTTGGTAGGTCAATGGTAGGTCAAGACTAGGTACCGTACCCAATCGATAGTACAGTACTCACAGATACCGTATACCACTACCGTAACCCACGAATATCGCAAGCTAACTTAATTTTTAAAAAGTCCTGGTACCGTGCCCAATCGATTATACAGTACCAAGTAACTACAGTAGCCCAGTTCCTTGGGTCAGATCCAGTTCCGTGGGTCAAACATTTTTCTAAAAAATTTATGAATTTTTCTAAAAATCCCAAATCAATCACAAAATGATTATACAATCATTAGAGATACGGAAGTATAATTTAAAATAATTGTTTGCTCGTTTTTGGATTTTTAGAAAAATGTTTGACCCACGGAACTGGATCTGACCCAAGGAACTGGGTTACGGTAGTTACTTGGCTACTGTATAATCGATTGGGCACGGTACCAGGACTTTTTAAAAATAAAGTTAGTTTGCGATATTCCTGGGTTACGGTAGTGGTATACGGTATCTGGGGGTACTGTACTATCGATTGGGTACGGTACCTAGTCTTGACCTACCATTGACCTACCAACCGATTTTTGACCATGACCCCCTATTCATGGATGCGCACTACTCCCCTCAAATAGAATAGAGGGGAGTAGTGCGCATCCATGAATAGGGGTCATGGTCTGAAAACACCTCGCCGCCAGTGTTGGGCAACTATGCGCACAACCCAACTGTCACGTAGCGACCAAAGGTCGCTAGTTTTATCTTACTGTATTGAAATTTAATATGAACAAATTGTGAAACCTAGAACAATTGGGTCTCTACAATGGTTTCCATTTCATAGTGTATCTGAAACACAAATGATCCGAATCTGTCTCGAAGCACAGGAGTAGTCGATTCATTCGTGCTTCATAGAACATTTAAGTTTAGGTGCGTTTTTCGGCTTTGTCCGTGCAATGCCAGGCGCTTAATACTGTGAATAACGAATGTGCTTAGGTATACTAAGGGCATTCAGATGCAGGTTTGGGATGGTGGTACAAGTGAAGAGGGGAGGCTTAGGCCCGCTGTGTGTAAAATAAGAATCAGCAATGACGATCGTTTGACTAGTTGTGATTAGTGATGACAAAGGAAGGATTTTTTTGAATTTTTCTATTCCGAAAATCGGCTTTAGCGTGTTAATTAGTTTGGTAACATATGGAAGAGTTGATTCCAATCGATTCGTAATCTATTCAGGATCATTTTCCCGTCCTTCCTTTGTCAACCCTTGTTGTGATAGCCGTGGCTGTTATTCTCGTGTTGATTGGTGGTCCATCGACAATACCACCTACTCACTATGCAATGATGCTTTGATGCAAAGTCATTAGGAATTCCATTCTGTTGTCCACAATTCCACTTATCTTATTGTAATAAATTAGGTATCCCATTGGCAACCTTTAACGTTCTTCATAATTAGAAATTCATCTTGGTTGGAACATTCCAGAGGGCTACAGACAGGAATACACTAAAGGGAGGGCGTCTCTCCTCTCCTCTCCCCTACCCCCCCCCCCCCTCCTATTAGCGCTCCCCCCCCCCTTGCACCGTGCACTGCCAGGGGGGATACGGCACGGTCCTCTAGAGGAAAGAATAGAGAGGTGTTCTCCCAATCGATCAAATCGTTAATCTGCTCTTTTCCGGAACATTATTGCACCAAGAACCAATATCGTCCAATCGACCCGAAAATTTGGATTCTCAAATAACTTTTCATGTTCTTTCGAATGGTATATAACTTGCCGTCCTAATATCAAAAATTAAAATTTCCGAAAAAATCGATAATTGTAGATCAAGATTTTGGGAAATGTTTATTGGGCCTCTATTGAGTCTACCCGCCAAGTATGAGCTTTTAGCGATGATTTTGAAAGATTGTGCTACTTCCTCTCCAGGATCTGACGTTCTTACGGAGACTGTGTTTTAAGCTATCTAAGCAATCAATCCATCTATTTCACGTCAGATAATATTGCTCAGGTGAGGATGGGGCAGTACTCTCCAAAGGTTGCGCTCCACCGTAGAGGACTAATCGCTCTCATGAGGTCATCACGCAATCGAGTCTTGGGATGTCAAAGGGGTTATGAGTATCGATACTCTATGCAATCTGATCATATATATATAAAGGGGTGTGATTGCAAAATCGAGCGAGAGAATGAGAGAGGGAGCGCGTAAACAATTGACATCACGGTCATTGTGAAACATACTCCAATAGCACGGGAGCCCCCGCCACAGGTGCATTCGGAATGATAATTATGATAGCAAATGCGATTCAGCGAAAGAGAACGTTGTTCTGGTCGGTTTTGTAAGAGAAAAAAGAGCTATGAGTGACGTGCGTTCGATTAACGAAATTCTAGTTTGTTTCGAAAGCTTGCTGCTCAAACAATCATTCTTTAAGTCGTCATTTCGAAACGATTCTCTCGTCAAACACTTCTAACAGAGCTGATTGAGTCTGTTTACTCGTTTGAGATTGCTCTCTCTCTTTCATAACCACCAGAAAAAAAGCCATTTATGCAATTATTGCTGGAAGATTGATAATACACCTCTGGGTAGTGAGTGATCTCAATACATTCAGGCGGGAAAGGGGCGTGCTTGGAGAGACAATCCTTGTCTATAATTTTTCGTTTGAAATTCTACAATTGCCCATAGATTTTTTCCATAGATTTTTCACTGATCTCATTGCTCGAAATATGTCGAGCGAGCCGCTCATGTCACATACGAATGCGAATCTGTCGGAGCTGGAATGTCTCCCTAGAGATATCATGTGGAATATAATCGAATACACTCCTGAGTCTGTTTATCCACTCAAAGAGGTAAATTATAGGTTGTTTATACATTTCAAATGTGCATTTCAGACCTCTCGAGAAATGAGGCGTCGAATGCACGAGTGCTCCATGCTTCGACCCATCGATGGGAAATTATCTATTGCCAACTCATCTTGGGTAAGCAAGATGCGAATACACTTTTTGCTGTGAATAGACCTTTTGACAACTAATTTATCAGGGTAAAAGGGTAACCGCAATTTCGCTTCCAATGAACAAGTCAGATGATATCAAACTACGGCTTGTCACTCAGCCCTACTTGAACTTGGTCGAGAGGATCCGACGCGGGACTGAAGAAAATACAGTTGTGAGTTTGCGTATTTGTGTGTTTGGGCCATGTTTTGGGATTTATTTGGAACAGTATATTTATGTGTACAGTTCAAAATGATCAGTTCCAGAATGAAACACTTGAATTGTTTACCATGATATTCGACAGAACAACGACATTTCAGACGTACAGTTATGACATGTATGGAAGGGAGATTAAAATCAGTGTCGAAGCCGATAAAAGGATGTGTTTTTGCAATTGCAATGGTGGTCGAATGGAGATGGAGAGGGTAGAAGCAGAAGAGGACAGGGATTTATCTTCACTGTACCATGCCGCATCCATGACAGAAGGATATCGGATCAAACATTTTGAGTTCAAATCATCTTTATTGAAGAAGCCTACTGTGTGAGTGAGAGAAAACACTTTTGTGAGCACGTTTATTCATTTGGCGATCAGTTGACAACATTTTTAACGAGCCGTGATGTCGATCAGTTTTCTCTAAAAGTAGAGGAGGTTGGTGTTCTGGAGAAAGGTAAAGATAATAGAGAATATATCATTGATCATTGCACTGTTCTCAGAACGACAACTACTCGAACTGTCCACGCTTGTTCGATCTTTATCCATTACTCAATTCCAAAATCACAATGTTGCTGTTGGAAGTTCGTATTTCTTTGGTATACTCAATGAGGAATGGGGACCGATTATTTTGGATATGTTCTCACGAAAACTGAACAAACTGAAATTTGGCAATCAGATATATTCTGAATATCTGGGAATGGAAAGTGTGAAATTTTTGAGAGAGGTGAGTCGTTCGGGCATATTTCATGGTTTGGAATACAATCATAGTTGCCCACGCCGCTGCTGAATGCACGGGGAGGGAATAAAAAAGCATGACCCGGGGTTCATGGGTGCACGGGGATGGAATAAATGTGTTCCGTCCCCGTGCACCTGCCCAAGGAACAGGATCTGACCCAAGGAACTGGGTTTGCCCAAGGAACAGGATCTGACCCAAGGAACTGGGTTACTGTAGTGACTTGGGTACTGTATTATCGAATGAACACGGTACCAGGACTTTTTTAAAAAAATAAAGTTAGTTTGCGATAATCGGGGTTACGGTAGTGGTATACGGTATCTGGTGGTACTGTACTATCGATTGGGTACGGTACCTAGTCTTGACCTACCATTGACCTACCAATCGATTTTGGACCATGACCCGGGGTTCATGGGTGCACGAGGACGGACAAGGGGCCGCCAGTGCTGGGCAACTGTGAATACAATACTTTATTGTTTTGCGCACGAATTAATTAATTTCCAGCATTTGCCCAATATTGGTAAAAGTGTGTGGCTTGAAGCAACTTGCAGCAAAAACATTGGATACACATCCTCGAAAAAGAATAATCACGTTTTCTCTACCTCTAAATACATTGATCATGGTATCGTATAATAGGTATAGTAGACATATAATATTTTTCCGTTATAATTCAGGAACAAATCCATTTTCTGTTCTCACTATCAAGCACGAATCGAGAAAAGAAGAGACATTTGGTCTCTGACTATAATTCAGTTCAATTTAGAACAACGATTATTAATGTGTGAGCACTTAAAGGAGGAGAAAAGGGAAAATTCAATTTGTGAGGCTTTCATATGCACGGCCTAGATCTCCTCAACGATAAGAAGCTCCGAAATTTTCACATTGATATCTCCATTACGAACAGAGTTATCGGTAGTTGGCGGGGAGCCAAATCAGGGAAAGCTCAGGGAAGGGGCGAGATAGCACGCGACTTGAAGAGAGTGCTCCTCTAATTGAAACATATTTCAACCGGGCGCGCGTTTGCCTTTACTCCTCCTTTAACTGCACAAAACTCTTGAGTCTCATGCCAATCTTGTTGAAATCATACTACGTTTTGTTCTAAAATTCCAATAAAAATGTTTTAGTTTGCTTAAACATAGCAACCCGAAAACTTATTATTAGAGCATTGTTGTTCTTCGTTCTGCATTGCGAATGAATCTACAGGGTGTCTCAAAAGTATTGACCCACATGTTACCTCGAAAATCTCACTAGCATTTTAGAGTAAGTATCTCTGCTCAAGCCTGTCTACTACTCCATACCATACCTGCATATTACTTGCATTGGGTTCAACTCAAATGATTCTAAATGCTGGTGCGTAGTCAAATTCATGTCAGGTGGGCTCCACCTTGACCCGCTACTGATTTGCGCGAAACCTTCGTCGTAAAAGAATATCAGTAAAGTAATATATTGTTAATCAAGCAGGTCATGGAGGGTAACCATTCCACTTTAAGGTACTTTTGTCGAAATGGATCGATGGATTCTAGAGGACGAGAAATAGGCAATTTTCGAAGATATACTTTTGGTCGCATAAAATTGGCATTTTTGGAGTTTCGTTCAACATGGTGGTAATTGGCTGTAAATTTAACTGGCTATTATCAGTGTCTCAGTATGAATTTTAAAATAATAAAAATGGATGAAAACGACATTTGAATAGTTCAAATACGCAGTCCAAATATGCGGAAAACATCACCCATAGCGGCAGTTAGAAACATTTGGACAATTATTCTGATGCATGATGAGTCTTCAGCTGTGCAGAAATCATATATTTACAAACCTTTATGGTACTGTATCACGACTCTACTTGCATGAATCATGAAAGTTATTAGTTAGGCAGATATATATCATTGAATCTAAAACCCTACATTGGGGGCCGTTCCTACGAAAATCATGAAAAATTCATTGTGGACGTAAAAACGTGGAGCTGACTCAAATTTATAGCATATTTATCATCTCTAATATTTTCTCTACCTATCAAAAATCGGATGACTATTGAATCCCTATTCTTGATGGAATGCGGTTGGGAATAATAAAGTCACATTTCATGCGAAAAAATAGCCAAACTCACATAAAATAGATTTTGAAAGACAAAACTCAAGAACTCTTGGGACTTACCATCTGATGTTTAAAGGAGGAGTAAACTCACAATTCAATTTTTGAAGCTATCATGTGCACTGCCTAGAGCTCCACAAAGATAAGAAGCTCCGAAATTTTCACATTGATATATCCATTCCGAACAGAGTTATAGCTAGTTGGCTGGGATCCAGATCAGGGAAAGCTCAGGGAAGAGGCGAGATAGCACGCGACTTGAAGAGAGCGCGTCCCTAGGTGAAACATATTCCAACCGGGCGCGCGTTTGCATTTATTCCTCCTTCAACCTAACAATTGATAAGTAACTTAGTTGTATACTGCTAAAAGCTGGGGTTGAATGGATGTGCTTGAAGTGGGATCAAATTGAAAGGTGGGTCAATACTTTTGCGACACCCTGTATTACAGCCTCAAAATAAATCACTAGTTTGTGAGTTATTCGATCAGTCGATTTATTTTTTAGAGCGTTCGAATTTTGGGACATTAGAGCTTTAATTAAATGAGCAATGCACCAATATTAAGCAATCTAAGCAATCAATGAATATTTATCACATCGTGTAATTTTTTCTGATGGTTATGGGGAGGTACTCTCCATAGATTGCGCTCCACCAATCGGACCAATCGGACCAATCGGACCAATCGGACCAATCGGACCAATCGGACCAATCGGACCAATCGGACCAATCAGACCAATCGGACGGATCGGACCAAATTATTAAATCGAGCGAGATAATCAGAGAGGGAATAAATGACGTCAATTGTGAAAATACTCCCAAAGCACGGAAGTCGCGTACGAGCTAGTGCAATAATTATGATATCAAATGGAATTTATTGTTAGCGGAAGAGAACATGCTCTAGTCGCTGTTGTAAGAGAGAGATACAAGAGCTTTGAGTGACGCTCATTCGATGCACGACAATTCTTGTTTGTTTCGAAATGTTGCTGCTCAAACAATCAAAGAGATTTTTCTGGTTGTGACTCTTCATTTCGAAACGATTCTCTCACCAAACACTTCTTCACTAACAGATCTGTTTGAACTTGTTTACCCGTTTGAAATCTCTCTCTCTTTCACCACCACCAGAAAAACGTTCACTTATACACCTATCGACGGAAGAGTGATAATATGTATGATACATTCGTGACTCACATTCTGTGGTCTCATTTTTAACGTCCTTTTGAAATTGGCAGCACCCGTTATGTTAACGTTTCGAAAAAATGGCGAATCCAGAGGTGTGCCATCGCTTATAAGGTGCGCCTATATTACATTTGATCACTTCTACACCTTTACTGCATTTCTTCGCATCATTGATCATCATGTTTTCCGTAGAAATGTTTCACGATTTCAACATCGTCTGGAATAGCGACACGCAGAAAAATGTCAACATTGGCAATGAAATTTCTGAAGTTAGTTTCTTTTCGAATATTAGAGCACTTATTAACTATTGTTTCCAGGTAACGGGTTGCACTCGGGGACTACGATCTAATAACAATAACATCGCCACTATAGAAGGAATGGTGCAGTTTGAAGATGGAAAGAAGATTAGCTGTAGACGGCGCGATATTCAGGTAACTTGCGCTAGCAATACAAGAAATACTAGGCATGTACCATTTTTTGGAATTTAAATTTTGAAATATTCCCTTGCAGTTAACAAGTCCTCTCCACCACGGTTCATTCGGAGATTACGTCGCAAAAGGAGTTTACATTCCCGGAAGCAGGAATATCGCAGTGAAAGTATGTTGTTTTTGTTTTTCTCAAGAAAACTGTGTTGTTTATTGTGCTATATTTAGCCGAAGTTTTGAAATATAAAGTCTTTTGGAGAATTTTGAAAACTTCAGTGTGATATTTAATCTTTCGCTTTATTTATAGATTGTGCGGATTCTCGACAGAAAGAGTGGATGCAACGATGGGAGATCGATGGAGGATGTGAGTGGAGGCCGTAAATATTAATATAAAGTATACTAATCAGATGCTCCGCAAGATGGGAGTAGCGTCACTAATGAAGCACGAAAACATAATAAAATTGTATGGCTTCATAATAGAGGTGAGGTATTACGAAAAATGATTATGAATTTACGAAAAAATCGATTTTTTTTCAGGAAATGACTTGTTACATGCTAATGGAACCCATGCATGCGAGTTTAAGCGAGGTTTGAACAAAATAGGTAATTTACGAAATACTTCCCTTTCAGATTATCAAAGTTGTTCATTCCGACCCGAATTTTAAACATTCAATGGAAATTCTTGAAGAATTCATTGGAAGTATGGCTGTTGAGGTGAGGAATATATAATTAGGAGATTCGAATTACAAAATCCAATTTTAGGTGGTCGATGCTCTTTCTTTTCTCTCCAAGCAAGAAATTTGCACAGGTAAATCAACAATGAAGATCTTGCTGAAAATCTTTTTGCAGTTCTTAGTCCAAAGAGGATTTTGATAAAAAGAGATTGTCATATCGGCAGCAGTCACTACAGAATACTCAGCACCCATTCGATACTCAGCGGTGTGAAATTTTCTCTGAAAATCTTGTTTTTCACAAACGAATCATTTATAGAATTTCAAATCGATTTCGTGTAAGGAACATACAAAACTATTTTTCTATTTTTGTTTGAAAGGGGCTCGGATCTCGCAAAGGTAGGCGTCTGGAGCTACGGAGTGGTGGTGGTCAGTTAACATATCCCATTCAACAATCATTTCTTCCTTGTAGCACGAAACAGCCACCGGGCAGCATACGTTCCCTGGAAGCCTGGTAAGTTTGATTCTCACTATTTGGCTAAATCTATATTTTCAGGATTTCGTCATTTCCGAAATGATGCTACACAAGAAACAGCCTGAAATAAGCAATGAATTTTCGAAAGAACTGAAATCATTTGTCAATATGTGGTGAGACTTTAAAACATGCAGTACTCCTCCTATTTTGATTCGTCAAAGGCGCATCGAAAAATTTCAAACATCACAAATTATTTTCAGTCTCACTCAATCATTGAGCATCAGACCGAGTGCGACAAAATTGAAGGTATGCAAGTACAAAAAATCAATATATATTGCACAATAATTTACAGAACTCCGACTTCTACGTGAAACATTTGCAACGAGCGAACAGGTGAATTTTTTTTTCAAGATTTATGCACACTAGCTATTGGTTTTTCTACTAGTTTATTTGATTTTAACGAATAGTTAATAACGATCAAAGGAAGGCACGCCTAATTGCGAATCATTAGGTGCGCCGTTCTGTTAAAGCTCATCAAGCGTCATAAGGGGGGATTATTATTGGGGAGAGAGAGAGAGTGGGAGGTGTTATCTCGAGAATTAGTAAACTGTCTCAACAGACGAAATCATTATTGCACTATTGCTCATCGGTCACTTGTGATGCGGTTATCTCATTTATCGATTGCCATCATTTCAGAAAGGAAGCAGTTCTGAGCATTCTTCACTATGTGGAACCGCATATCGGGAATTTGAGAAGAGAATATTGTCAATAATCTACTTTTTTTTAAATAAATAGTGTTTATAGTCGATACTCATTATATCAATACTAGACCAGGGGTGAAGAGTATTTATATCATGATGAAACTAGAGAGACTAGTTGTTTCCAGTTGGCAAACGCCGAGCAGAGGGAGAGGGAGATGGGTGTTACACAAATTTGCTAGAAGATCGGACACGCTAAAGGACGTGAATCGCGGGGAAATCTCTTGCTTGAAACCCGTGAGTAAACCATCGAAATAGTTGGATCGTTTATTGACAGTCGAGCTATTTGGGTGCGAGAGGGATCGCCTGATAAGGGTAATCGATGGGCAACGGCTTGTTTACGCGCGTCACCACTCGCGAGGGAGAATTTCGAATGAGTAGTGGAGCGTATTTCGTAATTTTTCGAGTTTTTCGATGTTGATCTGGATAAATTTTGAAATTCCCTATTCCCACGTTCACTTGTCATTGCATTTCTTAATAATTGTGGTGATATGCAGCGTTGTTTTCACTTTCACTCCCTTTAATCGCTATGAGTCATCAAGTATTTCATGTTCTGTCAACATTTACAGAACGTTCTATTGATTAACGCCTATTTGTTCTCGATCATGGTGCATTTATAAATGTTTTCAAGCAATTTTATTCGATTTTCAGCCAAATATGGAGAATCAGAATGCAAATTTTCGCATCGGGCAGCACATGGAGCAAATCCGCATCCAGGCGCAAACAGAGCAAGATAATGCGGAGATAGAGGTCTTGTCGCTTATGTGAGTAGTCACTCTCACAATTATGCACATCTTTTAAGCAAAAGGTTCCGCAAATGAAACAGATATGAACTCGTATCTGTGTAGATTCTATACATTTTGAAATAGGGGAAAATAATCTAGTCTCAAAAAGGATGTTCAATCGAGCACATTTTAGAGATAGAGACAGTGGGAGGTTCTACTTCGAGAACGAACCAGTGGCAGAGGAATTCAATGTGCAGAATCTGCAAGTGAAAACATTGATTTCGTAGCATAAGAAAGCCATACTCCAAAACGGTTACGATAATGATGCTGATCAGTTATAATGCATTTATTCACACAAGTTTATTTATTCTCAATTAAATCCGAAATTTGTTGTATTAAAGCAGAATTCAGACTCTGGAATCAATTGGTCGCGGTTCTTTCACGGAAAGTGTCAAAAGAAGCATTTACACGCCCCGAAAGCTGACCATCGCTGTCAAGGTGTATTTTTAAACAAGTAGCATCATTTCATGTCTTCGTACTTGAAGCATCATTTTTCCCATTGCCACTAGTTCGTAGTACTGAATTTCTAATACACCTTTGAGCGTCGTTCTAAATTCTCCATTTTCATAACTTTTGGACAATCGTTTGTAGCACATACGTTTGAGGCCAATACAACTGATATTCATCATGAAAAACTACATATTCGGCAAAAAAGGAATCATCCAGAAATTTCGCAGATCATCCACATGATCGATCGTCGAAGTGGGCAGAATGACGGGAAGGGAGAAGCAGAGGTGAGTGGGAGTACGTCTATTCATTATGAAGCATGATTACATCAACGACGGGACTTTTGTTTTATAATATATGAGGCGAATCGCGAGAGAATCGACCATTTGAGGGGGGTCAGCGGCGGTAGGAATCAAGTTTGTCCTATCCCGCTATAATTTTGGATATAAGTACTTTGAATGATGATCTTTAAAACTGCGTCGTCAGAATTTCGATATCTGTCGTCATCGTCGAGATTCAGAAGGTCAAACATGGTACTATCACTTTTCGACTGTCAAATTGCGCTTACTTAAATGATCATAAATCCGTTCAAAGTGAAGAAAGAGGGCCGTTCTTTTTTTCGTGGAAAAAAAGGGGGCGCACTTTCGTGTTGGGACCCCAAAATGAGTTCCGGAATCGAATTCTTCCGAACCTTCAATAGCCATGATTTTTGCTCAAAATCATCGAAAAACATCGAAAAGAACATATAAAATTGTTTCCACGCATATTGTAACACCTTCATTTGTCATACATGATCACATGACCCAAAATTTGAAAATTGATATTTTGACCCATACCAACTTGGGGGAGGGCCCTAATGCACTAAATGGGTTTCAAATAATGTAGACATGCCCCTCTAAACTAGTCAGAGAGAGGGGGCATCTATAAATGTGAGTTGTCATATGAGAAATTCAAGAAAAGGCACAAAACTGTACAATAGGTCAAAGTGGTCATAGAGATCCGTCTTAAAGCTAGAAATGTGGAGCATGATGAGCTAAACATTTCATCTGTTGAAAGTGAGTCTCTATCTTCTCGTTGAAGTGAGCTACAGAGCCTGGAAGATTGCAAAAAGGACGGAATAGGCGAGCGAGGGAGCGCTAAATAGAGGGGAGGGAGAGGGAGGTCAGAAGGCGAGAGGGCCAGACGGTTAGAGCACGCGCTCTCGGGGGATTCTAGCCCGTTTCTAGCCTTCTTCCAGGCTCTGTAGCTCGCTTCAACGAGAAGATAGAGACTCACTTTCAACAGATAAAATGTTTAGCTTATCGTGCTCTACATTTCTAGCTATAAGCCGGACCCCTATGACCACTTTGACCTATTGTACAGTTTTGCGCCTTTTCTTGAATTCCTCATATGAAAACTCACATTTATAGATGCCCCCTCTCTCTGACTAGTTTAGAGGGACATTTCTACATTAGTTGAAACCCAATTTGTGCATTAGGGCCCTCCCCCAAGTTGGTATGGGTCAAAATATTAATTTTCAAATTTTGGGTCATGTGATCATGTATGACAAATGAAGGTGTTACAATATGCGTGGAAACAATTTTATATGAGTGACTATCTGAGAGAACTGAGCAATTCCAGCTATGTGCCGTACATCGAAAAATAAAGTCCCAATGTGACGGATGTTCTAGGGGTAACTTTTCACGTAGAAGTCGAAAATCGACCTTAGAAAGCCGTATCTCTAGCCCCTCATTTCCTGTGTCTGCGCTGTAGCTGGGTGGTCGGTTTTTGTATTTTTTGAACGGCTCATCCAAACCTCATAAATGTATCGTGATTCTGAAAGATATCGACGAGATAAGCATTTTTACTGTTGGAAGTGAAAGGCTAGCTCATCTGTGAAAAAAATTATGACTATTTCAAAAATTTTCAAGGAATCAAAATTGACGTCCTGGAAAATTTTAATCCGAATGCCCCTTTTTAAATATGTTAGTTAGATTCTACGTGAAAAGTCACCCCTAGGTACTTCTTTTCGCTCCAAAAGAGGCCAATGCATGGGGTCTCCTAATTCGCCGAAAATATCATTGTCGTAATTCTTAGTAGAAATATGTGTATTTCAGGCGAATCATCGCCAAATCAGATCAGTTTCGAACTAATTTTGACGATTCTAGAATACCTAAGTAAAAATACACTGAAAAAATTGGGGTTTGTGTCAAGTCTAAAAATTCGATTTTTCCTACTTCGAAAAATCTCAATTTTGAACGTTGTTATCTTAAAATATTCAAATGAAATATCGCATTTACCGGGTGAATCTTATAATACGTACCGACATAGATCAGAAAATGGTGTAGAGAGGCACCAATTGCGATACGTGAAATATTCTCGCCCGAATACGATGTTTTGAGAGTATGTAAATAATATTTACGAACAAATAATGGGTATTTTCGATGGGAATGGAATAATTTCAAGCGTATAACAATTTTGGCATGTAAGGTGATCGGAAAATATGTGCGCACTTACAGATTTCAAAGATCGAAAAATCTCTAAATTTTCACCATTGCGAAAATCGAAACTTTGAAAACAACGCATACTCCACTCTATTCAACGTTAATCAACACATCATGAGCGAGAAAGAATTAATCAACAAAAATTGATAAATTTTTAAAGAAAATGCGTTGAAAATTCAATATATTGCAAATCCTGCTCTTTCTTAATAGCGTTTTCGGGCGAGAATATTTCAAATATCGCAATTGGCGAGGAGCCTTTCTACACCATTTTCTAATCTATGTCGGTACCTATTATAAGATTCACCCGGTAAATGCGATATTTCATTTGAATATTTTAAGATAACAAAAAAATGAGATTTTTCGAAGTAGGAAAAATCGAATTTTTAGACTTGCCACAAACCCCAATTTTTTCAGTGTATTTTTACTTAGGTATTCTAGAATCGTCAAAATTAGTTCGAAACTGATCTGATTTGGCGATGATTCGCCTGAAATACACATATTTCTACTAAGAATTACGACAATGACATTTTCGGCGAATTAGGAGACCCCATGCATTGGCCCCTTTTGGAGCGAAAAGAAGTACCTAGAGGTAACTTTTCACGTAGAATCTAACTAACATATTTAAAAAGGGGCAGTCGGATTAAAATTTTCCAAGACGTCAATTTTGATTCCTGGAAAATTTTTCAAATCGTCATAATTTTTTTCACAGATGAGCTAGCCTTTCACTTCCAACAGTAAAAATTCTTATCTCGTCGATATCTTTCAGCATCACTATACATTTATGAGGTTTGGATGAGCCGTTCAAAAAATACAAAAACCGACCACCCAGCTACAGCGCGACACAGGAAATGAGGGGCTAGAGATACGGCTTTCTAAGGTCGATTTTCGACCTCTACGTAAAAAGTTACCCCTAGAACACTCTTCACATTGGGACTTTATTTTTCGTTGTACGGCACAAGGCTCTCAGATAGTCGCTCATATGTTCTTTTCGATGTTTTTGGATGATTTTGAGCAGAAATCATGGCTATTGAAGGTTCGGAAGAATTCGATTCCGGAACTCATTTTGGGGTCCCAACACGAAAGTGCGCCCCCTTTTTTTCCACCTCCCGATTTTGACCATTTTTTGGGAGGAATGAGGCACATATATTTTCTACAACTTAAGCATGAAAACTCAGAAAGTTTTTCCGAATTCAAAAGTTACGAAAGTTTTGGTACACCCGACCGCCCCTCACCAGGGTGAGGCCCAGGAATTATGGCGTCAACATAACAGTTCTAGCGCATGATGGTAGCTTTCATTGGAAAAAAAGAACGGCCCTCTTTCTTCACTTTGAACGGATTTATGATCATTTAAGTAAGCGCAATTTGACTGTCGAAAAGTGATAGTACCATGTTTGACCTTCTGAATCTCGAAGATGACGACAGATATCGAAATTCTGACGACGCAGTTTTAAAGAGCATCATACAAAGTACTTATAGCCAAAATTATAGTGGGATAGGACAAACTTGATTCCTACCGCCGCGGCGTGGTCGATTCTCTTGCGATTCCTCTCATATGAATCACGAAAAATTTTTTTGACATGGTTGCACAATTCTTACTCAACAAAAACGCATTCTAACACTTTTTAAACTGAGTGAAGCATCCGAGTACTCCCGTAAGATAACGATAATTGTGAACACCTTCATGAAAACACAATTCAGATCGTGCGAGAAGCTGAGAACGCCAGAAGATCCGCTCATGACAACGTCGTCTGGCTGCACGGATTCGTTGTCGAGGTATAGAATTCTCAGAGTGAAAATAATACATACGAATCTTAAATGTGAACGGGCGAAATATTATGTCGATGGAATGATCCTATAATAGATATCTAATGAAGTAAAAATTGTAGCGGCACACATTTATAGTTATGTAATTTGAAATCAACAATAGCCTTTTTCAGCAAATGACTTGCTACATGTGTATGGAGTTAATGCAAGCTAATGTGGATGAGGTACATTTTTGAAAATAATTTAAATATCTAAAAAATAGGAAATCAATCAATAATTTCAGGTGAAGAAAGTAGCGCACGATCAGGCTGGACTCAACATTGGAAATAGATTCACCAATGAGGAGATTGAGAAGTTTCTCGGCTGTGTGACAGTGGCGGTGAGTCAAAATAGTCGTTTTTATTAACCTGTTTATCACGCTGGTTCAGTGTTTCATGAAAAAAGCGGAGCATAAAAACTAGAAGGTAAAAAGTAGAGATAGGAATTCCCAAATTAGAGATTTTTTTCTGGCACTATATTGTCATTGTTCTTCTTCGACCTTGTGCACGTTATTCCCCATGGTCCGACTGCCATAGAAACAGGCGTGTCACTATTATTATTGATTTCTTGGGCAATGTCTTTCCATATTTTCGGATTCTTTCCGAACAGTTCTGATGGATTAGGGGAGAAATACTGAGCTTCAAGATGAAGAGTAGTGGTGTTCGTGCACAATGCCACTAGAATTTGTAATCATTGAACATCTGCTAACCGAGACAAAGGTTCTCCCTAGTGAAAAATATCTAGTATGCAGTATTCTAAGTAGGTTTGAAGCAACAGACGTATGAATCTTGTTGTACTCCATCTTGGTATCAGCATGTCCTTGAACTCCCAGTGTCTCATGACGATTTTGAGTGCGTTGGGCTTAATTTTTCTAGCAAGATTCAACGTAGACAATCTAAAAAATTAATTGATTTTATATTTAATTAGCATTTTTAATGGCTATGGCTCATGCACTTTAGCTTATCGGGAAACTCGCCTCAACTTCTGATCGAAACGAAGTACACGAATAGTTGTGCGTCTAACAACAATTCCTTTTCGAAATGCTCTGAATATAATTCCGTGAAACGGTCCATGTTCAACCTCGAGATTGTGAACCATTCTTGATCTGAGCAGCACGAGCGAGATTGCTCGCGAAATAAGACTCTCGTTTTCCGCATCGTATTTAAACCTCGCGTGTATTATTGTGTGCTGCAAACACTGTCGAGAAAAAAAAAGTTTCTATTTTCACTTACACCTCCCTCATGAATTAATTCATGTTCTTTCAAGTATGATGTAAAATGCTTCTCGTGAGATTTGAGGAAAAGGTAGATACGAAATTCCTTCTCTCCAATAGTTTGAAAATAACAATAGTCGATGCTTGGATACTTCTTGCGAATTTCTTGATATTCCAAAACAAGGTAATTCCAGACGGGAGAAATCTAAAAAGGTTATAATTAGATTAAGTATTTATTAAGGACTAGTCCAGTTGTCCCCGACATCGGCGGGAGCCCCGTCCTAGCGGACGTCAAAATTAATTTAGATGTGACCCACGGAATAATAGTTGACCTATGACTAATTATTGATTGGTATACGGTAATGTCTTTCTAACGTCATCAATCCCTCCCCTCCTGATTTCGCAATCCGGTCATGCGGAGTAACACTGCGCTTTATATATAGGTATAGATATTATAATTTACCAGTCGCATATTGGCGATGTCCAGGGTTTCCAGTCGAATCACCATCCTCAAAATATCCAATGGTAGAGTCGATAGATCGAGAGAGTTTGAACTATCCACCATCTTGGAGTTGATGATAATGGAATGACTGGCTACTTTTAGCTTTGCTGAGGTAGCTTTGTAAATAGCGCGCGAAAAAAGTGTTATTGGCGAGAAAATTTCGATTTGAATAGGTGAGTGACGCAAATTGAGCGTGGCGTGTCAACTAATCAATCTTTTCGTTTGAAAAAAAGATGGAATGAATGGAGAGATTTTGAGTACATTAAGATGAGTGACACATTGGATAGTATCATAGTTTAGTGCTCTCAGTTGCGAAAAATACACTGTCATTATTCCCAGTAATCCAAATATTTTATTATACACCAAATATTTCAATATAAATGGAAATTAATTCTGTCAAATGAAATGTTCGTACGATTTCGTAACGGATGGGTAAATATTTGAAACAAATTTATTGACTGACGCGCATCCATTAACACATATTTATTCAATGATATCATTTGTACCAAAAATAAACTATTCATAAATCGAAATCGGTGCATTTTCGTCCGCAAGTACGTCCATCAGCATGTTTGCAGAGGCATTTGAATCGACCATTGTGCATACAAAACGAGGTCATTCCGTTATTAACCAATTTCTTTGCGATTTCTGTCCAAAAATCATACTTCTTGCCAAAAAAGTTTGGCTTGGTCTTGTGGAGGTTCCATTTGTTGCAAGTAGAGCCTTGGTGTAAACTTTGATTGTTTGAGTAGGAATTCACCTGAGATCTTATGCATCTATTTTTGTTAAGTTATATTTCAATAAAGGAAGTTAACTAACGTATTTTAACTGAAGTGAACTCCTTAACCAAGGGAATGAGCCTTTCGATGGTCAATTTACGTATCAAATTCAGCGCAGTTTCTCTGAATGTCCATATATAAATTTCCCTCAAATTCTATGTTTCTCACCTCCAATCATTATCGAAATTCGATGCGTAAATGTACAGCCTCTCCACTCTCATGCCTTTCGTCAAAACATTTTGAATTGCTCCAAGAATTCGCTTGTTGACATGATGCACCTTAAATTCTTAAATTCGGCTTCTCAGTAGTATACGAGAGAGGTTATTGCTGAGTTTGCTGTGTTGTTCAACGATACCGGTGCCGGACGGAGCATGCCAACTCGAGCTTATTCCCGTCTCCTGTAAATTTGAATGAGTGGGCACAGTACAACAATTTCGCCTAGTTCACTCGAGGGTGCGGGAAATATGGCAAACGTCGGCAAAAATTTAGAGAAATATCTAAAATGTGGCTTCTGAATGGTTAGGTTGATGTATATCATATTGTCTTCTTCCGTATCAGCCCACAGGATAAATCGTTCGATGCGAGGGAATTTGAAACGTTTTTTAACCATTGATCGAGAGTACTCAAGAACATATGAATTCCATAGGGGAGATATCTTCAATCAAAATATGATACTATAAATAACTTGTTCAAAATCATCTTACCAGTCTCTATATCAATGCGTATAGCCTCAGCGCGAATGATAATTCGGATAATATCGGGAGAGAGGGTATACAGATCGAGAGAACAATCCAGTTGCATGTTGCTAATTATGAGATCAGAATTCATTTATTCCTTTTCTATGTCGCTGTTGTAATGGCGCGAAAATTGAGATATTTAAAATCCAGCGTGGCTCGGATTTCGCGTTGCGTACTATTATTGCACAAAATTGAGTTTAAAAGGGTTAACTGTGAGAATAGAGTGATCAAGGAAAGTAGCATGAATAAAATAAAAATACAGAAACGAATATATTCATAATATAAGCATTATAACAATAATTCAGGTCGTTGACGGTCTCTCTCACCTCCGAGAGCGCGCGCGAGTTATGCATCGAGGTACGATTTCATTCGAATTGTTTAATTGTCACATCAGAGCTGTGCGAAAATTCGCAATTACACGCTATATTAAAAATAGAGTAATTTTTAATAGAAAATATTTTTGACTTTTTAACTACGTAAATTTGACCACTGCAGACATCAAGCCGAACAACATCATGATTAATGACCGAGGGCAGGTATACAGTAGCCGAAGAATAAGATATTATTGACTAATCGTGTAGGTCAAGATCTGCGATTTCGGCGTCTCTAAGCGACTGGTTACTGGCATCACCTCCACTCGTGCCCGTACAACTGGTGCTGGATGCATCACCTACATGGCTGTAAGTGACTGGCAGTTCAAACCTGATCACTCGCATTGTTTTCAAGGAGACAACAAATGCGAAATATGTACTTGCAGCGTATTCAAATTCACTTCACAAGAATATATTCCTGACATCAATAATTTCCAGCCCGAGCAGTTTTCTGATGACGTGCACACTGTGGGGTACGGCAGCAAGGCTGGTGTCTGGAGTCTGGGCATTTCGTTGGTCAGTCAATATCGGGATTTTAACGAGCCTTTCATAATATCGGATATTTTCATTATATCGGATATTCGTATCGATTAAAACATAGTTAACAAGATACATTTTCTCGATCTTAATTCGATTTTTTTTCAGCACGAACTAGCGACGGGGCACAATGCGTTCCTCGGGTTAAATGTGAGTTGTTGAATCGGGCTCAATGTATACCCTATCAAGTTTTTTTTTGTTGTTTCTGCCATTATTACACACAAAATTCACGCACATTCACGCCATACGAATGTAATGAACAGTCTTGACTGGAACATTTTTAAACTTAAAAAAATGTTAATTAGCAGGATTTGGTCATCGCAACACAAATCGCTACCGGCGACCCGCCGCGGATTCCGAGAAGCGACCACGACGGATTCAGCTCTCACCTCAGGAATTTTGTCGATGCATGGTAGGAGATTCTGCAACTTCTCGTAATGCTTGGCGAATCCTCGAGGACGCCGAATAAGTTTCCATCCCTTATTAGGAAAACTAAACTATCAAATATGATACTATTCACTGAAATGAGATCGTGCCGGACGATTCGTCAACTACATTTTGAATAGCCGTTGGCCTTCAAAGATTCAAAGGGTTGAGCTTCTTAAAAATCACGAAAAACCTCTAGTCGATGCCTACAATGAGTAATGAGAGCGCATTCAGACATTTCATTGGGCTCTCTCACACGTTACCTATAGAGGTTTTCAAAGGAATTTTGAAAATGTTTTATGGTTAACTACTGCCTCACAACTCTGGGTTGTCAGTTTGTTCTGGCAAGTTAAGTTATCCTTTAACTGTTGTCCATTTCAGCCTCTTCAAGGATGAACTTCATCGCGCGAGTCTCGTGGCCACCGAACCGAATTGCCTTCAAGTGAGAATCCCTGTCGTCTGTAGCTCCAGCAGTGATCCAAGGCTGCAAACATAGTTCTTGTGATCATGGGATAGATTTTAGGAAAAATCAACCCAACAAAAGTTGCAATGCCAAAATGACAATACCTTCCCTTTTACAGAAGAGGCAGTTCTACAAAAGAAACGTGGAAAGAGATGATAGGCGAGTTTTTCCTTTGAAGTTCTTCTATTGTATAATTCTTTCATTCTTCTATGGTCATGCCAAAACACATCGAAAATGAACGATGTAATCAGTATTTATAGAAATAATTATTCAAATTCAGGAAGAGCACCGTGATGGCAGTTCTCGACCTCGTGACTCCACATCTACCACATCTCAGACATAATCTCGGCGGATGAGAGCATTTTTATACAATAAAGCATTTTTTAATTCTATGATAAAGCCGCAATTGTTGATAATTCGTATAAAATTTGATTTTTTTTTCGAGCGATCTTATCATTCTCCACAAGAGAAGGTCATAGACAGATTTGTTCATGGTGATCGATTTAGAAGGCCGGACGATTGTGCGAGCCCTTTGCCTTGCCGGGAAGATGTGACATTACTTGATAACTTGAGCACGATACCTTCCATCATCGAGAACGATCGACGTGATTCAATAACGATCCAAAAAATTGTGACCATTCTTGCTATCATTCACATCCTCTATTCTTCCGGTCCATCACGTGCTAGATAAACTGAGAGAGTGGGCGAAATTTGGAGCGTTGCATGATTGAATAAAAAGTAGTCCTTTTCAGCAAAGGACCTGCTACATGTGCATTGTGCTGATGCAAGCTAATGTGGATGAGGTAAATACTGATGGTATGACTTGGAAACAGTTCTTCACAACCCACTTTTAGGAAGCGAGAGGACGCGAATTAAATCAATTCTCATGTGCTATCTCGGTTCCGAAATGAGGGTTGAAAAAAAAAAGATTTCCAACTCGTACCATCACCAATCCATTGAATACTAATTGAGTGTTACTATATTAATCAGGAAAATTTCCCGGTAAAGAAAGTTGCGCACGATCAGTATGGACTCAACATTAAACAAAGGGCGCACCTATAAATGCGAAATTTCATCAGAGGTATCCAAAAAAACGCGCAAAACTGAAGTTCAGGTCAACATGGTCAAAGAGACCCGTCTCTTAGCTAGAAATGTAGAGTACGATGAGCTAAACATTTCACATGTTGAAAGTGAGTCTCTATCTTATCGTTGAAGCGTGCTACAGAGCCTGAAAGTTGGCAAAAAATTACGAGAGACGAGCTCGGGGGAGCGCTAAATAGAGGGAGGGAGAGGGAGGTCAGAGGGCGAGAGCGGCAGACGGTTAGAGCGCGCGCTCTCGGGGGATTCTAGCCCATTTCTTCTGAACTTACAGGCTCTGTAGCACGCTTCAACGATAAGATAGAGACTCACTTTCAACAGGTGAAATGTTTAGCTCATCGTACTCTACATTTCTAGCTAAGAGACGGGTCTCTTTGACCATGTTGACCTGAACTTCAGTTTTGCGCGTTTTTTTGGATACCTCTGATGAAATTTCGCATTTATAGGTGCGCCCTTTGTTTGACTAGTGTAGAGGGACATGTTTGCGTTATTTGAAAGTGATTTAGTACATTTGGGCCGAGCTCACAAGTTGAGAAGGGCCTGAAAATCAATTTTCAATTTTCGGGTCCTGTACAGGATTCCGTTGCCAGAATCTGTTAATGGAATGCAAAGGACAAAGGGTGATAATAAAATAACTTTATTTATTTAAATTTACAAATTTAAGGCGAAAAAACTAATTAATAAACAGGAAAGGGGGAATGGAATTGATTTAATTAATGAGAGGCAAGTGTACCTTTATTATTGAAGAGGAGAAGGAAGTGAAGAGTCGATCGATCAGTGTTGAAGTCGATCGATGAGTGTGCGGTGTAAGTCGGACGAAGTGAACCGCGTCTAACAATGAAGCGTAATGAACGTGGGATGGATGAATGAATGCACGCAAATGATTATGCAATGCTTGGGAATGACATGAAAGGAAAGAAAAAAGAATGAGAGTAAGCACGTGACTCGGCACGTAAACGATCAACAACAGAGAAAAAAAGGAAAATTCGACGCCAAACCCTGCGTGACTCGCCTGAGTATCGAGAACCCCAGTGCTAAAGCGAGTGCAGAATGCCTCAGACAACTTGGCGAAGTACGGTACTCGAGTTTGGTTTGTGAATCGAGAAGTGGTTGTATAAAAATATGATTATTATTGATTTTGAGTGAACGTATTGTAGTAGCGAAGTGAGCTTTCGCTACACTCGGGGGAGACGAAGAAAGGAGAAAGAAAGAAGTGATTGATGTAAAATGACTGATGAGAATGAATTAGCATATGATGCTTTTATGCGAGTGACTCACGAAAGGAGAACATCGTTTAAACGGTGAATGGAGCGAGTCGAACAAACGGAAGGTATAAAACGCAAATTAAGCGACAGGTTAACAACTTAAAGTCAAATTAGTGCAAGATGCCCAAAGGCCGGATTGAAACAACTGGCAACAGCGTAGAATGGGGGAAACAATTTTACAGTTTGCCAATCTGGCCGAAGTTAACAAGTGGGGGAAACTCCAAGGGCTCCAATTGGGGATGTAGAATTCTTCGTAGCCTTTTAGGGCTGTAGCTCCGGGTTACGAGTACAGAAGTACTGCTGGTGGCGGAGTCCGCGGCCCTGCTCGTCCTTACATCCTCGAACACACACATCTGGCTCGCACGAGGCTGAGTGTGCGGCGTTCTTGATACGGAAACACCGAAGACACTGATTCGGAGCCATGAGGGAAAGGCGGGTGGAAATGCTCGTGACATGGGAACAATTGCGGGAGTAATGGATCGTCGAATTACAGAAAGTACATTTCACAGTCTGAGCGATATGGGATGGCTTGGAAATGGGGTTAGTGCGTGGAGCAATGGGGGATCGACTACGATCTCTTGAATGAGTAGGACGGTCCAGTGAATTCGGGGTACGAAACTGTGAACGAGGGGCAATGCTAATGCGAGGGGTATGAGGGGTGGAGATTGAATGGGAGTGGTTGGGGGAAGGCTGAGTGGTGTTACTCAAAATGGCAGAGAGGGAGAGGGACATCGAGCCGAGCTCGTTCTTGATGATCTTCGACTCATTGGAGACGTGAGCCTTGAGATAGTTGAGATCCTCTTTGAGACTCTTTATTTCCTCACGACTCTTGTGCAGCTCAGAATGAAGAGAATCGAAGCAGGACTCGATGAAATCCTGAAGGGAAAAGATAAATGAACTGATAGACATGATGGTTTGATTGATATTGAGAATGTGATAGAGATGATAAAAGGGGAGTTTCGTGATTATGAAAATATGAAATACTGGATTGATGGATTTGAGGGACGAGATTCAATTATTACCCTAGTAGAGTAGTCGTCGTACGACGTGAGAAGAGCTGCCTCTTGGTCCATCTTCAATTCTTCTTCATGATCGACCGACTGAATGGAAATGATGAGTGAATAGAATGAAATAAATGATTGTATTATAATTTCGGTGTGTATGCACAGTGGAATCCTCGGGGGAGGGGAAAGGGGGCAGGCAGTGATTCCTAATTGCGCCGCGCTGAGCTCTTCGATCTAGTGACCATGGGATGGGATGCTTGTCCTACTGGGCCTACAGGGTGTGTATTTTCTGATGAATGAATCTCAAGTGGGATCAGAAGATTGAGAGGTCTCTCGATTGTCCTGCCGGCATGTGATCGCAGCGTGGCCGAAGTATCAGTGAGTGAGAGGATCTTCGCCATTTTCCAGGATGATCTCGGTGTAGTTCCACTCTCGTCTACCACTAGGACAATGGAACCAATTTTGGGGACGGAACTGGATGGTCGGTTAGACTGTAGTGGGTCGGATGAATGATTCTGCGAATCTCTGAGGGTGATGAGGTACTCACTATGCCATCTTCTCCAGAATGATTCAACGATTTTGATCGATCGTCTGAGCTGTTTCATTGCTGCTTCTCTGCTTGAGTTTTCCTCTTCTGGAGGAATGTAGTCGTCACTATTAGTGAGGGTGAGTGAGCAACCAAGGAAGGAACTGGGCAGTATGAGATCGATAGGTCTAAGTATGGGACCAGAGAAAGACTGGATGTCATCTGATGAAACGTATGTAAGAGGTCTCGAATTGAGGAGCGCCTCAACTTCACAAGTAAACGTGTTGAATTCGTCTCTGGTGAGTTTCTTCTTCCCTATGGAACGGGAGAATGATTCCTTGATGATTTTGATGAGTCTCTCGTAGATTCCTCCCTTCCATGGAGAATGGGCAGTGGTGAAGTTCCAAGTGATCCCTAGTGAGGAGAAAAGTGTGTTGATCTCAGGGTCGATCTCAGATTTGGACAACAATGTGCTTGCCATCGTAAAAGTGGTAGCCTTGTCGGAGGTGATTCTCTGGGGTGTCCCTTTACGGGAACAGAAACGACGGAAGGCAAGAATGAATGCAGAGGGGAGAAGCGATGAGACCACTTCGAGATGGGTGAGTCTGGTGGACAAGCATGTGAGAACAACGATCCAGACTTTCGAGTTGTCATCGACATGGAATGGACCTGCATAATCTATCCCACAGTGTTCGAATGGGAGGCTCTGTCTGACTCTATCAGAAGGGAGTGGAGGAGTCTTAGGGTACGTGAATGGAAGATTATTGGTCTTCCTGCAAGGAATGCATTGCCTGAGAGTGGACTTGACAAGAGGTCTGGCTCGTGGAATCAGGAACTTGATCTTGAGGGTGTTGAGAACTATGTCTACTCCAGCATGGGTTGAAGAGTGAATGTCCCTAATGAGAAGTCGAGCTAGAGTGCTGTCAGGAGAAGTGGGGATGAAGATTGGGGATTTGAATTCCTCATGTTGATTCGAGTTAGTAACTCGAGTGCTGACTCTCAACAATCCAGTGGATGGATCATTGATTAGAGACATCTTCTTGATGACTGAGTCACTGAGCGATTGCTGACTGAAGAAAATGAGGCGATTGAAAGCGAATCTCTTCTCCCGTGCATCCAGAGTAGATGCAGTGGGTTGGGGGAGGTTCAGTTTCTCGAGAATGCTCGCATTACTGGTCTTATGTGCGCATCGGGCGATGAATCGATAAACTAGCGCTGTCACATTGATAGCCCTTTTGAGGCTCGAATGGCGAGGGAGATTGATGGGAGACTCTGGTGGTGTCTCAATCACCTGAGCGCTGATCACTACTGGGAATGGATCGATATCCGGGTACTGAAGTTCGGACAGATTCGTATCAGGCCATTCAGAGGGATTGGATGATAAACACGGAGGGCCAATCCACCATTGATGCGAAGGATCGTTCATGTCTGCTGAGGAAAGGCCACGAGTTGCATGGTCGGCAGGGTTCTCTTCGCCTCTGACATGTCTCGGTGAGTGGTAAGAGAGAAGATTATCAGACGTAAGGGCGTCTCTGATCGAATGAATGAGCTTGACTCTATTGGAAACGAATACACCGACTGGCTTGTTGAACCCAGGTCTACACCAATGAAGTATCACAGCTGAATCCGAGAACGAGTATACATGGATTTGCTTTGTGGGAAACTCTTTTCGGATAGTCTCCACCGTGAACTGAAGCAAATTGTGTGCCATGGCAAGTGAATCAAGTTCCATCTTGGGTATGGTGGACTTGGAGTTGATGGGGGCTAGCCTAGTTTTGGAGATGATAAGTGTCGGTTTTTGACCAGGCACGTAACTATAGACCGAGGCTGCCATTGCTGATTTTGAAGCATCGCAGAATGCAACTAGAGTGATGTCATTTGATTCAGAGATATTCGTAAATCGATAGATTGGGAGTGAGAACTGTTCGAGGTCTGAAATCTGATTGTGGAAGGATTCCCTAGTGCTCTCGTCTACTGGTTCATCCCACTTGATTGGACTGTTCCATAGACCTTGGACTGTGAGTCGAGGAGGGAGAAGGAGTGGGTTAAGAAGCCCTCGTGGATCGTATGAACTCGATACAGTACTGAGCATGGATCTCTTCGACTCTTTTTCTCTCTTGGTAGAGACGGGAATATTGATAGAGAGAGAATCTTCCTCAGTGTTCCAAATGAGACCGAGAAGTTTCTGGTTACTATCTTTTGATTGATCGGAATCTGGCACACACGACATGAATGAGGATGAATTGGATGAGTAATCTCTAAGGTTCATGGACATCGATTGGAACAGGTGTTTCGACTGTGTGTACATGAAGGAAGATGGGTTGTCAGCAGTGATGATGATGTTGTCTACGTAAAGATTGGAAACAAGTTGATGGACTAAGTGGGGGTCGCATTTCTTGCCCTCGTGCTGGATGTGATGGTTGATTACCTTGTTGAGAAGGCACGGGCTCTGGTTGACTCCGAAAGGCGTTACGCAAAAGCGTAGGACAAGAATGTTGTTGGGGGAGACAGGCTTGTCGATGTCTTTCAGCCATAGGAATCTGAGCATATTCCTCTGTGAAGGACACAGTTTCACTTGCAGGAATGCTTTCTCAACGTCGGCAACGATGAGAAATGGCCTGAGTCTGGCACGAATGAGGAGGGACGGAATCATTTCCAGGTCACTTGGTCCAGGGTAGATCATGTCGTTGAGTGATGGTTTGTTTTTGAGATGGGCTGAAGCATCATAGACTATGCGCAGTGGAGTGGTTGGTTTGTCTGGTCGAAGGACTGCTTTATGAGCAAGATAGTGTATGATACCACTAGTGTCAGATGGGTCGACTGCTTCTACTTGCCCTAATGAAATCTGATCTGGGATGACAGAATCGTAAAAGAGCAGCAGGTTTCTGTCAGTGGACAGATTGCGCTGTGTGGAGGAAAGACGGGAGACTGCCAGATTGTAATTATCTGGCAATTCATCCTTGGCATCAGGCTTCATGAACATAGTATCCGTCATCGTGAGACTGAACGGTGTCGTTGAAATGTTTCGTCACTAATTCGTCAGCCAACTTGCGCTCCTCCTTCTCTGTGGTCTCGTATATGCGCGAGATCGGATCCACAGAAAGGAAACGCTCAGCTAATTGATCTACTGAATAATTGACCGTGGTGACTGAGGCAACTGTGAGTGAAGGAGTGACTTGGTGATCAGAGGGGTTTGTTGGGGGAAGACCCTGACTTTGATTTGTAGGAGCTGCCTTATTTTTCTTGGTCGGAAGTGGTGGCGTCAGGCTCTCGGAACCGGCGACGAGGGGACCGATTACAGATTGGATCAAGCGGTATCCTCCAGGAAGTGTCGTCGATGTTGAGTTCTCCAGTAACTTGAGTGTGTCTCCGACACCGAGAAGCAAATCGGGACTAACAGTCGACTGAGTGAAATGAACTGGGATGGTAGTGAGAGTTGTCCTGATTACATCTTAATCAGCTTCAGACAATGGCTGATGATGTATCGATTGAGTGATGGTGTCAGTATCATGAACAATAGCTTTGATGACTTCCCTACCAAGGTCAGTGATGAGCTCAAATTGTACTACTTCGTGGCTAGAGGGAAGGGAATTCTGATCCGCAGTCATTACTCCTGTGATGGAAGCATGTAACTGGTCGATTGGTTTGAGGTGAAGCTGATTGACTAGTCTTCGAGAGATGAGAGATACTTGTGCACCAGCATCTAGTAGTGCGTTCGCGTAGGAACTTCTGAGCGCGATCGTGTTTGCTAGCATGACAGGTGCTGTGAACAGTCTAGTGTTGAGCTGAATGCATGGACTAGTAGTTAATGAATGGACGCCAGACTGGTTAGGAGTAGATTGCTTCGTACACAGGGACTTGTGATGCTTTGCCTTGCACTGTGGACACGATTTGTAGCAGGCATCAGAAGAGTGGTTGGGAGAGAAGCAAGAAAAGCAGAGTGATTTGTTCTTGAGAATCTCTTTCTTCTCCCTAATTGAAGTGACACGAGCGCATTCTCCACTGTACTGATGTGTGCCACAGAAAACACACAGTGGAATCTTCCTAGAGTGGTTGGGTGTGGATGAGGAGTGGGAGGCAGAGAGTGGTTGGGTGTGGATGAGGAGTGGGAGGCAGGCGACTTAGTGTGAGGCGCTGTCGACGCGTGCGCCTTGGAAGGCAGCGAGCCATTATTGTACTGTGAGTTGACAACAGAGTTTGAACGCTGAGAAGTGAAAGCGCTGATCATGACTGAATCCTCTCGCTCTTCGCGCAATTTATCCTCAATTAGTTCGAGAGCGGACACAAGTGAATCAGGTTTTTTACGAGTGACAAGCGTAATAAACTTGGGATGGATGCTTTCAGCAAGTTGTTGTTGCATACAAAGAGCATTGATACCCGAGTCTCCATGAATGGAGTGAGCTATGTTGATCATGGCACGGACAGCTGACAGTTGGTCGTCTACTCGGGATGATTTGGCTCTAATGGAACGAAGTGATTGCATTAGACGAGCTTGAGTGAGGTCGTATCGATCGTATTCTGATTCTAGTCTAGTGAGCATTTTGGTGAGGAAGCTAGGCTGAACGGGGAGTGATGCGATTAGAGAGTGCGCTTCTCCTTTCAGATTAGAGCGAATGTGGAAAATCTTTTCTACTTCTGACAAGTGTGGCTGGTTGATAATGAGGGACTCAATCTGATACTTGAAGGCGGACCATCGAGTAATATCACTGCCGTCGAAAATCTCGAGTCTGATGGGTGGAAGTGAGAGGCTAGGCCTATGCGACACTGAATCGAGTGGGGGAAGTGATTGCGTCGATGACGAAATAATAGCATTGGGTGATGAAATATGAGTGAGAGTTGATTCCCGAGTGTCGAAAGCAGGTGGGGAGAGAGCCGTGATGAGTTGCGGGTTATTGGTGCCACTGCTATTTCCCCCTTGGTCAACGGACGCTGGCTGTGACTGAGTGACTTGGGGGGGGGGAGAGGGTGATTGCATGGTGAATGCGTTTTGATTGGGCGCAGGTGCGAAAGACTGAGGGGAAGGCTGATTGAGAGATGCGCCCTGGTCAACGAAAGTTCCTAGCATCGACACCGCGCGAACGCGTCGTATCGATCTATTGAGGGTATTTTCGTATTTTGACTCTTTACTATTAAGAAGAGAAGTCAAACTGACTGCGTACAACGGAAGGTTGCTTGATCCGTGTATGCCCAGCTGCACTTCCTCGAGGTGTTCGCCCTCTTTTTCTGCTCTTTCTTTGCCCTCAATCTTCTTGCCCATCTCTTCAATCCTCTCCTTGATCGTTCTGACGATTCCTGTGTAATTGGTGATGATTTCCTCGGCGTCACCAATGGTAGTGACCATGCGGGAGCTCAGTGAATGGATATCATTTTGATTAGAAATCTGGGGCAGTCTCGTGGTTTCGAGATCGATTGTTTCGAAGAGCGGTTTGAGCTCATCGAGAAGTGAATAGAGTTTGTCATAATCGGTAGAGAATTCTGACTCGAAAGTGTCGCCCATTCTTTGACGGCGAGTTGAAACGTTTGGTGGGAGAGTGAAAGTGGAAGTAATGGTGATTGCTTTGGGAATGAGCGAAAGTGAGGTGATTGGTGATAGAATGCTTTTGGGCCACGCGGGACTTGATGATTATGGCTAGGATTGTTTAAAAAAGCCGATGCACCATGTACAAGATTCCGTTGCCAGAATCTGTTAATGGAATGCAAAGGACAAAGGGTGATAATAAAATAACTTTATTTATTTAAATTTACAAATTTAAGGCGAAAAAACTAATTAATAAACAAGAAAGGGGGAATGGAATTGATTTGATTAATGAGGGGCAAGTGTACCTTTATTATTGAAGAGGAGAAGGAAATGAAGAGTCGATCGATTAGTGTTGAAGTCGATCGATGAGTGTGCGGTGTAAGTCGGACGAAGTGAACCGCGTCTAACAATGAAGCGTAATGAACGTGGGATGGATGAATGAATGCACGCAAATGATTATGCAATGCTTGGGAATGACATGAAAGGAAAGAAAAAAGAATGAGAGTAAGCACGTGACTCGGCACGTAAACGATCAACAACAGAGTAAAAAAGGAAAATTCGACGCCAAACCCTGCGTGACTCGCCTGAGTATCGAGAACCCCAGTGCTAAAGCGAGTGCAGAATGCCTCAGACAACTTGGCGAAGTACGGTACTCGAGTTTGGTTTGTGAATCGAGAAGTGGTTGTATAAAAATATGATTATTATTGATTTTGAGTGAACGTATTGTAGTAGCGAAGTGAGCTTTCGCTACAGGTCCGGTCGTAATTTTGGCCCAGTGGGAGTAATGTATTGGGGTCGTAAACAATTCTAGATGTTATTTTGGATAATTTTGGGCAGATTTGAGTCTAGTAGCCATCAGCAGGAGCTAAGGAGGTGCTTGTGTATGGTACCCATTCAGAAAAGTTACGCCTTTTTTTATACATATTTCAATTTGGCTAATATTTGGCGTCAAGTTTGTCACACATAGTCTCTATCAATTTCGCACAAAATCTCAAAAGGTTTTTCCGATTTTCAGAGTTAGGCCATTTTTGGTCGACCCGACCACCCCGCACTGGGACATACACGGGGAATGACATGTTCAACATAAAAGTTGTAGCGAATGGTCTCAGCGTTCTTTCTGAGCAAAGAACGAGTTTCTCTCGTCATTTTAAACAGACTTATTGTGATTTAAGTGGGTTCGATTTGACTTTTAAAAAGTGAGTGTCCCAAGTTTGGCCTTCTGAATCTCGAAGATGACGACAGTTATCAAAATTCTGACGACGCAGTTTGAAAGAGCATCATTTGAAATACCTTACACCAAGTTTAGATCTGGATAGGATGAGTTTGTGTTTTCCGCCGCGGAGAAGGTGATTCTCTAGCGATGTCTCTGATATATATTTTATATATAATTTGTCAAAATTTCCATTTGATTCTGCGTTATGTGCTTTTTCTCACTTCCATTCATCTTCGAAATTCGATGCGACGATGTACAGGTTCTCCACTCTGATTCCTTTCGCAAATACACTATGGATTACTCCGAGAATTCGCTTGTTGACATTTTTAATGTCGAATTCGCCAATTCGACTAGATCTTAGAAGAATGCGAGATAGTTTTATGCTCAGCTCTTTGTGTTCCTCATCGGAATCTGCATCCTGGGGGCATTCCCAACTCACGCCTATTTGAGTCTCCTTTAACAACAAATTATAATGTTTTGAGCGATATTTTTCACTTACGTCATCGGATTCGGGAAATTCGCCATATATAGGAAAAAAATTTTGAGTAATATAACAAGTGCTTCTTCTGAATCGTTAGGATGATGTATATTTTCTTATCGTCTTCCGTTTCAGCAGATAGAGAAAAATTGTGGATGTGAGGGAAGGTCGAGCGTCGCTTTACCATCGAATCCGAGTATTCCAGTACAAGCGAATTCCACACGTGAGAGATCTTCAACAATGGATTACTTTTAATCAATTTTTAGATAGTCCTACCATCCGCATTTTCTTAATACGAACAGCTTCGATACGAATGATCGTTCTGATTATGTCCGGGGAGAGAATTGACAGATTGAGGGAACTTTCATTATCCATATCCGTATACAAGAATGCGACTATCGAAATTGTTGCCAATGCATGTGAATGAGAGATGCAGTGACGCTAATTACGCGTTGCGGTCCGCGGTCATTGTTGATTGATTTGGGTCATCATTCATACACTCTCCATCAGAGTTATCACTAACGAGATAATTGGGGCATCGGATAGTAGTGTAGAAGTGCTCCCTTGTTCAATAATTTTGTATTTTATGCTACATTTACAGTTTAGCTCATTGCATTATGATTACCATCTCATCTGCTTGGCTATTAATAACAAACCATATTTGTTTCTCATTTATCCACAATTTTATGAGGAACCAAATTACGGATATTTTTTTAAAACAAAATGGACAGCTCGTTCGAGGTCGTAACGAGTTGGCAAACAATTACAACAGAAGTAGCTGACTGTGCAGCTTTACACTTATTCACGAATTTACATCAGAAACTCAAGATATAAAATAAGTGTGCTAAAAAGACACCCATAAATCTACGAGATCAATATATCAAAATCAGAACATATTGTTCCACAAGTACGTCCATCAGAATGTCTGCACAAGAATTGTGCATGTCCATTGTGCAGGCAAACGGACGCCATTCCATTTTTCATCATATTCCCTGTTATTTCAGTCCAAAAATCATTATCCTTTCCGAAAAGTTTGGATTGATCATATGATGGCTCCTTTTGTTATAAGAACAGCCTTGGCGTGATCTTTGATTGTTCGAGTAGGTATTCGCCTGTGGAGGTATACAAATATCTCCGAATATACATTTTTTAAATATTATAAACAAAATAAACAAAAGGTAACTAACGTATCTCGTCAGTAGCGCATTCTTCAATCCCAATTATAAGTTTATCAATGGTCAATTTGCGCGTGAGATTCATAGTAGTTTCTCTGAATCAGATGTATCAATTACATTTACTTCTCTTTAGATCATTGTGTATTGCAAGTACAGTCGCGCCCATAAGTCATCGGACACTTTTTGGAATAGTGTTTGAACTTTTTGCACAGGAACAATGTATACAATAAATATTTGTTATCAGTTTAAATTCTTTTGATCACCTCCATTCATTTTCGAGTTCCGATGTAATGATGCACAACTCCACTCTCATATCTTTTGTTAATATATTCCGGATTACTCCGAGAATACGCTTGTTCACATTCTTTATATCAAATTCGTTAATCCAGCTAGTTCTCAGAAGCAGACGTGAGATTGTGTCGCTCATCTCGTGGTATGCCGCTTCGTGATCTCTGTCTGGGGGACAAACCCATCCCATGCTTATTATTGTCTCCTTTATTTGAAAAAAAATATAAAAAAAAACAATTTCCACTTACTTCTTCAGAATCATCGGGAAATTCGGCATAAATTGACAAAAATTGAGAGAAATATTGTAAATGCATATTTTGAACTCTAAGGCTGATGTATGTTTTCGAGTCGTCTTCTCTTTCAGCCCAGATATACAAATAGTCGATGTGAGGAAAGTTCATACGCCGCTTAACCATTGCCCTCGAGTATTCATTTACAAGCAAATTCGACAAGGGAGATATCTTCAAGCAAATTTCCATATAAAATAGCGTTGGCATCTTACCAGACGCATTTTCTTAACGCGGGCGGTCTCAACGCGAATAATAATCAGTATAATATCCGGAGAGATAGTAGAGAGATTGAGAGAACGATTCGTGTCTATGTTACTAGGTATGAGATAAGCATTCATTTATTCCTTTTCGATGTCTAAATGTCGCTATGTTAATGGCGCGAAAATTTAAATATTTAAAACACAGCGTGACTTGAAGTTGTGTACTGTTAGTGCGTAAAATAGAGTTCATCATGAAACTGTGAGAAAAAAAGAAGCTAATGGGGAAAAATGAAACTGCAAATAAAGAAAATCACACAAGTATTCATTTACGGAAATGCAGAATATGATCATTATCAGAATTTTAATTGTGTCACGACATTTCAGGTCGTCGATGGTCTCTCTCACCTCCGAGAGCGCGCACGTGTTATGCATCGAGGTTTCACTTGAATTTTCATAATTAACATTTCAGAACCATACCAATGTAAGAATTTTGACAGAAACTACCAATCTCTCCATCAGAAATCGAGTGATAATGTGTACATTGTAAAAACGTAGAAATACGATCGTTTCAGACATCAAACCGAACAACAGCATGATCAACGACCGGGGGCAGGTATACAGTAGCCGAGGATAATTAATTATCTATCAATCGTGTAGGTCAAGATCTGCGATTTCGGCGTCTCGAAGCGACTGGTGACTGGCATTACCTCTACTCGTGCCCGCACTACTGGTGCTGGATGCATCACCTACATGGCTGTCAGTGATTAGAAGATCAACACTGATTATTTTATCCCAATCACTATGATTTTAATCAAGATGAGGTCATTCGAAAAGTGCAGGAGACGCATAAGTTTTTTTATAATTTTTTATATTTCTTTAAATTGTTTTTTATATTTAGTTTTTTTTTTATATTTCTTTAAGTTGTGTGATAAGATTTTAAGAAAATAATTTCCAGCCTGAGCAGTTCTCTGACGACGTGCACACTGTGGGGTACGGCAGCAAGGCTGGCGTTTGGAGTCTGGGCATCTCGTTGGTCATTAAATATCGGGACTCATTTTAACGAGCCTTTCATAATATCATATATTTTCAAAATATCGGTTGTTCCCATCGATTTGCATACTTAGTAAGATACATTTTGTAGATCTTGCAATTAATTCGATCCCTCCCTATTTCAGCACGAACTTGCGACGGGGCACAATGCGTTCCTCGGGTTAAATGTGAGTTGTTGAATCGGGCTCAATGTAGACACAATGTATCAAGTATATTTTTCTTTTTTTCTGCCACTAATACACACAAAGTGCTCCCACATCAACGCCATCCGAATGCAATGAACAATCTTGTCTGGAACATTTTTTTTCAAATAAATATTGATTAACTAGCAGGATTTGCTCATCGCAACCCAAATCGCGACTGGCGACCCACCGAGGATTCCGAGAAGCGAGACTGACGGATTCAGCTCTCACCTCAGGAATTTTGTTGATGCATGGTAGGATTCAACAATTTCGTCAGATAACGATGTGTGGCGTGTTTGCACATTCCTGAACAACACATAGAAGTTCCATCACGGAGTCTGCAGTGGAATTTGCATTTTGAATAATCCGTGACCTTAAACAATACAATGGTTTGAGCTTCTTAATTATCGTGAATTGTAGTAATAAGAAATACTTTAATTAGCTTCTGTCAATTTCAGCCACTTCAAGGATGAGCTTCATCGCGCGAGTCTCGTGGCCACCGAACCGAATTGCCATCAAGTGAGAATCACTTGACGTATGTAGCTCCAACGTTTATTCAAGACTGCAACCTTTGTTTGTCTTGTGGTCATGGGAAATGTTTTAGAAATAAATCAACCCAACAAAAGTTGCATTGCCGAAATCACAATACCTTCCCTTTTACAGAAGAGGCAGTTCTATAAAAGAGACGTGGAAAGAGGATCATATGACAGGCGAGTTTTTTTTCCTTCGATGTTCTTCTATTAAATAATTCCACTCCTCTTTGCTTGTATAAAAAGCACATCGAAATAAAAATTATAAAAAAATATTTGTAGAGAGAATTATTCAAATTCAGGAAGAGCACCGTGATGGAATTTTTCGACCTTGTGCACAGCATTCTGACTCGACAGAAAAGGGAGCTAACTCGAACTGCAATCTGTATACTTGAAATCCTTCTGAAACATCAAATCTCCATCCGTGAATCGCCCTCTCGGTGAACTGAACTGGCCAGGATGATTTGTGATTCACTCCAACTATGAGATGCAAAAGTGCTCGAAGTGATCAAATTGGGGGCATTGTTTTATGTTTCAGAGGATTCTCAAATGTCGAAGAGCTTTCAAACAGCCTATTTGCAGTTTGGGTTTTCGCGGGAAAATTCAAAATATTAATCCCTTTGTCTACCCTTATCTGGAGAGAACAATGGGGGGTCAGAACGCTGTGTGGGACTCCTCATCTACCAGTACTAAGAGAAAATCTCAAATGACGTAGGAATGTGATCAAGCACTCTAATATTTTCATAAATTGTTGCTAAAAATTTAGAATCGATCGTTAAATTATTTTAAAATATTCTACCGTATATTTGATTACTGTAGAATCAGTTTATAATCGTTTTAGGGTTTTTAGAAAAATCTTTGACATTTTTAGAAAAATATTTGATCCAAGGAGCAGGATCGGACCCAAGGAACTGGGTTACGGTAGGCACTTGGGTACTGTAGAATCGATTAGACACGGTACCAGGACTTTTTAAAATTAAAGTCAGTTCGCAATAATCGAATTTACGGTAGTAGTATACGGTATCTGGGGTACTGTATTGGGTACGATTGGGTACGGTAATTAAAATTTTAAAAAAAAATAAAGTCAGATCGCGATAATCAGCGGTTACGGTAGTGGACAATGAGACAGCTTCATGCATTCGAGAGGGAAAGGAGAGAAGGAAGTGGATGAAGGGAGGAAGAAGAGGGAGGAACAGAGGGCAGGGATCCGTTACATGTAAGATGTGCGAGTGGAAACTACATGAGAAGAGAAAACTAGTGGAAAACGTGATGCTAATTATAAATCCACTTTATTCGCACGGGCATGATCAGATTCCGAAATTCGTAAACTTGTTGTGTGCCATAATCAGCCAACAATCAAATGCTTGATAGTCAAGGTAAATGTCGCGGCATTTGCCAATATTAATTGTGATACGCGAACAATGTGGTTATGCTGAATTTCCAAGATGAGGACCTGAAGAGTTCTACTAAGGAAGAGAAGGCTAGAGGGGGACTCACTGCGAAAGAGATTGAGTATAGGAACATGAGGACGACGAAGAGTGCGTAGATGTTACGGAGAGGAAGGGGATTGTAGACGTGTTCCTCTCTCTCCTCCTCTTTCACAATCTGATCCATGCCCGTGTATCGACGGTGCATAAGACCCTCGAACTGAGTGGAAAGTGTAGTGGGAATTGGGGGGAGGAGACTCACCTTGTCGGCATCGTACAGCGAGAGAATGATGAAGGAAGCAGCCTGGTCGAGTCTTGTGTTGTTCCGATGGTAGAGATTCACGCGCGCAGCACCTCTCTCCCCAATAGCAAACAGCATCGATGATCGAGGGACGAAGGACGGAAGAGAACCAGAAGAGTCCACTCTGGAGAAGAAGGAGAGAGGGAAGGGTTGGGCTGGCGGGAATACCTCTGTAGTGGACAAGGGAGAGTTAACGCTCGTCTAGAGTGGGACTGGCTCATCGTGAAGTACATGTCGTGGAAGATATACTCATCGCTTGAGCACATCTTAATTAGCGATGAAATAGTAGAGTTTTTAATTCGGGGCGGGTAATTCGGACCCGACCGGGTAATCGAGAAGAATGGCGAGGAATGAGAATTACCCGGGATAGTGGAAAATAATAAGTCAATTACCCGGGATAGTTCGATCTGTACCTCACCGCAAAGCGAGCAGAAATTATGCGAAATTGCGATGTGCATCCAACTATCCCGGGTAATTGAACAGAACTATTCCGCCCACTCGGGTCTCAACTACCCCGGGTAGCGTTGCATTTCAAACTCTATGAAATAGTATTGAGAGTGAAGTGGACTAACCATACTTATAATAGTGGCTGTGCTAGGTTCCACTATCAGCTGATGGGAAGGTGAGGTCCGGTCGAAGATCACCCGATACTGCAGTTTACTTGTCTAATCTCGGATTATTCATTAACTTACATTTTCTTATTTTAATGCTGTACTTTTTTGGATGATGAAATATCCGTTGCCTTTTCGGAGATTGTTGAGGGCATCCGTAACAGTGCTGAGAGAGCATAGAATAATAAATATTTGAAAGGTGGAAATGGGAAGGGGCTACTGTAGTTAGTAATGCCTTACACGGAACGAGTTGAAGGCGGAAGAAGGGCATTGCCAGTGAAGGCTGTCCCGTAGAGAATGGTGAAGAGGAAGAGGCAGAGTAGGGAAGTGACGGCATGCACCCCGAAACTCAATCTTCTTCTGTTTCCGTACACTGCACATAGAAAGGTCTGAAATAGGTAGGTATGACTCACTGTTCCCATGCCAATATGCCAATGCCAATATTATGCCATAGGATACTATGAAGAGGGTAGTTATTAGTGGAGGAAACGGGACGAAGGTTGACAATTGGGCAAAGAGAGAATTGTCAGACACTCCTTGGATATACCATTCCAACTGGAAAGCGAGAGATCATATGTTTAATGGTATAAAGAGGGGAGTGATTCACCACGGGACCAGAGTTGTAACCTGTAGAGCAACGGAATGTTGAGCATCGTTCGACTGAAGAAATTCCGTATAAGAGGAAAGAACGAGGGAGGAGCTTACCGTTGGGAACGTAGTTAGAAACAGCTGCAGTAATGGTTCCATTCTGGAGGAGATCGAGGACTCCGTCGAAGATGCCCGACGAGTCAGGCGTGTAGCCACCCGCCACAACTGTAATCCTGTATTGCAGGAGGAGAGTCGAGTGAGGCTCACGATTTGTATCGTGAATGAGGAGTGGCTGTCCCAATCGGTTGGCGATTGCCGTCCACATGTCGACATATATCCCCCTCCAACTGCCCCATACATTCTTGTAGAAGAGTGGGAATCTGAGAGTGAGAGTAGAGAGGGAGAAAACGAAGGGAGACTCACGTGGAGGTTGGAACAGATATTATAAGAGGGGAAGTCATAGATGAAGAAGCGAGGCGGAATGATGAGATGAAATGGTGAGAAGGAGACACGGGCGCACCTTCGCTCAATTGGTAATTGCAAGACAAATAATGGAGAGAAGAGGGATAGGGGATCAAAGGGCGCGTGTGTCATTCGTTGTTTCATATGATGAAATGAATGAGATCACCCTCGAATGTAGAATGAATTACAACTACTGCACTGCCTGATGGATAGAGTATTGATATTCAAGGACAGTCCATCTCCCCGTGTCCCGCAAAGGATAATACGATTTGGGGGTCAGTGAAGAAACCCTTTTAATGTAGCCACTATTTCCTTTTTTCGGCAGTTCATCTTGGAAAACGAAACAGAAATTAATGAGAGTCACGCTAAAAGAACAACGAAGCGAAAGGGAAATACAATTCATCTTCATAATCTTAATATTGACGTACTCGTCGCATCATCATCAGTGTATTTCAGGCGAGGCCTTCATTCACTCCATTTGAGCGTGTGCCATTCGGTTAGCAGAATAGTTGCAAATTCTTCTCTTCCAAGTCATATTCGGTCTTTTCTGTGACCGTCGTTGTGGCGGTTGATGCAATTGAAACTTTCGGCGAGAATGATTTGGCTCCATAGTTGCCCACGCCGGCGGCCGCCCCCATGCCCCCTCGACGTCTATGCAAAACTTCATCGAGGGTATCTCAGGGAATTTTTTTCCTTGAAAATACTCCTTCATTGAGATATTAGCGGCCAAACATAATCTCTCTTATAGAGCGTGCAGAACAGGACCTTAATAATGAGGAGGGGGTCGGAGCTTGAATGACAGTCATGCTTAGGGATGATCAAAACTGGTGTTAATACATCCCTTGATCTTGCCCCCATTCCCAAGAAATGATAATTTAGTTCGATTCTCTTGTGACAGACTGATATGTGCATGCATAAATCTATTGATTTTTTTTCAAGAACTTACAAGAGTAATTACATAGCTGTAATGATATTTCGGTGATTAAACATGCCCGTTACGATTTTGTAAAATCAATGTTAGAAAATTGGCTAACGCATTCAAATATATTATTGTATTAAAGAAGGAGGATGTCAGCAAAGTTAAATTTTTGACGCTTTCATAACCATGACCTAGTCAATCATCCAACGATCATAGCGCGAGCTAAGAGGATAGGCAAAGGTCAATCGAATAGCTCAGTGGTAAAGCAGTCTCCGCGTAATCGGAAGGTTGCGGGTTCGAATACCACCAGTTTTTGAAAAATCTTCTAGATATTTGAATTCCCGCACGTCCCTTCCCTTCAAGCTCTCCTTGGCATTCTGCCAACTAATGTTAACTCGGTTCAAAATGGAGATTCGCATTTTAAATTTTCAAAATCTCTTATGGTTATACAAAGGTCGGTCATTGTTATGACAACGACAACATTTCAAATTTGCTGACAGTCCTTCTTTAAATAGTCAATGTTTTCTAGGATACAATTTTGATCATTGGCAATTTTTCGTTATTTGTATTTTAATTATAGGCATTAGGTTGTTTGCAACTCTCTGAGTACTCGCCGAAGGATTTTCCCTGCAGGAGCCCTGTAAATACACATTTTTGAATATAACATATTTTAATATTGAATACCTTGGAATTTCATCGATGAAATAAACTCCTCCAGTAATTCTCTGATATGCAGCGAGATTGTCTGAAAAAATATATGTAAATGCGATCACATACCAAATGCAATGAAAAGGCATGAGAACTAGGGTGGCTGAAATGGATCAACGGGTCTCTATTTACAGGGCCACGGCAGATCAGAGACGGATGAGCCGGTTAGCCGTCCCCTCTGGCAGTCCTACCCTCTCTATTCACTGTGGAGTGAGAGATTCTCTCGTCTCCCTCTCCCTGCCCTCGCGGATCACCCGTATGAGATAGTAAACAAGAGGTTAAACGTGATCCATTTCAGCCACCCTAATGAGAACAGGAACCTTCGACCAGTCCCTCGACTTCTTCACATGTTAGCGTTTCCTCTGCCCTCACAACGAATGCGCGAATCAATTCGCCAACCTGCACAATTAACCTATTTTGCAATTATGTTATTCTGTATAAACCCTCTGATTAATAGTGATTCCAATAACAGCAGCGTCGCGAATTTTTCGATGAGAAAGTAGAATTCCTTCGATTTGGGCAGGTGCGACCTTGAAACTAGGCTTTTCAGACCACGCATATGGATTTAAAAATTTAAATAAATCAACGAGGATTCCTTTCCAACATTTCTGTCATGAGCGCACTGGTCGGCTTTAAAATAATGTCAAAGAAGCCACTTCAAACCTGCATAGTCTGTGTATTGTAATTTACTTTGATCAACTCCTTCAGGCGATCGACAATGTACATCAGTCCGCGTTCGTCGACATATCCGATATCGCCTGAATCATTTTATAGTTCGTTTTGTGTTTACTTCCATTAAAGCATTAATCGATCATTATGTTCTTGTCTAAGCTATTTTTCGAGAAATGTCTACTGAGGTTTCTATAGCCTACTAAGGTTATGAAACGAAATTGTTGGGTCGGAAACGGACGTTGTAACATTGATTTGTTAATATCATTAGTTCCTAACTAGAACCGATCAGTATTTCATAATAAAAAAACAATGAAAGACGAGAATAAAATAGCTGACCAGTGTGCAACCATCCCTCATTGTCTATGAGTTCCTTAGTTGCTTCTTCCTTGTTCAAGTATCCCTTGGTGCGCTGTACTCCTCGCAACCACACCTCTCCCCGCTCACCCTGCTTGCACGCTTTAAGGGTGTCAGGGTTCACAATCTGAAATGAAATAAAAAATTTTTTGTGGATATTCGCCCACTTTTTGTTCATAGAACGCCGTATGCACTCCTGCTGCGGCATTGACTCCTTTCTCGAATAGCAAGGGCAGATGGGAAACCGTGACTTCTGTCATTCCGTAGACTGGAAAATTAATTCGAGTGCGGAGTAGTATGCAAACTCATTTTCGTAACCGTGACCCTCCCTTTTGTATCTCCTGCTTAGCTCATTGCGGACGGCCTACGAGGGTTTATCTCAATCCCACTATTGTTAGGCGAACAATAATGCAAGTTGACAAGTTTTTTGCAATTCGGTCATTGTTATCTAATTATCTATTCAGTGTCTGTGCTCTCTAACCACTCGACTGGTCTAGAGAGTATGGGAACTGAAGAGACGATTGCCCGAATTTCAAACTCTAGTCAACTTGCATTATTATTCGTCTAACAATAGCGGGATTGAGATAAAGTGAGATCACCCTATTCTGTCGTGCTCGCAATGAGCTAAATGTAAGAAGGAGATACGAAAGGGTGGGTCACGGTTAAATTTTTGAAATTGAGTTGGCATAGAATTCAAGTACGAATATGTAAACGTACGTTGAACAATGTAGTCGAAGTTCGGGTGGCTAGCTTGAAATTCATCGCAGAGTTCCTTACTGAGAGGAGCAGCACCACTCACAATCATCTATACATTGCTGTATAAATTATAGAAATTTATGACAAACATAAAAATTTGTAAATTCCAATTAATTTATGAATCATGATGAAAATGAATCATGATGATTAATATCTGATCATGATGATTAATAGATGATAGGTCTAATCAATATACCACTGAATCGCGTGGAAGCGTGTAGTTACTCACTTGAACGGATGACATCGGCGATTTCTTTCCAAACGAATCCTTAGCAAGATATGCGAAAATTGGTGGAGAGACTCCGAGAAATCGGGGCTGTAATAAATCGGGAAAGTAATCACTGAAGCTCCAACGAGGTTCGTTCAAAATTCAAAATATTTCTGTCATCGTGTCTTTGCATCGTCTTGTAATCATGCTGTAATAGTATAATACCTTGAACTTCTCAATGGCATCCAAATAGATTTCGCCATCGAAAGTCTTCATCAACACTACGGGGCTGCCCATGAGCAGGTACCAGTTGGAGAACATGAACCCGGACACGTGATAGTAAGCGTATGCTTGAACTTGCAACTCCTGAAATGCAGCTCGTCTTAATGTATCAACAGATAAAAACAGCAAACACACCTCATACCAGTCGACCTGCCCACTACCCGTGAGCACAGGGATAATATAATTGTGCCAGTGGCTGAAAACAAACAGTTACAATACTAGTTGTATTAAAACCCGACTATTGGAAAAAAGGAGGAGCGCAAATATATGAAATTCATCAATTTTAAAAAGAAAAGAAATGAATAGTTGAATTAATGTAATTTCATCATAACACGCGTCTTCTGAGATATCGCAGGTGCCCATATAAAAACTGTTCAAAGTCCTCAATCTCATCCCCACTTCGTTGTTCGATGCATTTATAGTCAAGAAATTAAAATTTAGCTTTGCGGAGCCGGGATTTGAAAAGTACCTAACAGCCGGCTCTAGAAACTTTGAAAATTCAAAAGGTCATAAAATCCTTCAAAATTGGGTAGGAATCTCAGTAAAAACAGAAAAATTATCCTTACAAGGAGGAGAACAACTTTACTGTTGAGACAATCACCGAGGAACGCATTTGAACTGCACTTTTTCTCAAAAAATATTTTTTTCGATTCCAAAATTGTCGAAAATTTCAGTTCCTGAAAAATTTTCCCTCAACTTTAATGAGATCTCTACGGATTCGAATTCTACATACTTTTTTACTCCGGAAACACTTTTAAAATCGTAGATTTTCGCGTACTTATTCCTCTTTTTTTCGAGGCAAACTTGTTGAGCCTCGCCTTTTCCACTACACACATGAAACCTCATTTTCGCACATTGCGAAATTTTTACCTCCCATTGTTTTTAGATTACTTCTGATACGTAATTGATGTCAACTGAATGTATTGAGTGATTTTATTTCCATTTTTAAAAAGTTTTTTCCTCATTTATTCATCTTTTTTTTCAAAAAAAGTAAAATTTTCTCGAGTGCTCTCCAAATCACTTGAAAGTGAACCAGTGATGCTACCTAACTATTATCAGTGATTTATTATAAGACTGAATTTGAAATTCGAGTTCTACACTACTCGAAAAAATTGAAAAAATAAGAATTGTAACGAATCTCATCGCATTTTCTTTGGAATACTGCCTCATATAGCAGACGTATCCATTTCAAATTGTTTAAAGGTCAGGTAAAGATACTCAAAATATTGATTTTAGTTTGATCGATGTGATGAATCATTATAGCGTCAATCCTTTGTAACATGTAGATTTCAAAATGTAAGTATCGAAAAAACTCTATTTTTGGAGGAGGGTTCGACGGATAACTTTTTCTGCAACTCCCAATATTTTGCGTATGTTCATTACCTTTAATTAACTTGATAAGGATACGTGTGCTATATGAGACAGTATTCCAAAGAAAATGCGATGAGATTCGTCACAATTCTTAATTTTTCAATTTTTCGATTTTTTCGAGTAGTGTAGAACTCGAATTTCAAATTCAGTCTTATAATAATTCACTGATAATAGTTAGGGAGCATCACTGGTTCACTTTCAAGTGATTTGGAGAGCACTCGAGAAAATTTTACCTTTTTTGAAAAAAATGAAAAAAATGATGAATAAATGAGGAAAACTTTTTATAAATGGAAATCAAGTCACTCAATACATTCAGTTGACATCAATTACGTATCAGAAGTAATCTAAAAACAATGGGAGGTAAAAATTTCTCAATGTGCGAAAATGAGGTTTCATGTGTGTAGTTGAAAAGGCGAGGTTCAACAAGTTTGCCTCAAAAAAAAGGTAATATGTACGCGAAAATCAACGATTTTAAAAGTGTTTCCGGAGTAAAAAAGTATGTAGAATTCGAATCCGTAGAGATCTCATTAAAGTTAAGAGGAAAATTTTTCAGGAACTGAAATTTTCGACAATTTTGGAATCGAAAAAATGATTTTTTGAGAAAAAGTGCATTTCAAATGCGTTCCTCGGTGATGGTCTCAACGGTAAAGTTGTTTTCCTCGTCGTAAGGATCATTTTTCTGATTTCAGTGAGATTCCTACTCAATTTTGAAGGATTTTATGACCTTTTGAATTTTCAAAGTTTCTAGAGCCGGCTTTTAGGTACTTTTCAAATCCCGGCTCCACAAAGCTAAATTTTAATTTCTTGACTATAGATGCACCGAACACCGAAGTGGGGATGAGACTGAAGCACTTTGAACAGTCTGTATATGGGAGGTCTCAAGTTCATGCAATCTCTCAGAAGACGCGTGATAATGCGTTACCGGTACGTTGATATTAACACCGCAAAATCGGAATTTAGTTTTGTTTTCCGATTGGGAACCGAGAAAGGAAATTGAGGGAATTAATATGGTTTCAGCTCTCCTTTACTTTTTCCTCATGTCAGCTTTTTTTCGTCGCTATTTCATTTTTTGTTGTTTGACTCTCAATTTTTGCAATGTTTGCAATGTTTGCAAATTTCAATGTTTGCAATGGTTTGACTATCTTCAGTTTCCATGCTCTCTCACCGGTCAGAGATACGAGAGAGCGTGCAAACTGAAGAGAGTCAAACGATTGCTCTTTTTTTTCACCGTGCCTGCTCATCATATCCAAGGTGCACATGACCGTGCGATGAGTATGAATGACGCCCTTCGGCAGTCCGGTGGTTCCCGAGGAGTACAAGATCAGGCACTCGGAGTCCGGCTTCACTGGAATTGAACAACTATCATGTTGACAACTTTGCGAAAGAAAAGATATATATTAGTGAATTTTTTTTTAAAATTTCGATTTGATATTTCATAGAAATTCTGATTTCTTGCAAATAATAGTTGCAACCAACCACGAGATTATTTCCGATTCTAAATCTACGCTTCTTTTCACCCCAGATAAGATGTTTTTCCTCCAAATGGTGAATGGCATTCGTTCTCATTTTTCGCCTTGAATTGATATTTTATCTCATTGAATGTGAACTCTACTATTCTCGTTATTTTCATTTTTTTTCGTTTGACTGTAAATAATGTTGACCCATCCAACTATTGCGTTCAAATTTGGCCACCGAGTCGTACTGGAGAATATAATCAGAAGGATATATGTATATGTATATTAAAATTTATCTAACCCTGCGTGATTTCTCGCAGAGGTGCATGCAACAATGCCTCCTCGAAGTCGGCCACGCCCAATGGAAGGCTCCTCGCTGAGGAGCGAACGCACACGATTATCTACAAGGTGCTCACGCTAAAAGTCCACGATTTTGGTGTGCTTACCTTGACTGTTGGACACTGTTGGACTGCATGGATGACTGTATCCAGAGACTGTTCCGTTACTACGATTGCTGTCGAGCAAGAGTCGCGCAGCTGGTGAACGTGCTCGTCTGCAGTTACACCCTCCATTATCAGCCCAATCTCGTCAATTTAGTCTTACATTCAAATATTTTTGCTTAATAAATTGGAGTAATCGTCTAACTCTCTTAATTATGTGTGCTCTCTTGCTTGCTTTAACCTGCGAGAGAGTGTGCAAAACGATGAGAGACAGGTAATCTATACCTATATATAAAGCGCTGCGTGCGTCTGTCCGTATGTCCGGATTGCGAGAGAGAGGGAGAGAGATCGCGCGTGAACAAGTTGCGAAACGAGTGATTGCGAAACTTAATCCGCTAGGACGGGGCCCGCGCCGAAGGCGGGGTCAGCCAGACTAGTTGCTCATAAAATGATATTGCTCGAATGGAAACGTACGCAGTTTAAAGGCCTCCCTCGCTGCGACAACTGATCCGCCGGCAGCCCACGTACCGAGGTTGACCACTGGCCATCTGATTGCAAGTATATGCATTTAAGTAAACAAATTGAACTCGCCAATCACATATCATCGTAGCCAAGCATCGATGAACGCATATGCTATATCTTGGAACATACATAACTGCATACGTACTCAATTGAGTTGGGCAGCGCCACTGTTACTCGATCACCGGCCGAGAATCCACGCGAAATAAGAAACGCGGCGAAGGATAGAGCCTGTGAAATAATAAATATACATCTAAAATACAAACACTGACCCGGTCTTGAATTTGTTGGTATGTCAGGCAACGTGAGTGGTCAGCTGCTTCGATCTGAAGGATCAGTATATATTCCTTTACTCGAAATGGGAGCAATCATCTCGCTCTCTCCATATCATACGCTCTCTCGCTCACTCTGGTCGACGAGAGAGTGTGCGATTTGGAGAGAGTCAGGCGATTGATCCGAAATGGGCACTTACCACGGCTGCTTTCTGTGGATGCTTCGCCGCGTGAACTTTGAGCGACTTCAATGCCCGTGCAATGGCCGTGTCATCGGGAATTGGTACAGGCGCACATGGTGACTTGAACACTTCCTAAAGTCATTCAGAATAACTTAGCTGGAGATAATCACAACGAAGAGATTGATGCTAAAATCACTAAACATATTTATCACAGGTATCACGAGTCAGTGGAGGTATGCGGTAACATTTTCGAAAAAGTTATCTCCGATTTGGCTCATATTATTGTGGTAGAATACACTAGAGTGAAGATTTCGGAAAATATAAGTCATTGGTCCCAGAGCCGGCTTTTAGAAATTTTCCGGTTTTTTCTATCACTATAATATGAGCCAAATCGGAGACTTTTTCGAAAATGTTCCCGAGGGAGTCATTTTTCATCCACTGACTCGTGATACACGTGTTATATAGCTATTGTGCATTAATTTCATTGCAAAATTCTAACGTTTCTCAGCAATTCATACTTGGAAAATAATGAGTATTCGTTTGGAGTATCGATTTTAAACTAACATCATTCAGCGATGCGCTCCATGTCTTCAGGAATTGTTCGTTCTGAGAGATGGGAAAGGTTGACATCGAGTACTTGAGTGGGAAGGAAGAATTGGGGAGACGTTGATCGCTAATATACTGGTCGGTGCCCGTCACACTTTAACGGAGTGTTTGGGGAAGAAAGAGTGACATTCGGGGCAATTAGCTCAATCGCTCCTATCAGCGTATATCTCTCGCCTTCTCCCACCAAAGCTGAAGGGAGAGTGAAAGGAAGACTATGCCGCTCTTGCGCGAAGAGAAATGAAAGTGATGGGAGAGGAGAGGGCAAAGTGCACACTCTTGCGCAAGAGATCCTTAGGAATTTCGTCATTTTCCACGCTCTTCGATCTGATCTTTAGGTAATTATTGTTCCATTTGCATATCCATCCTACCTGTCCCCATTTGCAAACGAGTTGGCTCGATTTGATTTTCTTCCCCTCTCCCTTCAGCATTTTCCTGTCGCTAACATAGCGTATCATGCAAAGATTCATGGTTTTGTGGAGTCGTATGGTCAACCTCATAGCAGCAGTCATATGAGGCTGGGCCCGGCAGAACACAGCGAGGTTATCTATTTTCGAATTCTTAGCAAAGCCTGATCGTTCATTACAGTTTTTTATGGCTACTTTGCGATCGTCTAAATTGTTCATGTCTTCTCCATTAGAACCTACAACATTTTTCTTATAATGCTCGAGCGAAAGGAACATATCACGGGAACCATGAGTTACCGGAGGAAAAAATACCCCATGCAAAAAATTTGCACCATATAGTACGTATTATGATGGAAACCCTGGAAATAACAAATTGGCATTTTTAGGTTTTTGGTCCCAGAGCCTTCTTTTAGGAAAAATCCGGCATAGTTCAGCTCAGCTCCCAGACAAGGTTGAAGGATGGAGCAGAGATTAAAATGACGGGAAAATTATTTTGAGCAGCTTTACTGTTATAAAAAGTGTGAAACTACAAATACGAATTGTATTAAAGACACTGTTAAAAGACTTTTGAATTTCGATTGTCTTTCAGTGGGTGTGTTGGTCACGCTTATATCGTTTAGGTGTAACGTTTGTCCTTCGCCCCGCTTTGTCCTTCGTCGAATCTCACCATAAGTGTCGTTTTGTTCTTTTTTTTTTTTTTTTTTTCTGAAATCGGTTTATCGTACATAGTCAGCGCAGATTTTCTCATTTCCAGCGGAGGAACAGCACTGATCCGAATGGACGAGCGAGAAATCATCAGAGTAATCATTTTTCGATTTAATCATGAACATTTCGTTCCTATTGTCTCTAATATCTTCTTCCTTTGTTCCCACGAGTGTCACAAGAAAAACCGTGGCAATCTACATGACAGTCACATTGTCAGCAAAAAAACTGTCAGGAACATAATTCCGTTGTACACAATAAGCTACGCTTGACGATGCTTGACGACGCTTGACGAGGTTGCACCTATATACCTTGGATGGGAGGCATCTTTCAATGCCCCTCGGAATAATGATGATCTCACAAAAAATATATTTGATGAATTGTCGTGTAAAGACTCTATTTGGTTTCTTCTGGGGGAAGAGAGACAGGGAGAAGCGGGGAGAGAGAGATTGTCTGAGGCTTTACTTTTCGACTTTCGGCTCTTTCGTTATGAATTCGATTCTCTTTTTCTTCGCGATTTATCAAATGGGTCCACATTGCAGGCGACGGCCGTGAATCGGAATCAAGATCGATTTCGTACTCTGTTTCGAATAATCAGTAATTGTGCAATTTATTGAACGGGGTTTCATCACGCATATAATATTGATTGAGCTCGCTCAATGGCTGAAGCCGCCAGCGAGTGGAACTGCATCATTCCTTCCATAAGTACTTCTTACAAACGAGCGTATCATTCTCCTCAACAGAAGGGTGCCTGAAAAATTGACCTGTAATGATTTCTGCGAGCTCTTTTGCCTTGCCAGGCAGATGAGACATAAATGGAGAACTAGTGCACGGTACCAACGATCGACGCGATTCGATAACGATCCAATAAATTGCGACCATTATTGCTATCAATTCGCATCCTCCATTCTTCCGCTCTTCTCATGCTAGATAAACTGAGAGATTGTACTAAATTTGGAGAGTTTTCTATATGATGGAACGACCAGCTGTTATAGGCTACAACGTCTACATAAATGCCGTGTTCAGCGCGGAAACCTCACATTGCACATGTTAATTCATTTTTTCTCAGAAACTTGTATTCACCGTCTCTTCTCGGCACTACGTCGGATGAGAACTATGACGCCATGCAGCCTTTGATCATCAAGTTATAGTTCTCATCCGACGTAGTGCCTCTCCTTTCAGAGTGCATAGCGGAGATGAAGTTACTTCTCTCGCTCGTCATCTGTCTCTCCTCTGTGCAAGTGGCTCCCTTTCCTAGAGGTAGACTGAAAATAAAGTTGTTCTTCTCAATGTGAGGAACAATTTTTGCTTTTTAAGCACTCTACTTATCAAATGATAACAGACTATCAGTTATTTTTTTTAATTTTTCAAGTTTCCAGAACCGATATTCAGGCATTTTTGCATTTATGGCTCCGCAGATGCCAGAGTATATTTTTTTATTCTATATTTTATGCCTTTTAAGGTTTCAAAAACCGACCGCCGACTTTGGCGCACCACAGAGAATGAGGGTTCAGAGATAGGGCCTCATAAGGCCCATTTTCGTGATCTACGTGAAAAAGTACCCCTAGGGTCAACTTTTCAGTATAGGTTAGGTTTTCGTTGTACGGACGTATCTCGGTTCTCTCAGAATTCCTTTGTTAATAATAATTTCAATACAAACCAAACCGTTATTTTCCTCATTAGATGTAGCTTCTAGGCTGTAAATGACTATTGTATTTCTACTCTATGAGGTTGAGGATATTGTTAGATTACAACGATTAAAAATGAGTGGGAGTAGATGTTTTCAGCCAAGGAATGCTGCAATACTGACATCATCAAGACGATCGCTCCGGGTCGCGAACTCGACCATTCTTCTCCTCTCAATTCATGCACCGACCGAGTCTTCTTTTTTTGCAAGTAAACATATAATATAGAATCAAATATATGATACTTTGATGCGAATGAGGACCAAGTTTACTTCTTCATTAAGAGTACCCTATGGGCAGCCTAAAAATTGGACGAAGATCGTAATCAGCGACAAAAAGATCGCTCATTTGTCGGGACCCGGAAGTTCATCCGTAGTTGCGCTGGTCTGTGCACATGCCGGAAGGGTTAATTTTACTTGCACTTAATTCAATTCATAAATTGCATAATTACAAATATTTAGAGAACAAAATATTTTTTAAATGATTTTGAATTTGAGAACTGGACCTTGTGTGACTTCTATTTCGACGATGTCGGGGAGGTCGTCAACTCTATCTCTTGTTTTTGATTGTTCACATGGAGTCATCATCTGTTCCTCTCCCATTTCCATGCTCTCTCGCTTTCTCTCTCCCGTGCGAGAACGTCCAGCATAAAGAGAGTGTTACCATTGCTCCTTTCTAGCAGATGTGTTCATTCAATGCAACATGATTTTTAAAAAATGTGACCAAAGCAATTTCATGTAGACGGATGAAATCATTAGCTGCCCAGATTTGTGGATCGCCGTCACCGTTTTGTCACGGAAGGGCCTTCTTTCTTATTTCATTCTCGCGTACTAAATGTAAGATATTCTCGAATGAATTCAACATATTCTCTGGTCAACGATGCCATTATGAAAACGAAGTCAAAATGCAATTCCAATATTTATTAGAGAAATGAAAAATATTTGGTAAAGAAGATGATATTCGATAAATGAAGGGAGTTCCAGCATGCAAAAAAATGAACAATTTGATCATCGTTCATTTACCGTGATATAGCCAAAATGTAGTGAACGCGTATTCACTTTACGAACTTTCTTAGTAATATATCTGAAAGGGGAGATTATATTCATGCATCGAATTCGTGGCGCATGAATATAATCTAATTGTGAGATAAAACTTATTATTATTATTATTATTATTATTATGCAACTACTCACTCTTGGAGATCATTATTCACGTTGTTGATATACAACCCATACATGCGAACCTGACCAATACAATCAATGATGAAATCGAACTTGTTCTTTCACACATTGTGAACATTAAGCTCTTGGACTGAAGAGCAGTTATCGAATAATCTCTTCAGTCTCATCCGAATTTTATCGGCATTTTCATTGTTGATATGCTGCGGAGGAGATCTCAACATTCTGCAAGCATTGCTTTAAAATGGTTTAGCATCTAACCATGCATACGCCGTCGATGTAGTCCTTGCTTCCATCCGTTTCGTTCCATTGTTCGAATATCCTGAAGTAAGGATATTCACATGACAACATCAAACAGTTGCCACTCGCGAGTCTCAATGGAAATGGCGCTCCAGTCATTGGAATGATGATGCGAATAATGTCGGGAGGGAGGTCGGTGAGGGATATACCATTGCTGACTTCATTTGACATATCCACGATAACTGAATAACTGGCCACACGCCAAGAAGGGTTTAAATGAGTAGAAAACCAAGCCATCACTTACAGAGAGCCAGTCTCACCTTCCTATGAAAGGAACGGCTATCCCACAGGGGACTCGTTACTGAAGTATCTGCGCAAACTTGTCAAGCAAGAATGCGATCTATTCTGGCATATCACTTGACAGTCAAAGTACTGGTTTATCTGTCAATGAAAATAAGCAGGATTATTCCAATTGTATATCACTGGTTTTGCAAAGAAAAAATAACAATATTTCGCAATAACTGAACATAAAACAAATCAAATTACAGAAGCGATCCATATTTGTTATCAATGTAAACAAGAAATGCATTACCAACATTACATTACATAATGTAGCATAATGCATTACCAACGAAAACTGCATGAGCCTGCTAAACTGGTGAAAACTTTCAAATTCAACTAGAATTAAAAAGGGGTCTGCGAACAACTAATTAATTTCATTGCGCACCACCACGCTGCCATTGAACATCACCAAGAGCACGTTCAATTTGTATGCTTCTTTTGAGATGTAACTGGAAGTATGAAATATTACAAAAAAAAGATAATATAACAACGTGCGAGGGAAAACTCACGTTTTGAGAGTCTCGTCCACCTTTTCGAAATGCATAACATTGATATTAAGTGATCCAATGCAATCACGAATGAAATCAAATTTCGCTTTGCACACATTCCGAATCGTAAACTTGAATATCCGATCGCAACATTTAAATAATCTCCTTAACCTAATTCGAACTCTTTCTGCATCGTCGTTCAGTCTCTGCCCCGAAGTGCAAATAGAGTTTATGAATTGCGGTGGAGTTTCAATCTCAATAAGCTGCAACTAGAGTTTAGTGACGTCTTCAAGTCTGAGTAAGTGCATACGTCATTGAGGAATTGGTTTGCCGTTTCCTCCAACATGTCAAGACCAAGATAGAAGCTAGTATCTTCATACAGTATAGTGGTCATAACCATTGCCTTTGGCAACAAGACGAAGGCAATTCATGGTAAGGGGTTGATCGGACCTTTTCGGATTATCGGAATTATCGATATACTGGAGAGCAAGCGCATACCAGTTTGGAGAGATCTGTAAAGATGGGCATGTTATGAAGAAGAGACTGTTACTCACGAGTCGTAATGGAAAAGGTGCCAATGTCATTGGAATGATGAGACGAATGATGTCTAGTGGAATGTCGGAGAAGGAGATTCCAGCAAAGACTTCAGAAAGTTGATTCATCTCCAAACTCAGAACTACGTTAGAAATGGTAGAAATGGTAGATTACGCACAATCATGTGCCAACAATAATATCGATACGGCGAATTAATTTGTGAAGGCGAATTAGTCTTGTTGTTAGAATCAGACTTGGAAGCATTCACTTACAGAGCGTCAGTCTCACCTTCCTACTACCGGAGCGGGCTTCCCACTGGCGAAGCTGTCTGCTGTTAACTAGAGTGCGCTATTCGGGTAATGGTCTATTTATTTCCCTTGCTCTTTCGACCGGTCGAGTGGTGAGACACTGTGAGAAATGAAGAGATCATTGCCCGAATAGTGCACTCTACTGCTCACTACTTGCGCATATTCCTAGCTATAAACTTTAGATACTTACGCGATCCATTAAAAAGAGTAGCACACCTGAGCATCATGTATCTTTTCTCAGTCTAAATGTAAGAATACATCTTTTTATCCAGACAGGACCGGTTTCGAGCACACAAAAATTAAAATTCGCTATTTCGCAATACGGAGCATGATACATAATTACAGATATTGACCCAAATGTATTTAGTCTGCAGGCATCCATAGTCATTAATACACCATCAAAATGCATATTTTCGAACTGCCTTTATCGCCATCATACCCGTACACACTCTCACACAAAACAAAAACAGAGAACGCGTGTAACAACCTACATGCTCGATCGACCGATATTCGACTACCGTAATCTCGAAATTCAGTGCGAAGAAGGTCCTTTTTTGGATTTGATCTTCTCCTCCCTCATTGGCTTTCCGGAAACATCGCGACTCTCGATACGATGACGAATTGAATCGGCAAGCTCTGAATGGAGATACCGTAATTCCTAATGATTACATCTTCGCCTTAACAAGTTCTAACCAACCTTAAACATATGGTTCGTTTGTTTTAAACCATCAACATTTTACAAGGGAAATGAATTTTCCACCCAACCAAACTTCTACAGGAGCAACCAGGATAGGTCCTGAACCTATTCTAAAAATTTGGTTTAATTTTGACCGTTTGCTGCCAAGTTGTGCTGTCGAACGTGCATCACAACCTACATTTCTTGTGATAAAGTTTGAACCAGGCATAAATCGTGCAAAAGGGGATCGTGACTTTACTTTTGAATGCTTTCTGAAGAGGTGGATTAGATCATGCCTAAAATTCCTACAGATTGAGACATACTCAATAGGAAGATCACATCACAATTAACCTTTTACAAGGAAAATGAATTTTCCTCCAAACCAAACTTCTACAGGAGCAACCCGGATAGGTTCTGACGCTACTCTAAAAATTTGGTTTAATTTTGACCGTTTGCTGCCAAGTTGTGCTGTCGAACGTGCATCACAACCTACATTTCTTGTGATAAATTTTGAACCAGGCATAAATCGTGCAAAAGGGGATCGTAACTTTACTTTTGAATGCTTTCTGAAGAGGTGGATTAGATCATGCCTAAAATTCCTACAGATTGCGACATACTCAATGGGAAGATCACATCACCATTAACCTTTTACAAGGAAAATGAATTTTCCTCCAAATCAAACTTCTACAGGAGCAACCCGGATAGGTTCTGACGCTATTCTAAAAATTTGGTTTAATTTTGACCGTTTGCTGCCAAGTTGTGCTGTCGAACGTGCATCACAACCTACATTTCTTGTGATAAAGTTTGAACCAGGCATAAATCGGGCAAAAGAAGATCGTGACTTTACTTTTGAATAATTTCTGAAGAGGTGGATTAGATCATGCCTAAAATTCCTTCAGATTGAGACATACTCAATGGGAAGATCAGATCACAATTAACCTTTTAGAAGGAAAATGAATTTTCCTCCAAACCAAACTTCTACAGGAGCAACCCGGATAGGTTCTGACGCTATTCTAAAAATTTGGTTTAATTTCGACAGTTTGCTGCCAAGTTGTGCTGTCGAACGTGCATCACAACCTACATTTTTTGAAAAATTTAAATTTCATTCGGCGCTTTGAGTTTCATTTCATCATGTGAGCAATCGGAAAGGTCGGCAGGAAAACATTTGTAGTGCAGTGGTAAAGAACTGGATTGGCCATCGGAAAGTTAAAGGTTCTGTTCCTGCACGAAGTAAAGTTTTGCTAAATTTTTTCCTTTTAAAGAAATGAATATTTCTCCATACTGTAAGTTAAGCTTTAACCTTGCTTCTTATTGTTCTCCTCTTGCTGCCTCCTTTCCCTTCTACGATCGCCGTTGAACGAGGAGAGACTGAAAAAATGACGAGTCAATCACGAGCCGGGTATTAGCATTCCATTACAAGAAAGCATTCATGATGCTGATCTACTGACAGTGTAATGCTTTCAGAAGATGTGACAAAGATCACGCCTGCAATTCCTATCGATTGAGTTGGAAGATCATAGGAAGATCACAAAAAAATGCATCAGCGATATGTGAAATCTCGTAGTAACTTTTGAATAAGGCATAAATTGTGTAAAATGAAATCGTAACTTTACTTTTGAATGCTTTCTGAAGAGGTGGATTTGATCAAGCCTAAAATTCCTTCAGATTGAGACATACTCAATAGGAAGATCAGATCACCATTAACCTTTTACAAGGAAAATGAATTTTCTCCCACCCAAACTTCTACAGTGGCAACCCGGATAGATCCTGAACCTATTCTAAAAAAATTGGTTTAATTTTGACCGTTTGCTGCCAAGTTGTGCTGTCGAACGTGCATCACAACCTACATTTCTTGTGATAAAGTTTGAAACAGGCATAAATCGTGCAAAAGAAGATCGTAACTTTACTTTTGAATGCTTTCTGAAGAGGTGGATTAGATCATGCCTAAAATTCCTACAGATTGAGACATACTCAATTGGATGATCAGATCACCATTAACCTTTTACAAGGAAAATGAATTTTCCTCCAAACCAAACTTCTACAGTAGCAACCCGGATAGGTTCTGACGCTATTCTAAAAATTTGGTTTTATTTTGACCGTTTGCTGCCAAGTTGTGCTGTCGAACGTGCATCACAACCTACATTTCTTGTGATAAAGTTTGAACCAGGCATAAATCGGGCAAAAGAAGATCGTAACTTTACTTTTGAATTCTTTCTGAAGAGGTGAATTAGATCATGCCTAAAATTCCTACAGATTGAGACATACTCAATTGGATGATCAGATCACCATTAACCTTTTGCAAGGAAAATGAATTTTCCTCCCAACCAAACTTCTACAGTGGCAACCCGGATAGGTCCTGACGCTATTATAAAAATTTCGTTTAATTTTGACCGCTTGCTGCCAAGTTGTGCTGTCGAACGTGCATCACAACCTACATTTCTTGTGATAAAGTTTGAACCAGGCATAAATCGGGCAAAAGAAGATCGTAACTTTACTTTTGAATTCTTTCTGAAGAGGTGGATTAGATCATGCCTAAAATTCCAACAGATTGAGACATACTCAATTGGATGATCAGATCACCATTAACCTTTTACAAGGAAAATGAATTTTCCTCCAAACCAAACTTCTACAGGAGCAACCCGGATAGGTTCTGACGCTATTCTAAAAATTTGGTTTAATTTCGACAGTTTGCTGCCAAGTTGTGCTGTCGAACGTGCATCACAACCTACATTTCTTGTGATAAAGTTTGAACCAGGCATAAATCGGGCAAAAGAAGATCGTAACTTTACTTTTGAATTCTTTCTGAAAAGGTGGATTAGATCATGCCTAAAATTCCTACAGATTGAGACATACTCAATTGGATGATCACATCACCATTAACCTTTTACAAGGAAAATGAATTTTCCTCCAACCCAAACTTCTACAGGAGCAACCCGGATAGATCCTGACGCTATTCTAAAAATTTGGTTTAATTTCGACAGTTTGCTGCCAAGTTGTGCTGTCGAACGTGCATCACAACCTACATTTCTTGTGATAAAGTTTGAACCAGGCATAAATCGGGCAAAAGAAGATCGTAACTTTACTTTTGAATTCTTTCTGAAAAGGTGGATTAGATCATGCCTAAAATTCCTACAGATTGAGACATACTCAATTGGATGATCACATCACCATTAACCTTTTACAAGGAAAATGAATTTTCCTCCAACCCAAACTTCTACAGGAGCAACCCGGATAGATCCTGAACCTATTCTAAAAAATTTGGTTTAATTTTGACCGTTTGCTGCCAAGTTGTGCTGTCGAACGTGCATCACAACCTACATTTCTTGTGATAAAGTTTGAACCAGGCATAAATCGTGCAAAAGGGGATCGTGACTTTACTTTTGAAAGCTTTCTGAAGAGGTGGATTAGATCATGCCTAAAATTCCTACAGATTGAGACATACTCAATAGGAAGATCACATCACAATTAACCTTTTACAAGGAAAATGAATTTTCCTCCAAACAAAACTTCTACAGGAGCAACCCGGATAGGTTCTGACGCTACTCTAAAAATTTGGTTTAATTTTGACCGTTTGCTGCCAAGTTGTGCTGTCGAACGTGCATCACAACCTACATTTTTTGAAAAATTTAAATTTCATTCGGCGCTTTGAGTTTCATTTCATCATGTGAGCAATCGGAAAGGTCGGCAGGAAAACATTTGTAGTGCAGTGGTAAAGAACTGGATTGGCCATCGGAAAGTTAAAGGTTCTGTTCCTGCACGAAGTAAAGTTTTGCTAAATTTTTTCCTTTTAAAGAAATGAATATTTCTCCATACTGTAAGTTAAGCTTTAACCTTGCTTCTTATTGTTCTCCTCTTGCTGCCTCCTTTCCCTTCTACGATCGCCGTTGAACGAGGAGAGACTGAAAAAATGACGAGTCAATCACGAGCCGGGTATTAGCATTCCATTACAAGAAAGCATTCATGATGCTGATCTACTGACAGTGTAATGCTTTCAGAAGATGTGACAAAGATCACGCCTGCAATTCCTATCGATTGAGTAGGAAGATCATAGGAAGATCACAAAAAAATGCATCAGCGATATGTGAAATCTCGTAGTAACTTTTGAATAAGGCATAAATTGTGTAAAATGAAATCGTAACTTTACTTTTGAATGCTTTCTGAAGAGGTGGATTAGATCAAGCCTAAAATTCCTTCAGATTGAGACATACTCAATAGGAAGATCAGATCACCATTAACCTTTTACAAGGAAAATGAATTTTCTCCCACCCAAACTTCTACAGTGGCAACCCGGATAGATCCTGAACCTATTCTAAAAAAATTGGTTTAATTTTGACCGTTTGCTGCCAAGTTGTGCTGTCGAACGTGCATCACAACCTACATTTCTTGTGATAAAGTTTGAAACAGGCATAAATCGTGCAAAAGAAGATCGTAACTTTACTTTTGAATGCTTTCTGAAGAGGTGGATTAGATCATGCCTAAAATTCCTACAGATTGAGACATACTCAATTGGATGATCAGATCACCATTAACCTTTTACAAGGAAAATGAATTTTCCTCCAAACCAAACTTCTACAGTAGCAACCCGGATAGGTTCTGACGCTATTCTAAAAATTTGGTTTTATTTTGACCGTTTGCTGCCAAGTTGTGCTGTCGAACGTGCATCACAACCTACATTTCTTGTGATAAAGTTTGAACCAGGCATAAATCGGGCAAAAGAAGATCGTAACTTTACTTTTGAATTCTTTCTGAAGAGGTGAATTAGATCATGCCTAAAATTCCTACAGATTGAGACATACTCAATTGGATGATCAGATCACCATTAACCTTTTGCAAGGAAAATGAATTTTCCTCCCAACCAAACTTCTACAGTGGCAACCCGGATAGGTCCTGACGCTATTATAAAAATTTCGTTTAATTTTGACCGCTTGCTGCCAAGTTGTGCTGTCGAACGTGCATCACAACCTACATTTCTTGTGATAAAGTTTGAACCAGGCATAAATCGGGCAAAAGAAGATCGTAACTTTACTTTTGAATTCTTTCTGAAGAGGTGGATTAGATCATGCCTAAAATTCCAACAGATTGAGACATATTCAATTGGATGATCAGATCACCATTAACCTTTTACAAGGAAAATGAATTTTCCTCCAAACCAAACTTCTACAGGAGCAACCCGGATAGGTTCTGACGCTATTCTAAAAATTTGGTTTAATTTCGACAGTTTGCTGCCAAGTTGTGCTGTCGAACGTGCATCACAACCTACATTTCTTGTGATAAAGTTTGAACCAGGCATAAATCGGGCAAAAGAAGATCGTAACTTTACTTTTGAATTCTTTCTGAAAAGGTGGATTAGATCATGCCTAAAATTCCTACAGATTGAGACATACTCAATTGGATGATCACATCACCATTAACCTTTTACAAGGAAAATGAATTTTCCTCCAACCCAAACTTCTACAGGAGCAACCCGGATAGATCCTGAACCTATTCTAAAAAATTTGGTTTAATTTTGACCGTTTGCTGCCAAGTTGTGCTGTCGAACGTGCATCACAACCTACATTTCTTGTGATAAAGTTTGAACCAGGCATAAATCGTGCAAAAGGGGATCGTGACTTTACTTTTGAAAGCTTTCTGAAGAGGTGGATTAGATCATGCCTAAAATTCCTACAGATTGAGACATACTCAATAGGAAGATCACATCACAATTAACCTTTTACAAGGAAAATGAATTTTCCTCCAAACAAAACTTCTACAGGAGCAACCCGGATAGGTTCTGACGCTACTCTAAAAATTTGGTTTAATTTTGACCGTTTGCTGCCAAGTTGTGCTGTCGAACGTGCATCACAACCTACATTTTTTGAAAAATTTAAATTTCATTCGGCGCTTTGAGTTTCATTTCATCATGTGAGCAATCGGAAAGGTCGGCAGGAAAACATTTGTAGTGCAGTGGTAAAGAACTGGATTGGCCATCGGAAAGTTAAAGGTTCTGTTCCTGCACGAAGTAAAGTTTTGCTAAATTTTTTCCTTTTAAAGAAATGAATATTTCTCCATACTGTAAGTTAAGCTTTAACCTTGCTTCTTATTGTTCTCCTCTTGCTGCCTCCTTTCCCTTCTACGATCGCCGTTGAACGAGGAGAGACTGAAAAAATGACGAGTCAATCACGAGCCGGGTATTAGCATTCCATTACAAGAAAGCATTCATGATGCTGATCTACTGACAGTGTAATGCTTTCAGAAGATGTGACAAAGATCACGCCTGCAATTCCTATCGATTGAGTAGGAAGATCATAGGAAGATCACAAAAAAATGCATCAGCGATATGTGAAATCTCGTAGTAACTTTTGAATAAGGCATAAATTGTGTAAAATGAAATCGTAACTTTACTTTTGAATGCTTTCTGAAGAGGTGGATTAGATCAAGCCTAAAATTCCTTCAGATTGAGACATACTCAATAGGAAGATCAGATCACCATTAACCTTTTACAAGGAAAATGAATTTTCTCCCACCCAAACTTCTACAGTGGCAACCCGGATAGATCCTGAACCTATTCTAAAAAAATTGGTTTAATTTTGACCGTTTGCTGCCAAGTTGTGCTGTCGAACGTGCATCACAACCTACATTTCTTGTGATAAAGTTTGAAACAGGCATAAATCGTGCAAAAGAAGATCGTAACTTTACTTTTGAATGCTTTCTGAAGAGGTGGATTAGATCATGCCTAAAATTCCTACAGATTGAGACATACTCAATTGGATGATCAGATCACCATTAACCTTTTACAAGGAAAATGAATTTTCCTCCAAACCAAACTTCTACAGTAGCAACCCGGATAGGTTCTGACGCTATTCTAAAAATTTGGTTTAATTTTGACCGTTTGCTGCCAAGTTGTGCTGTCGAACGTGCATCACAACCTACATTTCTTGTGATAAAGTTTGAACCAGGCATAAATCGGGCAAAAGAAGATCGTAACTTTACTTTTGAATTCTTTCTGAAGAGGTGGATTAGATCATGCCTAAAATTCCTACAGATTGAGACATACTCAATTGGATGATCAGATCACCATTAACCTTTTACAAGGAAAATGAATTTTCCTCCAAACCAAACTTCTACAGGAGCAACCCGGATAGGTTCTGACGCTATTCTAAAAATTTGGTTTAATTTCGACAGTTTGCTGCCAAGTTGTGCTGTCGAACGTACATCACAACTTACATTTCTTGTGATAAAGTTTGAACCAGGCATAAATCGGGCAAAAGAAGATCGTAACTTTACTTTTGAATTCTTTCTGAAAAGGTGGATTAGATCATGCCTAAAATTCCTACAGATTGAGACATACTCAATTGGATGATCACATCACCATTAACCTTTTACAAGGAAAATGAATTTTCCTCCAACCCAAACTTCTACAGGAGCAACCCGGATAGGTCCTGACGCTATTATAAAAATTTCGTTTAATTTTGACCGCTTGCTGCCAAGTTGTGCTGTCGAACGTGCATCACAACCTACATTTCTTGTGATAAAGTTTGAACCAGGCATAAATCGGGCAAAAGAAGATCGTAACTTTACTTTTGAATTCTTTCTGAAGAGGTGGATTAGATCATGCCTAAAATTCCTACAGATTGAGACATACTCAATTGGATGATCAGATCACCATTAACCTTTTACAAGGAAAATGAATTTTCCTCCAAACCAAACTTCTACAGTAGCAACCCGGATAGGTTCTGACGCTATTCTAAAAATTTGGTTTAATTTCGACAGTTTGCTGCCAAGTTGTGCTGTCGAACGTGCATCACAACCTACATTTCTTGTGATAAAGTTTGAACCAGGCATAAATCGGGCAAAAGAAGATCGTAACTTTACTTTTGAATTCTTTCTGAAGAGGTGGATTAGATCATGCCTAAAATTCCTACAGATTGAGACATACTCAATTGGATGATCAGATCACCATTAACCTTTTACAAGGAAAATGAATTTTCCTCCAAACCAAACTTCTACAGTAGCAACCCGGATAGGTTCTGACGCTATTCTAAAAATTTGGTTTAATTTTGACCGCTTGCTGCCAAGTTGTGCTGTCGAACGTGCATCACAACCTACATTTCTTGTGATAAAGTTTGAACCAGGCATAAATCGGGCAAAAGAAGATCGTAACTTTACTTTTGAATTATTTCTGAAGAGGTGGATTAGATCATGCCTAAAATTCCTACAGATTGAGACATACTCAATTGGATGATCAGATCACCATTAACCTTTTACAAGGAAAATGAATTTTCCTCCAAACCAAACTTCTACAGGAGCAACCCGGATAGGTTCTGACGCTATTCTAAAAATTTGGTTTAATTTCGACAGTTTGCTGCCAAGTTGTGCTGTCGAACGTACATCACAACTTACATTTCTTGTGATAAAGTTTGAATCAGGCATAAATCGGGCAAAAGAAGATCGTAACTTTACTTTTGAATTCTTTCTGAAAAGGTGGATTAGATCATGCCTAAAATTCCTACAGATTGAGACATACTCAATTGGATGATCAGATCACCATTAACCTTTTACAAGGAAAATGAATTTTCCTCCAAACCAAACTTCTACAGGAGCAACCCGGATAGGTTCTGACGCTATTCTAAAAATTTGGTTTAATTTCGACAGTTTGCTGCCAAGTTGTGCTGTCGAACGTACATCACAACTTACATTTCTTGTGATAAAGTTTGAACCAGGCATAAATCGGGCAAAAGAAGATCGTAACTTTACTTTTGAATTCTTTCTGAAAAGGTGGATTAGATCATGCCTAAAATTCCTACAGATTGAGACATACTCAATTGGATGATCAGATCACCATTAACCTTTTACAAGGAAAATGAATTTTCCTCCAAACCAAACTTCTACAGGAGCAACCCGGATAGGTTCTGACGCTATTCTAAAAATTTGATTTAATTTCGACAGTTTGCTGCCAAGTTGTGCTGTCGAACGTACATCACAACTTACATTTCTTGTGATAAAGTTTGAACCAGGCATAAATCGGGCAAAAGAAGATCGTAACTTTACTTTTGAATTCTTTCTGAAAAGGTGGATTAGATCATGCCTAAAATTCCTACAGATTGAGACATACTCAATTGGATGATCACATCACCATTAACCTTTTACAAGGAAAATGAATTTTCCTCCAACCCAAACTTCTACAGGAGCAACCCGGATAGGTCCTGACGCTATTATAAAAATTTCGTTTAATTTTGACCGCTTGCTGCCAAGTTGTGCTGTCGAACGTGCATCACAACCTACATTTCTTGTGATAAAGTTTGAACCAGGCATAAATCGGGCAAAAGAATATCGTAACTTTACTTTTGAATGCTTTCTGAAGAGGTGGATTAGATCATGCCTAAAATCCTACAGATTGAGACATACTCAATTGGATGATCAGATCACCATTAACCTTTTACAAGGAAAATGAATTTTCCTCCAAACCAAACTTCTACAGGAGCAACCCGGATAGGTTCTGACGCTATTCTAAAAATTTGGTTTAATTTCGACAGTTTGCTGCCAAGTTGTGCTGTCGAACGTACATCACAACTTACATTTCTTGTGATAAAGTTTGAACCAGGCATAAATCGGGCAAAAGAAGATCGTAACTTTACTTTTGAATTCTTTCTGAAAAGGTGGATTAGATCATGCCTAAAATTCCTACAGATTGAGACATACTCAATTGGATGATCACATCACCATTAACCTTTTACAAGGAAAATGAATTTTCCTCCAACCCAAACTTCTACAGGAGCAACCCGGATAGGTCCTGACGCTATTATAAAAATTTCGTTTAATTTTGACCGCTTGCTGCCAAGTTGTGCTGTCGAACGTGCATCACAACCTACATTTCTTGTGATAAAGTTTGAACCAGGCATAAATCGGGCAAAAGAAGATCGTAACTTTACTTTTGAATGCTTTCTGAAGAGGTGGATTAGATCATGCCTAAAATTCCTACAGATTGAGACATACTCAATTGGATGATCAGATCACCATTAACCTTTTGCAAGGAAAATGAATTTTACTCCAAACCAAACTTCTACAGTGGCAACCCGGATAGGTCCTGACGCTATTATAAAAATTTCGTTTAATTTTGACCGCTTGTTGCCAAGTTGTGCTGTCGAACGTGCATCACAACCTACATTTCTTGTGATAAAGTTTGAACCAGGCATAAATCGGGCAAAAGAAGATCGTAACTTTACTTTTGAATTCTTTCTGAAGAGGTGGATTAGATCATGCCTAAAATTCCTACAGATTGAGACATACTCAATTGGATGATCAGATCACCATTAACCTTTTGCAAGGAAAATGAATTTTCCTCCAAACCAAACTTCTACAGGAGCAACCCGGATAGGTTCTGACGCTATTCTAAAAATTTGGTTTAATTTCGACAGTTTGCTGCCAAGTTGTGCTGTCGAACGTGCATCACAACCTTCATTTCTTGTGATAAAGTTTGAACCAGGCATAAATCGGGCAAAAGAAGATCGTAACTTTACTTTTGAATTCTTTCTGAAGAGGTGGATTAGATCATGCCTAAAATTCCTACAGATTGAGACATACTCAATTGGATGATCACATCACCATTAACCTTTTACAAGGAAAATGAATTTTCCTCCAACCCAAACTTCTACAGGAGCAACCCGGATAGGTCCTGACGCTATTATAAAAATTTCGTTTAATTTTGACCGCTTGCTGCCAAGTTGTGCTGTCGAACGTGCATCACAACCTACATTTCTTGTGATAAAGTTTGAACCAGGCATAAATCGGGCAAAAGAAGATCGTAACTTTACTTTTGAATGCTTTCTGAAGAGGTGGATTAGATCATGCCTAAAATTCCTACAGATTGAGACATACTCAATTGGATGATCAGATCACCATTAACCTTTTGCAAGGAAAATGAATTTTCCTCCCAACCAAACTTCTACAGTGGCAACCCGGATAGGTCCTGACGCTATTATAAAAATTTCGTTTAATTTTGACCGCTTGTTGCCAAGTTGTGCTGTCGAACGTGCATCACAACCTACATTTCTTGTGATAAAGTTTGAACCAGGCATAAATCGGGCAAAAGAAGATCGTAACTTTACTTTTGAATTCTTTCTGAAGAGGTGGATTAGATCATGCCTAAAATTCCTACAGATTGAGACATACTCAATTGGATGATCAGATCACCATTAACCTTTTGCAAGGAAAATGAATTTTCCTCCAAACCAAACTTCTACAGGAGCAACCCGGATAGGTTCTGACGCTATTCTAAAAATTTGGTTTAATTTCGACAGTTTGCTGCCAAGTTGTGCTGTCGAACGTGCATCACAACCTTCATTTCTTGTGATAAAGTTTGAACCAGGCATAAATCGGGCAAAAGAAGATCGTAACTTTACTTTTGAATTCTTTCTGAAGAGGTGGATTAGATCATGCCTAAAATTCCTTCAGATTGAGACATTCTCAATAGGAAGATCAGATCACCATTAACCTTTTACAAGGAAAATGAATTTTACTCCAAACCAAACTTCTACAGGAGCAACCCGGATAGGTTCTGACGCTATTCTAAAAATTTGGTTTAATTTCGACAGTTTGCTGCCAAGTTGTGCTGTCGAACGTGCATCACAACCTACATTTCTTGTGATAAAGTTTGAACCAGGCATAAATCGGGCAAAAGAAGATCGTAACTTTACTTTTGAATTCTTTCTGAAGAGGGGGATTAGATCATGCCTAAAATTCCTACAGATTGAGACATACTCAATTGGATGATCAGATCACCATTAACCTTTTGCAAGGAAAATGAATTTTCCTCCCAACCAAACTTCTACAGTGGCAACCCGGATAGGTCCTGACGCTATTATAAAAATTTCGTTTAATTTTGACCGCTTGCTGCCAAGTTGTGCTGTCGAACGTGCATCACAACCTACATTTCTTGTGATAAAGTTTGAACCAGGCATAAATCGGGCAAAAGAAGATCGTAACTTTACTTTTGAATGCTTTCTGAAGAGGTGGATTAGATCATGCCTAAAATTCCTACAGATTGAGACATACTCAATTGGATGGTCAGATCACCATTAAGCTTTTGCAAGGAAAATGAATTTTTCTCCCAACCAAACTTCTACAGTGGCAACCCGGATAGGTCCTGACCCTATTATAAAAATTTCGTTTAATTTTGACCTCTTGCTGCCAAGTTGTGCTGTCGAACGTGCATCACAACCTACATTTCTTGTGATAAAGTTTGAACCAGGCATAAATCGGGCAAAAGAAGATCGTAACTTTACTTTTGAATTCTTTCTGAAGAGGTGGATAGATCATGCCTAAAATTCCTACAGATTGAGACATACTCAATTGGATGATCACATCACCATTAACCTTTTACAAGGAAAATGAATTTTCCTCCAAACCAAACTTCTACAGGAGCAACCCGGATAGGTTCTGACGCTATTCTAAAAATTTGGTTTAATTTCGACCGTTTGCTGCCAAGTTGTGCTGTCGAACGTGCATCACAACCTACATTTCTTGTGATAAAGTGTGAACCAGGCATAAATCGGGCAAAAGAAGATCGTAACTTTACTTTTGAATGCTTTCTGAAGAGGTGGATTAGATCATGCTTAAAATTCCTACAGATTGAGACATACTCAATAGGAAGATCAGATCACCATTAACCTTTTACAAGGAAAATGAATTTTCCTCCAAACCAAACTTCTACAGGAGCAACCCGGATAGGTCCTGACGCTATTATAAACATTTCGTTTAATTTTGACCGTTTGCTGCCAACGGCGTCCGTTCCATTGCGCCTTACCTGTAGTAGTACTGTAATATCGATCGATATTGACTGATTAGTGATCTACCCACATTACTAATTAGTTACTGTACTCCCGGAGTAATCACTAAAACGGAAGAGTACTGGAAGGAGAAGAATCGAGCGCGGCTCCACCCGCCATGCTCTCACCCGGCGCGACTAGCGCGCGCCCTCTCCCTCCGCTATATAGCTCAGCGCGTCTCTCCCTCCTCCCGTCGGTGCTTCCCCGTTCGTTTCTCTCGCCCGCTAAGATGATCGCATGCCCCGTCTTTCGCTGATCTCTTCGCTCGTTTCGTGTGAAATCAGGTGCCCAATTCCATTAAGGACCAAGCAGTTCAACTCTGTTCTTCCTGGGCAAAAGAAGGGTGAGCCAATCCCGATGATTGAATCTCTCGGTATGGGAAGGAGTCCCAGCGATTGGCTATACCCATGCCCGCCCCACCCCTAGGAGCAAAACTCAAGCCGCCTAAGCACCGACAATCAGGACCCAGTCCGCTTTTTGCGTTTTTCCTACGTTGATTAGAATTTCTCCGATGCTTCTCTGGTATTGACTCCGGACGATTACCGTACTCGATTCTTGGTGGCAAACAGAATCATTCATACTGTGAAGGAAAAGTCGAAAATGCACTAAACAATAAACGTAACTTTATCAGATAACTTATCAACAGAGGGAGAACAACTGAATATCATGGCAATACCCGTCACACTTGAACAACATCGGGGAGGTAAGCGAGATAACAGAACAGGTAAAAGCGGTAAAACGTAAGGGGGTACGGTACTCTGGGGGTACGGTATTAGTCGATTATTCGAAATGGTCTCGAATCTGCTTTGTCTCTGCAGTAGCCGGGAGGAGATCGATGAGCGCGAACGCCTCTGGAAAGCATTCCATTTAAAATATTTTACATATAATTAATAGCCGAAAAGTTATCGACATTGATTCATTTCTCAGTACGTTGCTGATATCAACTAAATACAGCAACACATCAAATATTGCAAAAACGTAAACCCCATAATTCAGGAAATACGCCATCTATTCTACCCGGCTATTCATTGTTCCGCCAGTAATCCTCATTCCACTTACTCTTCTTATCGTCGTCATTCATGAAGAGAACGAGGAGATCGAAGCGAGGGAGAAGAGAAACGATGAAGAGTGAAGAAGAGATGAGAGAGAGATCAGCCACCTCTGAATGAGAGAGATCAAAGATCACTGGAAGTAAATGGAATTGCGTCGCTAAACAAGTAAGTATAACCAACTCAATTCATTATGAGAAACTCATATTACTTCTCACAAATGGAAGCATACGGTAGATGCGAAAACAAAACAAAAGAACCGTGCTATTAAAGTTACCGGACGAGGACGAAACCCTGATCTGACCCTGATCTGGTCGCGTGTACGAGAGAGTATGCAAAAGTGAGAGAGCGCGGGATTACGCTGATCATTTCCGGCTTTCCCTTGAGGCTATTATTGATTTTTAGCATTTTTGTATATTCATTCTCAACTATTTCAGCCATCGGCTATTCGATGGAGGACAAAAAATAGGGGGTCAATTTTGTCTCGTCCGGTAACTTTAACATCAGGAAGTAATGTGTTTCACTAAAAAGTCATATTCCTTGAAATTATCCCAGATCCAATTATTCGAATCCAGTTGTTGCAATTTCAATCACGAAAATCTCCTTCATTCCTATGAAAGAGCACCTGCGATTGCTTTCCTTTTCTCGCCGTCTTTATCAGAAAACAATATTGAGGAGTTACATAGCAATCGAAATATGAACGACAATTGCTATTGAATAGTTTTAATTGAGATTCGGGTACATGGTAATTGGTAAAATAAATAATTATATAAATATATAATTGAGTGAGTCGTAGGTCTTCCTCCTAGACCTTGCCTTGCACCGTCCACATGTAGCGTCCATCTGCAGCTGCAACATATTGTGTTTCGGGCTGCCGCGTCAATGGAATCGCGCTCTCAATCTGTATTCTATTACTCTTCGTCACGCCTGCATTAGAGTGGTTGAAATGGATCAACGGGTCGCTATTTAGAGGGCCTCGGCAGATCAGAGACGGATGAGACGGTTAACCGTCCCCTCTGGCAGTCCTACCCTCTCAATTCACTGTGGAGAAAGAGACTCTCTCGTCTCTCTCTCCCTCCCCTCACGGATGACCCGTACGAGAGAGTAAACAAGAAGGTTAACCGTGATCCATTTCAGCCACCCTAGCCTGCATGATGATAATTTCTTCCCTCTTACTTGCCTCACCTCATCATTTTTCATCATATTTTCCGAAAGAATATGTTTGACGATTGCATAATCTTCCTGGAAGGCGGCACCAAAACAGTTCGAGAGGGACAGACTGGTCCACAAAAACTACGAAATCCGCTTGATATGGCCACTCAAGTCGATGAAGTAAAACTACAGTATACTAACGGTCGGGTCCCGCCACGCCCACGACGATCCATCCCTTCTTCTCGAGGTCGTTGAGGATCGAGATGGCGGGACGGGGCACGTCGAATCCATCGGTCTCGTAGATCACCTTGGGGATCTGGAATCGGGACCGTGGTAAGAAGGAATAGGGTTGAATGAGTGAGTTGTGTGTGATTATTAAATGCTTGTGATATACAGCATAATCATGTTCCAGGGATGACCTCGCAATAACTCTCGGCATTGTGCGCGCTCTCTGACAGACCAGAGGGTACGCAGAATGAGATGAGAATTTAATGCGAGTCCTTCCATATCGTTTACCCTCCTTTATGGCTAGTGAATGAGATCCTACTTCAGATATTGGAGAAGATCCGAATTGCTTTTGATTTACACTTACATCCAGTAGCTCCCTGACGCGGGGAGCGTAGAACTTCGCGACGATGTGCGACTCCTCCTCGCCCACCATTGCGCCTTTCACGAAGATGTACGGCATCTGGAGGAACTGTTTCCACTGAGAGGGAGAGATTGTGAGAGAAGACGACATTGGCAAAATAGAAAGAGTCGAGTGCAGAGAAAAGGTGTAGACTCGGATCGAATGTTGCCGACTTTAGGAAAACAAAACTGTGAGCAACAGAGAAACCAAATAAGTAGTGTGAAAAATAGATTCGTGAGATCTAAATTGGTCCACATCGTCCATTGCACCTGCAAGGGAGGAAGGAATGATATAGATAGCTTAGCTACAAATGATGTCATTGCACTTCTTTCTTTCTAGTCTGGTCGGCGAGAGATAACGCAGAATGGAGAGAGTCGCGGGTGGCCATTAGAGGGAGAGGTAAGGAGAGCAATCTATCGCACACCACTGGGGGTGGAGGAGTGGATTGAGGCAGCTGGAAAGTTGGTAAGTCTCGATAGCAATCGGCAAGGCAAAGCTCCCACGACTTGCATGTGAGCCAATCTCCTCCTTCTTAATGACAAGCGTGTGAAATTGTGGCTGAGTCGAGGCTTGAGTTGGGATTCCTCCCTGCCCCTCTCCTCAAACTCGTGCTGCTCAAACAGCTGATAAATAAAGGAACAAGGAAGCGAAAATGTGTTAGCTAAAACCACTTGGGAGCTAGAAGTCATGTGAGACCCCACATGAAGTGGCAGCGGAAAATATCCCGACTAGTGTTGATGAAATATCAACTCGCGGGAAGTCCAAACAGCCTTATCAACGCAACACCCCTCTCGCTTCTCCCAGGGTGCACACAATCGATCTCTACCTCGTGTGATAAAGAAATAGTGCACGGGTGTGAATTTGGTGACTACAAACGCCTCTTCATGAGGAAGTAGAAGTTTGAGTGTATGAGCTTTATGGGATATCTTTTCCCGGTATGTAACTTCCCAACAGAAGCTAATGGTGGATCGCGTTAGCTTGGGCCTCTTCAATTCCAACTCCGAGCTTCTCCTTGAAGAGAGTCCATTGGTATTGAGTGGGCGAAGGTTCATTCCCGGCAGGACCGCCTTAAAATAATGTATGAGCATAGAACGAAAAAGCTAGGAAACGTTCCACTGTGCTCGTGTGTACAATCCTCCATCCTTCGAACTCTAGCTTATTCAGGAGAGTGAGTGCTGATCCTTGCAATGTGTACATGTCATTCCAAAGACGTGGTCGATTAGACTAAAAACGTGATGAAATTATAGGAACTTGTTCTCTTTTTTTAAAATTTTGACTGGAATCAAACAGCCCTGATTGGTTCCGGAACAGTCCAAAAGTTTTAATTCTCTCTGGATTTGTGTTTCGGTTGAGCAAAAGTATGAAAACATTAGGCATGCTCAATTTGCGCCAAGAGCCCACGAGTAAGCAGATAAAAAACTATAAGTTCATTGAAACTCATGCTCCGCTAGAGAATTGCCAAAAGGCTAGAATCAGTTGGTATTCCTGAGCAAACACGCACGCTGGCCCCGAAGAGAGCGTGCTCGACGTCCATCAAGACATCTTCGGAAGTCCAGACGAAGGCTTCCTTCCACCCGAGATTGCCACCCAGTACCAGATAAGGCATCTGACTCCTGGAAACGTTGATATCGCATATTGAACGAGAGGGACTGGGGAACTCGAAAACTCTTTTTTACAGACCATAGTAGTTGAATAATCTATCACTGATGCAATCATACCGGCGTCGCGACTGAAATCACGAAAGAATATGTAGCATAGAGGGTTAACGAAAATCTTTGAGAGTACTATTCACCAGGAACAAAAGGCAAAATGGACGCGTCCTCTCCGTCTTTATCAGTCACCTGCCAATCAATTGTGTATTTTTCAGCAAATAAGCACATGGATAAATATTATTCCATCACTCTTGCAGGAAAAGATCAAGTTCTATCAGGCACCTCAAACGGGAACGGTTTGTTATTGGCAGCCAGTGCTTTTCCTTGTGTTTTCACATACAACCCCTGGATTCATACAATCACATGACGAAGAATTTATCTGAACGGGTAAATAATAATCTTCAAAATACGCGAATGAATACGCTGCATTTACGATATTCGGGAAATGATTCTGTATTCCCGATCTAGAATACAAAAACATGGATGCAGCACAGTTTTTTGCGTGCACTGCTAGGTTTTCTCTTGCTAATCTGTTTTGTATGCTCAAACGGATTGGTGTCAATTTGAAATTGTTCCGCATAAAATTTCATGAGTCGACCACGAATTCAAGAGTTCAACAAGAAATGCGAGAATACGAAATTTCATACAGGGTGCGTAAAAAGTATGGTGACAAAATCAATTGCTTCCTACTCGAAATGCACTGTTCCAATATATCTCAATTTGTAACACTATGTTCCTCGGATATTTAACAAAGCAACGCATAAATGACGTTAAAATATTCTTAACAGTTTCTTAGTATTAATATGTTAAAGAAATGTATCATAAAAAGTGGCGTTTTTACCATACTAAATGCGACGTAGTCTTTAATGCCTAATTCTTCCAGAGATATAGGTTGAGCATTCACATATTTTTTCTGATAAGTAGGATAATATACGAGCCTAAATATTTGAATCACTGAATTCGTGGCCTACGTTCTACAGCAGCAAACATTTTTAAATGACTTTCCTAGGTACGGCCTTCGAAAAAAAAATTGTTGTACTCAGAAGTTTCATTCATTAATGTTGAAAGTTATGATATCCGCATTATATTGTATATGATACTCGACCACTCAGGAGCGTAATTGTGCATTCAGTGTACTTCGGGAATGGGAACCTGGATCTGCAGATTGTTCGAATCTCTCCCAAGTGGCCACATCAGCTATATTTGGCAATTTTTGATACAGACATTAGGCCCTTGTTTTCATTCAATTTTATACTATCAAAATTCATAATTCGACCGTGTAATACGCGATACATGTTTATTTCAAGAAATAAGCATGGCGAATATGAAAACTGAAAATGCCACTTTTCAAGTTTTTGTGTCATCATCAAAGTACTAAGTAGTTTAGTACTAAGTAGTTCTAAGTAGTAGTAGTTCTAAGTAGTAGTAGTAGTCAAAGTAGTTTTTGTGTCATCATCAAAGTAGTAAGTATTCGATTCGATTCGATCGTCGGTGAGGGGCGGTCGCCTCTCGGCCCCCTCTCTCCTCCTTCCTCTGGAGTCTCCCTCCCAGTCAGCCTGGACAACCTGGTGAGGTCCTCGTCCACCTAATGCCAAGCAATCTCAAGATCGCAAGTTTTAACTGTCGAAGCCTATGCAAGAATGATCGTCTAGTCGAATTCGAGGAGTCAGTGAGTAAATTGTCGTTCGATGTTATTGCTTTGCAAGAAACTCGCCGAACTGGCTTTACCTCAACGACTCTTTTGCAATCCAACCATCTATTCTACGCCTACGGAACACGATCGTTGTATGGAACTGGCTTTCTCATCCATTCCAAATGTGCAGCCCACGCTGATTTTCATTATCTGACCGACCGCCTCTCATACCTCGACGTTGACAAAATGGGATTGAGGATCGTTTCAATTTACCTTCCGACAAGCGCCTCTCCCGATACAGACTATGAGAGTGTTTTGAACGAACTGCAGACACTGTTAGACGCTCCCTCCAGTCGTGCTCACCTACCGGGTGTTGGGAGACGTCGAGTGGTTGTCTGCGGTGATTTCAATTGCAAGGTTGGATCGCGGCAAGCCAAGCATGAAGACTGGATTGGGAGGCACGGTCTCGGTGAAAGAAACGAAAGAGGACAAGTTCTTGGTGACTTTTGCTGCGCAAACAAGCTGCGAATAATGAATACACGGTTTGATAAGAGAGAGAGTCGGAAGTGGACATGGCATTCTCCGGATATGAAAACGAAGAATCTCATTGATTTCATATTATGCCAGGATCCTTCTCTCTTCCTTGATGTTTCCATCGTTGGGTCTCACTCATTCTCATCCGACCACCGCCTGATTATGGCGAGAATTCGAATGAACCACAAGGAAAGAGTGAAATTTCGACCGACAAGAATCAACCAAAAGCTATCAATTCCTGCGTTCGCAGCATCTATGTCAAACCAGCAAACCAATCTATCCACATACCAGGACATCGTGAGTTCAATGAATAATATAGCCTCAACATGCATGATTCCTGAACCCAAACCCAAGAGATTGAGCACTAAGACAGAACAATTGATGAGAAGCAGGAACATGTTAAGAAAGCAACCCCCAACGCCACTGAATAGAATTAATCTGGCTGTAACTAGCAAGGCTCTTAGGTTTTCGCTCAATGAAGATTTGCATCGGAGACACGTGCAGTTTGTGGAGGAGGCAGTACGGTATGGAAGAAGCACAAAATTGGCTCTTCGAAAATCTGAAGTCGGAAGAACAACGCTGACTAGATTGACAAAGGATGATGGAAGTGTAGCAGCAATTCGAAGCCAAGTATCGCAAACTGTTCAATCATACTACAACCGCCTATTTTCATCAACTATCACAATCGGTCGATCACAATACAGCAGCGATGAGACACTCCCTCTGATCCTCTCAAGTGAAATTTTCTTGGCTATTGCTCGATTAAAGAACGGGAAGGCTCCAGGCCTGGATAGAATAACTGATGAAATGATTAAAGCGAGTGCCGAGCCTCTAGCGAAGCATTTACTCACATTGTTCAACGAGTGGATTGAGAAGGAGGAAATCCCCAATGAGCTGCCAGATTCAACTATTTCATTAATATACAAAAAAGGATCGCCCCTCGACATCGGGAACTATCGTCCCATAGCTTTGATGAACCTCATATACAAACTATTTACATCAGTCATCGATAATCGGATTGAAAGACAACTCTCAGCGAACCAACCAAATGAGCAAGCCGGCTTTCGCAACTTCCGACCACATATTCACTCTATCGGAGCTGATTGCAAAATCAAATGAGTATTGATTTCCACTCTACTTAATATTCATTGATTATCGCAAAGCATTCGATTCTGTAGAATTCCATCATGTCTGGGAGGCACTATTTGATCAAGGCATACACAGCAAGTTAATCAATACACTCAGGGCAATCTACTCCAAGTCAAAAGTCTCTGTGCGAATCGGCGGTAGTCGAGTGCCTGTTGATATTCAGAGAGGTGTGCGACAAGGGGATCCGATTAGTCCTCATCTATTCAATACCGTACTGGAAGGAGTCTTTCGAAACATGAACTGGTCGGCCTATGGAGTGAATGTGAACGGCCAACGACTGAACCACCTTCGCTATGCCGATGACATAGTTCTCATATCTCATGATGCAACCGAAAGTAATACTATGTTGCAAGAACTAGCAGGGAGAAGCAAAGAGGTCGGCCTTGAGATCAACATAGGCAAAACAGTAATGATGTCCAATGCAACTCGGGTACCAATGTCAATCGGCAACGATCAACTAGTGTACGCCGATTCTTTCATATATCTGGGCACGCGCCTCTCGTTTGATCAAAATCTTTCTCTTGAAATCAATAGAAGAATCGGAGGAGCATGGAGATCTTATAACAAGTTCTACACGTTTTTCACGAATCGAAGATGCGCCATTGGTTTGAAAGTAAGGCTGTTCCGAATGTGCGTCGAGCCGTCGCTAACCTATGGAAGCGAAACGTGGAGTACCACATCAAAGGACAGGAAACGGCTTATTGTTGCTCAAAGAAGCATGATGCGGAAGATGATCGGAGTTACAAGAATGGACCGAATTTCGAATGTTTCCCTTGCCAATCGCATCCCTCTAACTGGTATCCGAGTCAGAGTCATGATAAGAAAGAGGAGATGGGCAGAGAGACTATCTATGTTCACCGACGACAGGTGGTCCAAAAGAGTTCTTGAGTGGACACCGTGGGATAGAACAAGACCTGTTGGACGCCCGAGAGTCAGATGGAGAGACGAACTCATTAAAGAACACGGAGTGCAATGGCAGCGAGTATACATGGAAAACGCGATCGAATGGAAGAACGGCATTGTTCGACAGGCCTCTGCCTTGATGCTCGAATAAATGATTATGATTATGATTATGATCATCAAAGTACGAGTTCGTAAAGTTGATAGTTCTCCATTCCGTTATAATAGAGTGCAAGCTACGCACGAGCATTCTAAAGTGGAATGGTTTCTCTCTATAATAAAGTTAAAATAGTAAGGTAATGCTTATCCAAATTTTTGGAATTATCATTTATGCGAAAAATGAGTAGCGGGCCTAGGTCACATGAATTTCAAATGGAAATTTTCGCTCCTCTAAGTGGCAGAGCTCCTTGGTAGGAAACTAAGATTAATATCTTGGAGCAATTATGCTCAGGTAGCTTGAGGCCCAAGCGGGATTCATAGTGGTTGAAAGTACGTGAGAAATTATACGTAATGTTTGTCACCATACTTTTTACGCACCCTGCATAGTAGGAATTCGTCTATAACAATTTGTAACAAATGCCTACATCGAGAACACGCTTCGTTGTCTAATCATTGTTCGTAGCAGCAACATACGAATGCAGCGGACTATTGCTGTTGGGTCTGCCGCCCTGACCCATTACGAGCACGTACTGCATCTGCAAAAGAGAAGGATCTTATAAAAGGGAAGGACCTTACGCGAATAGGCTTCACATGGAAATTCTGATTATATAGATCATCGAAAAATTTATCATAATGATAAAAAACATAAATGAATTGATCATTCAGAATGTACGCATAGATTGGCTGATAGGTGTTCTTGTTTAAAGTGGCTTTGCTTCTAAATACTTGTAAGAAAACATGAATATGATGCGCTGACGATCGCTCATGGAAATTACGATGAAAGGTCACTCTTTGTGAAGTGTCCACATGAAACACGACTGCCTTGCTGTAAAGAAATGCACTATTATACGAAGCATATTTAGAACTAACCAGCAGGATGCACTCCTTCCGTTGGGTTTACGCTCATCAGCTTCCAGCCATGCTTGTCAAGTTTATTCAGAATAAGGAAAGGTCGTTCATGCACCGTATACATTCCATTTGCCTTATCAAATTCATTCATGATCTGAAATGTGAATATAAATCGATGAATTGTTCAAATGTAGTCTAACAAGATTCAAACCAGTTCATGTCCCATTTATAAAATAGAATACATACTCCGATTAGACGCATCGTGGTGAGATCGTTTTCATCCACAGAAACGTATGAATATGACATGAAACTGAGAGGGCCACCACACTCTCCCAGTACGAGAACGTACGGCATCTAAAAGCAGGATTGGGATCTTCCAGAGTAGTTTTCCATAATTGAAACCATCCGCCATGTGCCAGGATGTGTGAAAGGTTATACATAATATATTGAAATACTGTTCTTGATCCTGGTATTGAATAGCAATCTCGAGCGTAGTCGATAAGTTTTAAACGGGCGTTTTATAAACTTGTGTCCCTCCCCTTATCACGGATCTCCTGTAATAATTCAGGAACGGATGCGAAAAAATTTTTTTCGGTCATTGATTTCGCTGAAAACATGAGGACTGACCAAAGTGAGGATGGCGAACACGCCTATCAACTTCGTTTTTCAAAATTTGCATATTTTGACCTACCACTTTGGAAGGCTGTATCTCCGTTAATTTTTGACCTACAGCGACCCCATTTTTTCCAATCGATGCGCATTCAGGTCATCTACAAATATGCTTTCGAATCACGAAAGGTAGTTTCACGTCAGAAAAGAACGTTTTTGATCAAAACAATGTGAAGACGTAATTTATGGCTCGAAAAGCAATTCACAGATTTACTGGGAGGGAGTTTTCTCATTTTCCACATAGTACTACTGAATTCGTTTTCACACCGTAACTCGAAAGCCGTCAACTTTTTCATCTTGAACCCCTTAGTCATTATTGGAGACCTTATCTAGAGCTATCGCCCAGCAGTCTTGCTTTGAAAATTTTCATTAACCAAAAGCAAGAAGCGAGCCGAAAAGAGATTCTTCCAAAAAATTGCACTATGTTCAGAGTATCCCTACTGAGTAGCGGTATCTGCGTCCCCGAGTTATGACAAATGAACTATGTACGTACCCAAATTCTGGGGTGAGGAATCCGGATCAAACATAAAAATCGTACCTTTCCATGAAAGGTAGTTTCACGTCAGAAAATAACGTTTTTGATCAAAACAATGTGAAGACGTAATTTCTCCACTTAGCATAAGTGGACATATTTGTAGATGACGTGAATGCGCATCGATTGGAAAAAATGCGGTAGCTGTAGGTCAAACATTGACGGAGATACAGCCTTCCAAAGTGGTAGGTCAAAATATGCAAATTTTGAAAAACGAAGTTGATAGGCGTGTTCGCCATCCTCACTTTTGTCGGTCCTCATGTTTTCAGCGAAATCCATGACTTAAATCTTTTTTATGTCGCAATGGGGTCTCATTTTCCTGCATTTTTACAGGAGATACGTGTTATGCTCAAGCAAATTTCCGAGTGGAAACAATCCAATCAGACTCGTTTCTAGATTGGAAGTTCATTGGAGTATAGGGGGATGCACGAGAGATTAAAGCAAGCCTGTTCTTGTGCGACTTCACCTAAGAACGAGCATGCTGGTTTAGTATGATTCCAAATGGCTTGCGTGTAAATACAACTACGGCGGCAAGAAGTCAGTTTTTCACATGTTGTGATCGTAATGATCCAGCTTGTAGGACCATAATGTGCTCAAGAAATCGAAAGCTTATCTCTGACTATTGCTCATTCTCGTATGCAAGAAATTAGTCGTCCACGGCATGGAAAAAGCTTTCAAAGCGAACAATATTTACTCACTAGAAAATAGAACCTTCTCAATAATCGTAAAACAATTTAAACAGAAAATGTGCAATATAATATGATGAAAGAATGCCAAAACTTTCAAATAAAAATACGGACTAGACTAGAATGTTTGGTGCAACATCTCTGTTGTAGGCGAATGTGATAATATCAACTAATGACTTTTTTTTATCCTGGGACTCCCGCGGAAGGAAAAAAATCAACTACATATTTTTTTCTGTTTGGTTGATCTCATGTTATGTGTTCTAAACGATTTTTTAAAGCTTTTAATTAGACACATTGGTACTTTCACTTTCCAATTTCACAATACATTATTGCAAATAGTACAAGGGCGGCGAGAACATAGACAATATTGTAAGAAGTCTCATTTTTAAGGTCAATGCTTTTCACGGGCTCTTCTTTGTAGAGCGTCCACATGTAGCGTACTACTCCTGAAGAAATAATTTAGAGGATAATTGAAGATCAAAGATCAAAGATCAAGCGTACCGCCGCCATTCACGCTCTTCAGCGTCCAGCCGGACTTGTCGAGAATACTGATGACGTCGAACGCCATTTTCTTCACAGCAAACATCCCATCGGTGGGTGAGGATAAATCATCAATCTAAAGGCCATCAATAAATAAAACTATTTTAGATTATAGGGAAGATGATATTTTACAAGAAAGATGATACCCCAAGAATTTGTCTAGTCGCGTAGTCCTGGGAATCGAGAGCTACATAGGAATACTTGGCCTCGCTTCGGGTCCTCAAATCACCCTCGACGATAATGTAGGGCATCTAGAGTCAGTAGATTAGATAAAGATTTTTTGAACGAGACAAAAAATCTATGTACAATAACAGCTTGAGAATAGACAAGACAAATTATTGTTTGTTTGACAGCACTCCAATTTGAGCATTCAATGCCTAGGGAATTGACATTCAAATTTTCCCGCCAACCATTCGGCACGTTAAGCTGGTTTGACAGTCGGCAAGGTCTCCTCACTCTCTGCTCTCTCTCTCGCCAGCCGAGAGTATGCGATAAGTATAAAGAGTCGTCCAATATGCGAGGGGCATTGTGGTTTTTTAAAGCTCAATGTACAGTTTTCGATTTGGTTGATACACATTTATGAGAATTGAATACTATGCAAAAACATAAAATGAAATGTGAAACAGTTGAAGTTATTGCATTGAAACATTAGACAATTGTTCATGCATTCGCTATCCGATACAGGAAAGCGAGAGCGAAGGGAACAGCGATGGTGCAGGGAATTATGTATGGGTTTAGTCCATCTTGTCTGTGTAGCGCCCAGATGTACCGTTGTGCGCCGCCTAAATCATGGTAATTGATAAAAAGGAACTGGTCACTATGGTGGGCAGTTCGATACAAAATAGCGAGCCCTCTACGGCTCCTCCTAGACTGATTTATAAGTACGAGAGGAAGAAGAGGCTTAGCAGAGAACACTATTTCATTTCGTTTGGTCTACTGGTCACATACCATTGATCACGTTGACACTCTTGAGCTTCCACCCCATTGTATCAAGAATATTCAGAACTTCGTACGATGTTTTCCTGGCGGTAAAAAACTTATTAGACGGCTCTGCGGTATCGTCGATCTGTAATTTACAATAAAATATCAGAAAATAAGCTTTTCAAAACTCACTTCGAGAACTCGCCGCAATGAGAAATCCTCGGGATCGATAGCTATGTGAGCATTGTGCCATTCGTGAGAATCAGAAGACGGAATCTCGCCCACGACGAATATGTACGGCATCTGAGATACGAATGGCGAAGGAAAGGTGAAAAGGCGTGAGACGAAAGTGCAATGACAGTTTGACTGTATCAGACTCTGACATAAACTGGCTCATATGAGCAACGTTCTTTGGATTATGTAAACAAGCCATTCTATCAATAAACGCAATCGTGATACAGTTGAAAGGAAGAGTGAAGATGAGGCAATGGTCACTATTCTGTCGAATCTCCCGTTAGGGTGGATATTTTATTTCAATGCGAACGCGAAAGGATCAAAAGGATCCAAGAGGGATTTATAGTTTTATCTCCTTTGAGCTTTTAATCCCACTTGTTGTCCCACGAATGCCCTGCCCTAATCCCGAATCGTCCAACATAATCGACTCCAATCCCGGCGGACGAACAACTGAACTCATATTTTTATTGAGAAAGGCATGGAAACAAGGAATTCGTAGTTGAGTTGATCGTTTATCTTTCTTCTCTCTAATCCGTGACGTCCACCAGAGGCGCGTCCTTGTGCAGTGTCCAGATGTAGAAGCCGTCGTTTGCTGGAATATGAAATAGCTCGTATTGCGACGATTTTCAAACATGATATGAAACAAACAAATAAACTTTGAGCTAATAAAGCGTGCATCGTTAGTACATACAATTTTCTCAGATACAACTAATTTTGATAGTGAATTTGGTATCAAATGTCCCTTGTCTCGTGTCTCTTGGTCAAGTAGAGCCAAATCATTCGTTAATTAGTTGGAATAGAGATACAGTCCAATTCGATAAGATCGACGACGAGCTTTGGCAGAAATTACTCACGATCTGGTCCGTTCACAGCTACGACCCTCCATCCCTGCAACTCGAGGATGTTGAGGACGGAGCCCGCGAGCATTCGCACTACATAGGCACCGTCGCGAGCCTCCTGGTGGTCAGGGATCTGGAATGGCATCAGAGTCGAAATGCGGCCGGATGATCACCGTTGAATGATAACCAACAAAGTCTGTAGTCTGTAGGATTTTCACAGTATGCTCCGAAAAGAAGTCTTTGACTATCATCTATAACTCGTTGTGGTCCCAATCTATAAGCTTATCATCTGGCCTAGTGCCTGCGAGCGATGAGAGAGAAGGAGGAAAAGAGCATGGCTCCAGGAGCAGAATGTTTTGACATTATGTCAACGCAATTCAGTGTAACAGGTCTCTCGGTATTCAATTTCGCTGTTCAAGTGTAGTGATTGAGGCTGTGGCATGGAGAAAGTGTTACAGATTGTCTCTAGTACGACACTTCTCATAAACTATTTAGCTCTAAAATACAAATAGGAAGATTTCCTAAGTATTTCTGTTTCATTATTCCCAGTAGGGACTGAACTACAAGAAATGGGATCTTCATGTTTTATGTTTAGAATGAAGTGAGGAATTTCTTGAGTATCTCTAACTATCACCCTTCACTGACCCCCAATGGTTGCCGTACGTACGCCTCGTCCTCTTCCATGTAGACGGATGAGTAGTACTGCGCCCCGAATCCGATGTCGCCCTTGAGGAAGATGTACGGCATCTGAAACTACGACAGCGTAAATCGTTTCTCGAGAGTCCAATTGAAAGGTCAGCAACTTGAGGGTAAAGGATAAGCATTGAGAAACACGTAGCAGCTGTTGTTTTTCAATAACCGCCATCTCTCGGGAAAACATTTCTCATTAGATGACCTTTCACCATCCGATTCGGACGCAAATGGAGGCAACAAAGAAAAATTATACATGCAAAAAGCAGTGAAATAGTACATATTTCCAATTAATTTTCGACAAAAACTCGGAAATAGAACCAGACTCAGCGAGACGTCACATTCCCTCTCACCGACAACAAAGAGAAGAGAGCAGTAATCGGGGCGAACGCACAGCGTCACTCTCTGAGACTCCTCTGCATCTCTGGGAGTGTGTTGTGCGTTCCTCCCTCCATCCCTCCCCTCTAATCACTCTTGTCTCTCTTTACCCCCTAGACTCAACTAAGACCCGGGCTCTCCTTCTCACACATCACATCTCTCCTCCGACGGGAAAAGAAAACGCGAGAAGAGTGCGAGAAATATCGCGAATTTATCGCCCGAGGGGATGGAGGTAGAAGATCGCACTCTATGGATATCTACATCACCATGCTCTGAATTATTGCTCCTGTAGAGTGATTTGCTTCATCCCATAAAACTCTAGATTCATAAATAGAAAGAATGATAGCAAAATGAAGGGTCTAGGTCTTTGATTCAGGCGTAACTTTGACTCTCCATTTGGTAGGCTTTCCCAGTGGAATTCCAGACTATCTTATCCCATCCTTCAGTAGCTCTTCCCACCAGGAGTGACTCATCTTAACGCTTCGATCCTTCAGCCATAATTGTGATCTACAAATCATTCCAAGAATCCAATCACATTCCCGTTTCTTCCATCTGCACGGTCTGTCCATCCATTCCTCCTCTAAGTGATCCACTCTTAACTCTAATTGTTGATCAGGATGAGGCCCCATTCTCCCCTTCGCTTGTAATCTATTCTGAAGAAGAAGAAATTCCGCGGTTCGGGATGTTCAATTGGCAAGGAGCCTTTCACAGATCTCATTAACAACGCGTAAATCAGAGTTTATATTTGGTGAAGGTCGCTCCCCCTTGACCACTATTCCCTGCTGATCGATCAGATATTTGTTTGCATTTCTCCGTCTTTTCCTTCTCCTTTGATAATGCAAGAACAACGAGTAAATGATAGATCGGTGTGTCATGCCCGTTCATTTCACAACATTTCAATCCAGAAATGCAACAAAATTATTCATATAAAAATTCGAAGCATGTTGACAGTTTTTGCAACTGGGCTGGGACTTAGATGGCAGAATATCATTTATCAAACAGGAAAATATTCAAAGAGTCGTATGATACATAAGTAAACAAAAAATCACATCACATGTACAAGTTTATAATTCTGATGCAGCCACTTTGCCTACAGCCCGATTTGGAGTGTCCACATGTAGATGTTGGAACTCGCTGAAAAGGGAGAAGATTCAAAGATGCAAGTTCGAAAATACTAGAGGGTGCAATGCAAAGGTAAATCGAAAATAACAAACGGACCCCAGGGTCCCGCAACGCCCACGACCCTCCAGCCCTTCCTCTCCAGTATCTCCATCACGGCGATCGGTGAAGTGGCCAGCTTGAAACCCTCGCGGCCCTGCTGCACAGTTGCGGGAATCTGAACAATGTCATAATATCGGACTTGGAGTGAAGTGAAAGGTTCCGGTGTACAAGTACGTCCTTTTCAGAAGACGTCTACATGTGGGCAATCCAAATCAGGCTGTTGCAAGAGTTAGAATTCAGCAAAATGTTGACCTTTGCGCCCATGGTTGAAAAGAAGTATTCATGTTTCAGAAACCGAAAATTTACATTTAGTGTCTTTTTGAGCACTTGTTCATTGGCGCTCACAGCTACGAAGCAGTGGTCCATTCCGAAGGCGCAGTCGCCCTTGACGAATGCGAACGGCATCTGAACTATGTTTGCAACGTGCTTTCTGAGACAAAGCGAGTTCATAGAAGATGATAAGTGGCGAGGAATTGCATGGTGAAAATATAGAAATGTATTATCGTTCTCGTGCAGTATGGGATACGGAAGGGTCTCAAGAAACGTCGCTCTTCAAGAGCAGATTGAAGAGTGCAATTGCTGCAAAAGTCATCCCGAGTATAGAGTCAACGCCGAACAGACGCTTAAAAGGGCTGGGGAAGACGAAATAGGGCACGCCCCAATCCTTATCTCGCAAGCTATGAGCAATCTCTGTCGGCTTGCACGTACTTGGCAAACACTTCTTTGAGCGTCTGACCCGTCGTAAACTGCCTATCGCACGACCTAGACACGCTTTCCGCCTTCTTGTTTATGTCTTTCCGATGCACAATTGACTAGGAACGAGTAATAATGCTTGTCCTTCACCATTTCCTTCGGTAATGTCAGTAAGCCCAGCCCTGTGTTGCGAAACACTGAGTCTCCATGAACGATAAAACTTTTTATCGGCACATTGTGAAATTTGCGTATTGCAAAATAGCTTTGGTTTGAGCGAATGACCCGTGTTCAGGGGGACTGTACGGCCTCTCTGGGCGACTGGGCAGCTTCGTGGGGCGACGAAGCAGCAGGCTCTTTCGGCAATAAGACAGCCTCTTTGTGCAGCGTCCACGCGAGGTTTTGCGAGTTCTCTTGCACTTGACCGTCTGAAATCGCGAATTTCGCGAATTTTACCTTAATTGGAGTTCCTTACGTTCGAAATTGCCCGTCATGCTGATGACCCTCCATCCCAGCGGTTCGAGGATGTTGAGAATTTCATTTCCGTGCAAGCCAACGGTGATTTGGATCGAGGAAGATAGCATTACCCACGCCTGAATAAGGATAGTATTCATGACAAAGGGTTACTGCTGAACTTCACGAAACATTATGCAAGCTTTGAGCATGCGCTACGCCTATCGCGCCTTGTATTGGCATTTACGATGTTTCGCAAAAGGTAAACTGCACACAGTTCATGTTTCAATTCATCCTAACAATAATAACTCGTAAGCCTGACCTTAAAGCTCTCCCGGATGGCCTCGTCCGCTCCATAAATGACGGATGTGATCCCGCTGACGCTATTCGTGCATTGGACGGTAATGTATGGCATCTGAAAGCAGTCGAATATCATCTGTTAAGTAGGACGCGACAAGTATCTGTTAAGGTAACGAAAAAAAAGTGAAAAATTGTTTGTCTTAGCGTGCTTATTCGAAAATAAGGAGATTCCGTGAATTGAAAAACCGCGTGTGTGCAGTGAGGTGACCGTGGTGAGGTTTGTGAAACCTCGCAAATGCCCATTGAACGCTCGTGTATAAGTTAGGTTAGGAGGAGCGCACTTGTAAACATATTGAATTATTTATTTGACAAATGCGTAGTGAGTAGTGTACCGATGGTGCATCGCCATTTAACTGCCCTAAAATAGTAAAAATAATGAAGATGGTTCTATCGCTCATCTAATATTTACTGTCCAGTGTCGATTACTGTTCCTCCGTTACACAAAAATAGGTTATAGACAAGCATTGAAACTCAAGTCTTTTGCCTGGCAGACAAGGCATGAGTGAATCTTCAGTGATTTTGAAAATCGATCATTTATCATACGAGGCTGTTGTTTGGTTAGCAGATATTTATGAAAATATTTATTTAAATACATATCACTCCTTATGAAGGGTCCAGACAAGAGTCATTGGTGCCTCCAATCCTGGAACTAGCTAGATTTTAATGTTCTTCATTTTTTTATAATTTACATTATATTTTAAAGCGATGTGCATTCGAATATGAACTTCAATAAAAGACATCGTTGGCCTTTCTATAAATAATAAGATAGTCGGAAAAACTATACATTGAAGAAGCTGCATATTCATAATTGACAAGCTCGCTCACCTTCAACAAATTTTCCGGTCATGCTCACGACTTTCCATCCCAACTGCTCGAGAATGTTCAGGACGTCGTACCCGTTCATTTTCAGATCGAATGATCCATCTTCCGGAATCGGCCTCTGAACGGGATCTATTTGACGGTCCCGACTTCAGGAACGCCAATAAAAAAACCAGAGATATTTACCTTACTGAGTGGATCGTAGAAGCGTTCTCTAATCATCTTATCGGCTGCGCGGATGGTGCTTATGGGTTTTTTGCGATATCGGGGCGGCTGGTGCTCATCAACGTAGACGAGCGTAATGTATGGCATCTGGAGTAGTGCCAATTAGCAATTACATTAATTAATTTCTGAGCAAATCCCAATCTCGGGCTGGGAGCTGCCACTCATCCGTTTCTCTCCGGAATTGTGCACACTGCAGAAGTGCAGTTGTGCATAATGCATTTGTTTGAGGTGGACAGACGCGAAAGACGCCGGATATTAAGGCAATGGAAAGAAAAAAAGGGCCTCTCATTGTCATCTTCGCCGAGTCGATTTCTCTCTTTCTAGTGTTTGCACACATTAAGAAGTAGGCTACCTAGCAAGCCTTGAAACCCAATTATTTCGGCTAGCGAAGAAGGTAATATGAACGCTGCGTTTCTCACTACGAAGGTACAATGAGTAAAATCAGATCAATCATATATTTATCAAAGTAATGATGAGTCGTATGACACGCATATCGGAGACATTCACGAGTGCAAGTAAAGTCTCGGTGATCACGATTCCTTCTGGAGTGTCCATGCAATTCCATCGCCACTGACGAACTGAGTGAGGCTGAGCGGGCGGTTCGTAGTGGCTCCTGAGGAACGATTCGAATTATCGGCACTTCTTTGGCCACCCCTCCCTTCGTTTCCCATCCCACCCCACAACTGAGGAGTCGTATGTCCCCAAATTATTTAGGAAAGTGTAGACAAGAGTGGGTTAGAGGAGGGATAGGGGGGTGGCCATTAATTGAAGAAGTGCCGAATTTTCTCAGCAAGATACGTATCATAGAATCAACAAACCGTTCATGCGGATGATCACGAATCCCCGGCTCAGGAGAGTGTCCAGAACGAAGAGGGGAGACTTTGCTGTGAAGTAGCCATCTCCCTCACCCGGCGGAAGTTTTTGCAGCTGAAATTAGAACCAAAATCAAATTTAATCAGGTTGGCCGGAAAGTCTTTGTCACTGGTTTTGTTTTTACACTGCTCGTCGCAAGTGTACTTTGGCGTTCCCTCTTCCCTAGTGAATAATAGTCAGTGATGGGCCTTTATAGTAAACAACTCCCCATTCCATTTCCTTCAGTCAAGCTCTAGTAGTTCAACGATCTATGTTCCTGGTGCCACCCACTTCTGACATGTTTTGCTTTACCTCTCTCTATCCTACACCACGATGAAGGATTCGGAGACCCTACTGAAGAATGTTTATCACACACATGCCCCCTCTACAACACCTTCAGTAATTGGATCCATCGCTTACAAGAAGACGACTTTTCCCTCAATGAATGGGGTCTATCTGGGAGACCGCATTAGTTGCATTTTTAGACTTTGAAGAAAGCTGTCGAAACGGACCCATTTCAAAGTGCTCGTGAAATGACTAATGCACCTAGAGTCCACCATAGCACTGTCAAAGAAGGCTTGAGATCTGTTGGAATGGGGAAATTTATTCGTCGATTCATACCCCATGATCTGATCCAAGCTAGCCATGACCGTCGAGTCGATGTTTCCAATACTCTCCTCATTCTCCGAGGTGGGGATCGATGGCTGGAACGGCTCATAACGGGGAATGAGAAGTGGGCCCTCTACGATAACAACCGCATGCGAGCTCAGTGGGTTGGAGAAGGAGAGACTCCACAGGGTGTCCCCTAACTTGACCTGCACCCCACGAAAAACAAGCTGTCAATGTGGTGGGGAGTGGATGGCGTGATGTACTCAGAGCTACTACCTGAGGGCATGTCAATCACCAGGGTCAAGTACGTCACACACCTACAGAATTTGAAGTTAGAAGTCGATCGTTCAAGGCTGAAGGACAAGAAAGTGTATAACCAGCAAAATGGCCCTCTTCACCAGGTCTCCAATCATGCCAAGCAGGAACTGGCTGGATAGGGATGAATGGTTCTCCCTCACCCCCCGCATTCTCCAGACATGGCACCGTCCGATTTCTGGCTTTTCGCAGACCCATGCCGTTCGAGGTAGGGCATTCAATTCCCGTGGAAGTCTCGAGTCTGATATCGAGCAATACTTTGATTCGTGATCAGGCGGGTTCTGAGGGGAGGGGATCCATACTTTGCAGGCACTTTGGGCACACATTGTCAATAATGAGGACAAGTATAATTGAACTCATGCTTTTCTTTTCCCCAAGAAATAATTTTTTGAAAAAGTGACAAAGACTTTCCGGCCAACTTAATATTTCTATTTTTCAATTTTTATCTGCATCTTTAGCTTATCGTCCTATGGGAAGACCCACTTCGATGAGCTTGATGAGATCATCATCAGTTTCTGTCAGTGAAACAGTTGTAACAGTTCCTTCGCTCATCTTTCTAGCTGAGACGATAGCGATTGGCATCTGGGTAATGGTGATGTTATTCAGAGCGCCCGCCGTTCGCGAGCGGTTCTGCAAAATGGTTCACAAACGGTCCCTGCTCGTGAACGAAAAAAAACTACTGGGAACTTATCTTGCAGCTATTCAATCAAGTACAAATCAACAAAATGAGGTAAAATATTGAATATACAATCTCGGTGACAGTTTACAAATAATAACTTTCTGAATATGATTAGGTTGGCTTCAGGAGATCGGGAGAGAGAGAGAGTTGGATGAAACGCCTCCACATCTCCGGAAGGATGCGTCTCTCTCAGTATTGTGTCAACAATGAATAGTGTCCAATTCCATTTTTCTCCCACTTCTTCTCAAATTCAATTGCATTCTTTGAAGCTCACAAGCGGCCATCAACACAGAGCGACTTTTGCAAGGAAGTTGTCATATTTAAAGAAGGAGTAACACGAAAAATAGATTGTAGATGTGGAATAGTGGTTGTTGTAGAGGACAAAAATCCGATAAGAAATAACTTTATCCCAAGTGACACAGATGACTCTATCACGAGATATGAGAATGAGAAGATCGGGCCTCAGCGAAGGCGAAGCTCGCGTATTTGAAATGAATAAGAAAAGCAGCAACAACGAACCGCTCCTAGCAGGATTCGAACCCACGTAGATTGCGCTTGGCGCGCAGGAATTACCCACTGCGCCATGATCACCCTCGGTTCGGGCTGAGGGGAAACATTATATCTACCTAACACGCTCATCAGAATGCATTACCTTCTCATCTCTTATTCGTGTTACACCTTCTTTAAGTTATGGATTGTGTTGCTATCGTATTCACAGATTTTTCCCATAGTGTACATGTCAAGGAAGTATACTTTATCCATCATGTCAGTAGATTCCAAGAAAGTGTTCATTGCACTTCCATTATGCGCCTACAGCTCCTTGTGAAGTGTCCAGGCAAGGGCTATCGTCGAACCACCTGAGAAAAAAAAATAAATGTTTGCAAATCATGCGATGTTTAACCATTTGGCTCAACTATAGCCTTATTGATCATGTAACTGTGCGTTGATAATATCAGGTTGTAACATAAGTTTTGTCGCGTCCAACCTATTATGCATTTTAACCTCAGAAATTCTTCGAATTAATTTAATCTCAATTTCGATATTCATCATCAGTGAGGGCCTTCGTACTCTTTCTTACGCGCTTTACTTCAGTCCTGTCAAGGCAGTTGAGGAGGCACATTAGTCAGACAAAGTTGTACTGAGATAAGGATTAGAAATCATTTTCACGCATCAGCTCTTCTTGAAAAGGATAAATTATGCCGATTTTGTGTGATTTGCGTAAAGTACTACATATGTGCATAATTTTGAACCACTCACGGATAATGACAAACGAAAATCGTTCTAGAAATGTAGACAAGTTTGTATAATGTGGATGGTTGGTGACGGTCGCGAAAACTTTCGCAAGCCGAATTTTCTTCTCAGTAGATATCCAGATCCAAATAGTGGTGGAATATAGTTCACCCAAAGTGGTCAGTGTGCAGACAAAGTTTGTGGTAGATTGGGTTCTGTTGAGATAAGTGGCTCCATTCAGAACGATGGTATGTAAATTAAACTACTGAAATCGGCACTTTGTTCATATTCCTACCTCGCACACATGTTCAATATCTGATTTGTTGTGTCCATCCGAACCATAAACCCTTCCCTTACTAGTATCTACTTGGGATAAGTTTGGAAATAAATAGCTTTTGAATGACAATCATTAATTCGAAACACCAAAACTTGCAAATTTTGGTAAAATTGTGCGCGAATTGAATTAATAAAAATTCAAATTTCCCACAAGTGGAGTGTTCTTTCTCTCACTTGTTTAATGATAAATTATACCTCCATGAGTGGTAATTGAACGCACTTATGTTAGTCACTGTTGTTGCAATTCTGGATTCAGAAGAGTTGGTCAAGTTGGCTACGAATCAGCGGCTAACCTTACACTCAGTGAAGTATATCTTTGGTTCCGCTCAACATAGCACCATATCTGGCGTATATTTTGAAAGAGCATTGACGGGGTATATCACCATGCTGTAGAAGTTTGGTTCATTATTCATCTCTGCGAACTAGCACCCGATCAAACGAATTAATAAAATCTGCTCCAAATTTAAATCAGTTCATATTAATATTTTTCGCATAGCCAGCGTGCGCAGTTCAGCTCTACCCTATGGTTTGAATGTGCATGAACACCCCAAACATATACTAGGAGGTCAGGCATTGATAATGTTTGAGAAGTATCCTTCATGGAAATATTGTGAACCTCCGATATGCGACAAAACTTATGTTACAACCTAATATATATTATTTAGATGTCGTCTAACTTACTCTCACTGAACCTTCCAGTCATGCTGACGACTTTCCATCCCAGTGGTTCGAGAATGTTGAGCACCTCGTTACCATGCATGTCAACGCTGAACGGACCGTCTTCCGGGATTTCCTAAATGACATACATGCGGCTACTTGACTTATTTTATTGAGCATAACAATTAGTAGTAAGGTTGCAGGAACGAGAGCGGGATCGGGATATCCGCACCACTTCTTCAAAAAAATTCTCGCCCTAATCCCACTGGGAAATCCACTGTAATCCGACTGAGATAGAGATCACAGTGAAATTTCCCAATTGATAGTATAGGATGAGGCCCAGTGGCTACTAAATTGGCGCTCTCGTTTTTCGCGATTCTGACTAAGATAATTTTACGAAAAGATACCACATCGCCGAGAGCGTAGAAGGATTCTCTGGTCAGCTTATCAGCTCCATGAATTTTAGTGTGAGATGGAGCAAAGACTCCTCTTTTGGTGGGCATAGTGATGTACGGCATCTGATATAACGAAAAAGTGTTCCAACCCCGATGTTCAATAAAAATATCACAAATTTAGAATGTATCATAAAAAGTTCTTGAAACTAACCTATTACGGAATGCAAGGATATTTCGATAGTTACAATAGTAATCGGCATTAGTTGGTGGAAACACTAATAGCAATGTAATCGACAAGATATAATACGTAAAATCGACAGGGAAGGGGGTTCGGTGGACAGAAAATAGCCCGAAACTGCCTCTCGCCCTTGCTCCTCCGCACTCTGCAGTCGATTTTTCTCCCATCCATTTCAACCCCCCCCCCCCCCCGCGAGTTCTCTCCCTCTGTCCTGTCTCTCACCCCCCTCTCTCTCCGTTGTTCGATGTTCTCTGTCAAAGTCTGCCAGAGCTTCTCAAACTTCTTCGCCCATCAAACAAATACCGCTCCGTTAATACCTGCAGAGTACAAGTTCAAAGTAAAGATACACCTCGTCTTCTGCTGGAGAACACTGGTAGGCCAGTCTCGAAGGATGCGCCAGTAATGCTCACTTATTGTATGATTATCATGCATTAGTTTCCACATTGTCCTCTTTCAATAAAGAATCTGTATGATAGTACTTTATTCGTTTAGTGAATGCAAAATTGGAACAGCGTCTTGCCATGAAGTCTTCATCGTGACTACAACTCTTTGTGAAGGGTCCAGACGAGGCGAGCCGTATATGCTGTAATCGGTTGTAGGTCGGATTAAAGTTGGCGCTCCACGCAAGGCGTGCTCTACCACCCCCGTGTCAGGTCAGCGTTCTGTCTGTCCTGAGGTTATCAGCGACCTATTCGTCAGACTAACCGCCTGTGTTGTGTGCACCTGATGGGGATTTTATTTTTCCGCGATTTTTGAATCACTACAAACATTTCTTAACCCCCTTGGTCTGGGTGGATTTGCAGGCGAGGGGGTCGAACTCATCAAATGAGAAAATGAGAACCAAAAATACCCTTCTCTAGTATTTTCACATTAGGTTCCTACACAGTCAAATGTCTTCAGAGAAAATACCACGAAAGCTTATATTTTTTGTTGTCATCCGACTTTGTGCCCTATAAGCTCTGTCATATACGCTTATTATTCCATGTGAAACGAATCGTGAATTTCGTCTCACTCACTCTCTTTATGTGCTCCAGTCATACTGACGACTTTCCATCCCAGCGGTTCAAGAATGTTCAGCACCTCGTTCCCGTGCATTTTAACGCTGAACAAACCTTCATCCGGAATTGGCTTCTAAATGACAATTACTTTATTGATCTATTTGATATTAACAATATCGAATTCGTAGCTAGTGATTCAAGGGGCACGCAACCTCTCAAAGGAGCCGTTAGGAAAGATGGCAGTGGGGTACGAAAGTGGTGACGAAACTTTTTGCAAACCTGATAACAAAACCTAATAAGAGATGATAATTTTAGGCAAAGTTACCTTATTGACGATTTTATGGAAGCATTCTCTGACCCTCGTATCGGCTCCATCAATCTGGGTCTTAGGTCCTCTTTTGCGGTAGATGATGGTAATGTACGGCATCTGAAAAGACGAATGAGTGCTCCAAAAATGAAATTAGCAGGTGTGAAACGCGAAACATAAATTAACACCCAGGACAAAGATTCCCTGCTAGCAAATGCGTTTGAAACAAACCTCTCAAGTTTAGAGGAAAAACGGAACGAAAAGATATGCCGATAGGTGCGAAAGTGATCAGCATAATTTTGGAAACAAAAAAAATAACTAACATAAAGTAGGCGAGAGACAATAATATCTACTATTCTGCTCTCTAGAGTCGATGCTGCTCCCAGATTCAACCCCCTAAAGCAGCCTTCTCTTTCTATCTCTGTTTCTCTCTCCCTCCCCTAGTCCTATGCTGTAATAATGGCAAACCCTCTCTCTCCCTCCCCTAGACCAATGCTGTTCTAATGGCAAATCCGCTATCTCTCCCCTAGTCCAGTGCTGTTCTAATGGTAAACCCAATCCCCATGCTCCTATGCCCAACGGCACTACAAATAAATTCGGTACAAATTGCGAAATCATGTTCACGCTGTTGAAATATGGGTGGGGAGGAAAAGAGAAGAGAAGAAGTGAAGGAATATCGGGTAGAAATTCAAAGGAGGAAAGAGGATAACTTTTTCCCCGAAAATTTCAGCAGTATCGCTCTTGTCATTCCAATGCAGTCACTTGCTACCTGTCGCTTGCTCATTTAAGAAAGAGTCGGTGCGATAATACTTTATAAATTCATTAGTGCTTTTGTTCTTGACTACTACTCTTTGTGAAGTGTCCAGGCATGCGAAAGTGAGGAAACAGATAGTGAATTACGTCTCACGCACACTTTATGTCTTTCCACCCCAGCGGTATGAGAGAATGTTCAACACCTCGTTTCCGCGCATTTCTACGCTGAACGAACCAACTTCCGGAATTTTCTAAATGATATCAATATTATATTGAGAACATCAATGGATAATCAGAATAAAAATAATTTACCTTACGGACGAGATCGTTGAAGCGCCCTCTAATAATCTTATCAGCTCCGTGGATCTTTGTTTTATAGCAATTAGGAAATCCTTGCCGTCGTGACGTGATTGTAATGTATGGCATCATAATTGACGAAGAAACCTTATCACTGCTATGATCAATAAAAAATATACAATTGAGCAAGGTACACACGGAAAAATTCCGGTTTCTCGCGACCAGTAGGTGGGACACTTCCCACGGAGATGCAGGAAGGGAGCGACCATTGTTGTGTCTTACTAACGACGGAATCTGACTATCAATATTTTTCAATAGCCAGCAATTTTCATCTGCTGGATGACAGGTGTAATATCACACCGTTCACATGTACCGAGTCAGTGGCTTTCTTCAACTAAAAGTACTATGGAATGCAATATGATTGATCATGAAAATATTGATTCAAATAAGTTCAAATTTCTCATGATTGACGCATCGCTGGACGTCATTACAATTTGAGACTTCCAGTAAAGAGCGAGATTGTTATTTTGTGTAAAATCTGTCAGAGAAACAAGGAAAAAAACGCATGAGAAAAATTTGAGGCTTGATTACTTTCAAGATTTATTATTTATTAGGCTGTCAAGAAAGTTTCGCTCGATTTGAAACATGATGTTTGAGCCCGTCTAAAATCCTTTTCGTTAAAGATCGCAAGCTACCTCGCTAGCATGTAGTAAGGGTTTACTTGGGCAATGTATTCATATGTACGAATCGCATCATGCCTTTTGGATATCCGGAAAATCCAAGTTTTATCAAAAGTGATATTTTCACTATTTTCTAAAAATATTGTTTGCTTCTCATATTTTGAGGGGGGAAATTACCGTAAAATCTCACATAGCGGAGTATGAAGCCCGTTGGTAGTTCTATCCAAAAATAAGTCTAAGGTCGTTCCTGTCTCAATATAGCACGAGTAAAAAACCTTTGGATTCGACTATGGCCAAGGAAAGAAGTCTCAGGCGATCACGTTTCCTGCTTCGAGGTTCATTCAGGCTGGTTTCTAAATAAGTGCATTTCCATGATATACTATGGCGCTGCATATCACAGAGAAACATTTGAACGCACGCCTTTTCTACTTTTAGGAAACACCGAATTTCAGTATTGTTCAATAAATTCAAATATAGCCAAAATTTCGACTTTTGGTGTTCGACGAAAGAATAGATTTCCTCAAAAGGGTGATATCCCCTGACTTAGTCCTGCCGACTACAGACAGATACAGAGTTGTTTTAACAATCTACCACAAAAGTTAGGACTTTTCATCAATGCTGGAAACATAAAGTTTTGAAATATGCCAATTTCGATGGTCAAATTTCATTGTCAGGTTGATGAATGTTGCACGTTTTGGTAGAATTATTGCATGTTCATATAAATAAAATTTTAAGTTAAACGTAGGAAGTACTTTTCGTTTTACTACATTTGAGATCGATACATCTATTGTGACGGAGACGCGGTAAAAACAAGTATTTCTGTTGATGTTGAGGTAGGGTCAAGTGCACAAATGAGTTTATTTTTATGTCATCCTTTTGCAGCGGACTAGATTCACATGTTGTACTGTAATATCCGTGTGTAGTACTTTTCACATGTGTCATAATATTTGCCTTATCAAAGCTATCCATGGAATGTTGGGCCAAAACGTAATCAGTTCAACTCATTGTTGATGTTCCTTTGACTTCATACTGTCGCCTCAATACCAATTGGACAGGCTTGAACCAATGTGCGATGGAAAGAGTGTTCATGCATTCAACGACCATATATAACAATATGATAGTCGGAAGGTAACAAAAGTCAGGGCATCTTAGAATCGAAAATTTGAAAATCGAGCGTTACTTTCTGGACAACCTGATATTAAAAAATTGCGGGGGGGGGGGGGGCGGACAATCCGGCAACGGGACGCCCTTCGCTGGAGATTCGAGCTAGCCTCTTGGGTGTTGTTTCATTGTAACCAGTATGTGCTACCCTAGCTTTGCATATACAATTCTTGTTGCAAGGCGAACTTGAGTTTCACTCCATATCTATGTATAGGGGTTCATGGTCCAAAATTGAGAATTTGAGTGGAAAATCATGGTTAGATAAACACAAAACATCGTAACTAATCGATGCTCATGTTACCGGGATACAGTAGTTACTAGAATACTGGAATATGCATTGGTTACGATGTTTTGTGTTTATCTAACCATGATTTTCCACTCAAATTCTCAATTTTGGACCATGAACCCCTATACATAGATATGGAGTGAAACTCAAGTTCGCCTTGCAACAAGAATTGTATATGCAAAGGTAAGGTAGCACATACTGGTTACAATGAAACAACACCCAAGTGGCTAGCTCGAATCTGCAACGAAGGGCGATTCGTTGCCGGATTGTCCGCCCCCCCCCCAAAATAAACGAAAGTACACATGAATGATCAAGGGATCAAGTAGGAAGGAAAGATATCATACGAAAACAAAGACTCACGTTTACTATCCGCCCTCGAAAGTCTATTTCTCCTTATTTTTCTCGAATTCTCATTGTTTGCTCTCATAGCAAAATACGCTTCCGAGAGAGCATTGAAACCTTTGACTGTTGATGAAGGATTTTGCTAAATCCCGTACTCCTCTCTTAAAATTTCTTTGTAATTTTGGAAATTTCGAGAAACAATCTTCGAATTTTTCTTCTCCTTTCTCACGCTCCTGCGCTCAACGAACTACGAAGATCGTTCATATTTGCACTAAGATAAGCACTACTACGACACACTTATTTACATTACAAGGGAAGTGTTTGATATTTTTTCCATATAATTTTATTTGTTGTGATCTGTTACGAACATAATCGTGACTTAATCCTCAGTCAAGCTATGCAACAGTTCGGGAAATTTTGGCACGCCCTTTACGATCGTACGACATACAATAATGTTAACCTATTTAGACTTTTTAAGACTTGGCGGTGTCCTGACACTGCGTAATCTTCAGACTTTGATTTTTATTTTCGAATAATTTCCGGAATATTGTCTGCAATGAAAATAGCTAAGACAATTTGGCTCAAGTTCGCATTACCTTCGTATAACTGGGGGTTTTCAGCAAGAAAATCGTTGATTGGACGAAACTCTTTAGCGAAAACAGAACCTGTAAATTATCTCCTTTTTACATACATAATTTGCAAAATATACTACAATGTCGATTTGTTAGGACTGACTTACAATTATCAAAACTCTAATAGCTGACAAGAGTGGGGGTGGCCATTTTGTTGTGTCAATTATCATTAATCCGAATAAGAAGACTAGAGGAATGCAATAAAAAATAATGACAGATATTATCTGCAATATCCATTCACAATTGAATAAAATACATGTGAAAGTGCCTGAATGATGAACACTTTTGCGATTCGGTCCTGAGCTGCGTGGGTTCGAGAGGAAATAGTTCTCTGAACGGTTAGCGTTTTGACGCTCTCTCGCCGTACCAGGCACACGCCCAGGGACCCCAATAAAAGTGTAAAATTTTTAACTTCGCGATTTTTGATAGCTATTAGTGCGTTGAGCATGGGGATGAATAATATTGGAAGAATAATAATGACAGATAATTAAAGAGCATAATTATTTCTGAAAAGCTTGCTAATATCCTAATTGTTCATTATTTAATTAGATCTTATAATAACGATATATATACAAATCGTGTACGACCAACCATACGTGAATACTCCCGGTTCGCCAGGATTTCCGAAAATCACGACTTTCCCTTTTCGCTTTTCCAGCAAAGTTCGTATTTCGGGTGTCTGGAATGACTCTATCGCAATTCAAAACGATGGAGAGACGTGGAAATCAACATTTTTAAAACCCAAATTTAAAACAAGGATCAAGTTTGCGAACAACTCAAATTTAGTGATAAACTCACATCGATAATTTCTTGCACATGATCAGGTTCGACTCCACGCATACTTGTTGACACGACATTAACTCCCAAAATTACGCAAGTTACAGTCAACATAAAGAAAAATTGCATTGTTATAAATTTCGCGGAATCTCGTCGAAGTGTTACAAACGTGTTATTGATGTAAAAGCGCGAATCAGCTTTGGGTGGTACGATGCTGGAGTATACTCGAAATGTGGTACATAAAGCATGGCACGACAGACACTAATCCGATTCCGAAGATGACCGTATCGGGTTCACCTGTCGATAAAGAACTTGAAATATTGAAACAAACATAATTTATTAAACTACCGAGGACTGTCGAATAGTGATGTCACGAAATATTCGTACGAGGAGTCCGCCAAAGTAAAAGCTTAATTCAAATATTCACAAAAATTGCAAAAAGAATGCTCACCCGGGCCATGAATAAATAGGGTACATATTTACGAAATAGCACAGTGTCCAACCGAAGAAAATCATTCCTATCTGAAAAGAATACAAAAACATCGTATCTTAGATACATTATAGCTGTTGTGGTAAAAAGTGTATTCTTATTATGGTTAGTGCCTTACCTGTTCTGTCATGTAGCCAAGTCTGACACCGTCTAACATTATGGCACGCTGTGATCGTAAGATCACCAAAATAGACGAATGGAGAAAAATAAAGACAAATGTCTCGATAATCCATTGGAAACTGCAAACACGTTTGACTCGTCAAAACTATCTTGCAAACCCGAACACGTAATCCATTGCAATCAGATCTACGTCCCATCCGAAACGGAGCGATGAGTTCATGCGGTCAGCTGACGCCAAATTTGAAAAAAAAATGTTTAAAAATGAAATTCATAAAAATAATAAATATATTTCGAAGAAAGAACATGTTTCCGTGGTTGAATGAGACAACGTTACAAAATGGTCTTCACATGAGCCAGATTTGCCTAATCAATTATTACCGAAAATCGGAGAACACAACATGTAGACACACCTATCATTATCTCTATCATGCTATTTTCGAAAAGAAAGTGAGCGAGAGTCAGATGTACCCTGATCATGGTCTGTGATAAAGGGCCGACCCGCACAATTTGGAATTGCTCTGACATCAAAATATCAATGACTGGTCAGGAGGCTGATCCATCCTGTACTCGGCACTTTCCCTTACCTTAGTTATTATTGCCAGTAATAAGCATTCGGGACATTAACACAGGCAAAGATATCAAAGTTATAGATTCTTAGCCATCTACGGTCATTCACGGCAATTTGAAAAATAATTTTTTCTTCAGTCTGTCAGCATTTTACATGGTACTTTACCCTACGAACTACCAAAATTACTGCGTAAATATATGCACAGATTTCCTGTATAATCTCCTGTAATATATCTCCAGTGCAATGAGTCTTTTCAATACTGACTTGTTTCACACTGTGTTTTGTACAAGAATCATAAAGATTTATTCAGTGTGAATGCAACATTGGAACATCGTGTTGTCATGGAGGCTTTTTCGTGACTACAGTTCTTTGTGAAGTGTCCAGGCGAGAGCCGTCGTCGTGTAGGCTATAAGGCACTAGGTCGGATGAGAACTATGACGTCATGCCGTTGATATATCAAAGGCATCATGACGTCATAGTTCTCATCCGACCTAGTGACGTTTATAACCTATCATTATTCAATTGAATTCAATTATTTATCACATGAGGCAATAGTGCTCAGGTGAGGATGGGGCCATACTCTTCATAAGCTCCTATCATAGACTCTCATAGACCTATCATAGACTCTCAAAATTCCCAGTAAACAGTATCGTAAATGTTGTCTCACTTACTCTCTTTATATCTTCCAGTCATGCTGACGACTTTCCATCCTAGCGGTTCGAGAATGTTCAGCACATCGTTTCCGTGCATCTCGACGCTGAACGAACCAACTTCCGGAATTTTCTAAATGACGAAAATGATGCTAAATAGAATTAAAATAATAATAAGTCACAATGTTGCAGGTAGATACCTCTTCCCGAGAAGAGGGATCGATATTTCGTGCAAGCTCGAAATTTTGAATCCGGATGTTTGTGAACAAGTTTATGAGGCGTGCAACCTCTCAAAAGTGCGCGTGGTAGAGAGAGTTAGGAAGAAGGGCTTGTGGACACGAAAGGCTCCCATATTGGCAAAGATAATAAGAATGAGAAGTTTAACAAAACTTTACCTTTTTGGAGAGATCGTGGAAGGCTTCTCTGACCATCTTATCAGCTCCGTGAATCTTAGTACTTTCGTGCTCAGGGAATCCTTTTTTACAGGACAAGATAGTGATGTATGGCATCTAAAATGTGTTCCAACTACGATTTTGAATTTATAATTAGCAGATGACAATTAAATAATGATATAACACTCAGTGCAGAGATTCCTATCTGACAAGAACCGCTTGAAACAAACCTCGAGCGTAAAGGAAAGAAACGATGCATTGATTGGTACGATACTAATCGGCAAAAATTGGTCGAACACTAGAAACAATGAAAGCGACAAACAAGGAGTGACTACAGTGAAAAGATAATAGGAGAGAAGGAACTCTCAGTGAACTATAACTATCTAATAGAGGATGATTTAGAGAGGGGAGGCAGAAAAAGACAGGGAATGGGCAGATGGTCCGGGCATGTCGAATGACCTGAGTGGAGCGAGACCACGGCGTTTCCATACCCGGTGGCAGGTCTTGTTAGATCCTAACCTGCCCGTGACTGAGCGACGCCGCTGGCCGTGGATAGCGTGGGGAAAAGGGGGGGGGGGGGGGGGGTGAGGAGACGGAGAGGAGTGTTCGAACATAAGGTCACCTTTTGCGGAAAAGAGTACAATTTTACTCTCGATCACTACCTCCGGCAGGAGCTCTTTCTCTTACGAATGTATTGGTATTATAATGCAGTATTTATTTAGTGAATATCATACATTGCAACTGTGTACTTTCATGGAGCCATTTTCTTGCCTACAACTCTTTGTGAAGTGTCCAGGCAAGCGACGTCGTCGAACCAGCTGAAAATAAAATTGAAGAAATCGTTTGTTGATCGCGAGATATTTTGGCCGTTTTCGAAAATTGGCCAAGAAGAAAAAAGATTAGTATTAGGTGCCGTCTAACTTACTCTCTCTGAATCTTCCAGTCATACTGACGACTTTCCATCCCAGTGGTTCGAGAATGTTCAGCACCTCGTTACCGTGCAAGTCAACGCTGAACGGACCCTCATCCGGAATCGGCTTCTAAATGACACTGATATATTTTCATAATAACAATATTGAATTCGTAGCTTTATCAAGAAAGTTCGGACAAATACGTGTTTTCTGAGTACGCGTTTCATATTTTTCGCGCCTTTCCTAATGCTCCTTTTCTAACGCATTTCATTCTCACAGTTATGAAAATTTAAAAGAAGTTACCCTGCTGACGGGATCGTAGAAGCGCTCTCTGACCATCTTATCAGCTCCATGAATTTTAGAGCTAGGATGAATAGGGAATCCTTGCTTATAGTAGACGACTGTAATGTATGGCATCTGGAAAGATTGACAATGCTCTTCATAAGGAGAGAACGAAGCAAACGCGCTCCTGGCTTGTAAACACGCTTGAAATAAGCCAACTCATAAATTGAGCGTAACGGAATGGAAAGATATTTGGAAAAGAACGAGAGCAATCGACATTCACTGGTGGGCACACCAGTAACAACACAATCGACAAAGGAAGAGATATTGCAATCCTCATGACATGTAGAGATGTGGGAGAAATATACAAAATCCGACACTCGCCCGTACTACTCCGCGCGCAGTAGTCGATTTTCCTCTATCTCCCCCTCACTTTTCACTCCCTCCCTTTCCCCTTCCCTCTCCCTTCTTGTTGTGTTGTTTGCTCCCGTGGCAATGCGAGCTACCGAAAGACCATGGAAACATGTGAAGGAAATTTTTTCTTGATCCAGATTCGTATTTATTCAATAACAAATAAGCAATTAGAAATGCACAATAATATTTACTCGTGAAAGTTTTCGAAAGTCAAAATTTTTTGTCCACTCCAGTGAGCGTCTCCCATGCCGCTCTGCCGAGTGGAGCTACGAAGATCGCTCCGTTGATGCCTGCACAATTGAGCTAGGTGGCGCTAGGTCAGATAAGAACTATTGCATCATGGTTTATCAAAGGCAGCATGACGCAATAGTTGCCATCTTATCTAGCGCCAGGTGCGTGGTAATTATCTCTTGAGTATGAGGATTCTTTCAAGTAAAAACTACATGCTTCCAAAACATCGAAAGGCTGCAGCCTCTGCATCACTAACCTGCGACCGCTCCGGCCGATCCAGCTGATAGCAATCCGATAGTAGCAGCGACGAAGAACGACCGATCTACCCAGAGCTGGCCGACGTTGAATCTGCAACGATTCTCAATCAATAGACCACTCTCAAACGCAAACATACAACTAATGTTGTTTGTGTTGTTTGGAAGGACGCGACAGTCAAGGGAACACATTTCGCAAAGGGGGGGGGGGGAGATAACGAGAGATTGTTGACTAACATTGACTCTAGGAATCAGCACTAGAATCTCTCACAAGGAATAGTGGCCAATTCCTTTTCTTGAGCGTAACCATGAAGATGATTGAATGCATTTACAGTAGTCTGCGTTTACTCCAGAAATCAATAGCTTTCACCTCAATCGGAAGCATCGATCGATGATCTCGGGAGGTGTTTTGCCCTTCATAGCAGCAACAGTCATCACCGGGCCGATGATTGCGCCTGGAACCATTCATTGATGAAAACGTTTTACTAAATAGAGATTGTTTTGCGACACTCTCTGCATTATGTGGCGGTCTCTCCTTCAGGTCAAGTCTAGAAAGCATTCACAATGAAGAGATTGTGGAGCAGAGATTGTGTATTCCTAGACAGTTCAAAAATTGTGTCGATCTTTCATTTCACAATGCTCTTCCGTCCGTCAGAGAAAGTGAGAGAGCATTGCGTGACGAGAGATCGAAAAATTTTTAACAGCCCAGATTTGTCCCTTTTCATCCACTCCACTCACCGACTACGATGCCGTACTTGCCTCCCTTCACCAGCGCTGCCTTCACAGTCTTCTTCTTCGCGAGCCCGACAACACCGCCAACTGCGGATCCGAACAGAGTACCTGCCTGTAAACTAGCAACATTGGTATTCATTTACTCAACAACACATGATGATCTACCATGAGTTCTCTCACATGTCAGACAGACCGAGAAATCATTCGTGAGTCTAATCAGTACCTGGATGGTCTTACAGGTGATGTGGATGCCCAGTTCGAGGAGGGCGTTGGGCACGCATTCGAGTTGCTCGTCGGACAGACTGAGTCCCGCCATGTTCTTCAGCCAGATGGAGCCCATCCTCGTAGATCTAAAAATTTGAAATTATGTACATTGAATAGATTAAATGTTCAAATAATTGGTATTATAATTAAAAGTACGGAAATGCATTTCCTATTAGTATACCGAATTATCTCACAATAAATACAACAGCAAGAACGCCAGGAAATAAGCCGTCAATATCGGAAAAGTGAATGAACAATCAATGGCACCTTGTGCACCCAGTCTGTCAACAACCTCCTTTTTGTCTCCATCCCCCAGTACTCTCTCGGATCACGCTCTCTCCCACTCTCTCTAGCACGTCCTGGTGCCCTTCTTCTGCGTGAACTGGACACTTTTTGTGCTTGAAGTATAGCCGGCCACGCGCCGAGACACAGTTGTTGACCAGGGAGAAGGGATAAGCCCACAGAGTTCTCGATCTTTCAACCGCTTGGGCACATTGAACCCTATTGATAACGCCTCTATCGCTAGTCGCGAGTATTGACTATTCTTGAAGTCTACTTTCACCACTTCGTCGTTTCTCACTGGCTTGGCCGTTCGAATGTGTAGTTTGCTCGTTTTATTATTCGAAGGGACTACAAAATTATTGTTGTCGAATAGATGGGGTAAAATTAATTCAATGCGGATCCGACAACCAGTGGCTCAGAGAATAAAAATGAGTTTATTGCAAGTTCGGCATGTAAAGCATTAATTGCGTGGGGTTGATATAGAGATCAAATATGTAATTGCATTATCATGGCCTTCGGTCTACTCTGAGAGTCCAGTCATCTATCCCGCATGGAGTGTCCACATGTAGAAGCCGTTGGCTGGAATTAGATCATTAGTTCTCAAGTTGTGGTTGTACTATTGCAAGGCAGGTCAGACAAAATCATTGAACAAAGCTATGTTTTACAAATATAGTGTACGCCCATTGATAAAGGATTCTACCCCTTTCATCGTTACAATCTACGATAGCACTGATCACGAATAGCAAACCTTCGGGTCCGGTCACTCCGACGACCTTCCAGAGGCTGCCGAGTGATTCGAGCACGGATCTGGCTGACATCGGCACGGAGAACGTCTCGTTCTGAGGAACCGTCGACTCGGGCAGCTGGAGAAGGAGAATTGATGACAACTAGTCCTTGATTATGCTTGCTAATCTCTAGTTCAGTTAGATCACTAGATCTTTTCAGTTCAGTGAAATTAGATCAGTTAGGTCGAAGCTGCTCTAAAGGAAGATAAATGCCCACTAGGGATGGTTTCGAAAGAAATTCCTGATCTACGAGAGACAACAGATCAGTAAGATTGACATGAAACATACCTTGAGTGCCTCTCTGACAAATTCCGTGTGCTCTGGGCCCACAGAGACGAAGGAGAAATCGCCCTCGTTGTGGTTGAAGGCGCCACGGACGAGAATGTAGTAAGCACTCATCTGAGAAGTAAATGTAAAGGGTAAAATTACATCCCGTCTTCGACACTGGGTTCGCGAAGAAAACTGCTAGGCCAGGATTTGGGCGGATTATGTCTGGAGTGCCTACCTTTCGCCATACCTATCTTACCTAATGAAACCAAAAAGATACCTATCTTTTTGGTGCTCATCTCAATGGAATGTGCCTCATTAGAACGATTGTTTACACAGAGGAGCATGAGAGATGATGACCAGATAAAGAAGTCGATAGGAGGTAAACAGTATGATTTTGGGAAATAATGCAAGATTCTTTTGCCCAGTGGCCACTGGGCAATATGGATAGTTGGACGATTGTTTACACAGAGGACCGAGAGATGCGCAGACAAAGAGTCGTTATTTAGAGAATTTTGAAATTTGGAAAGGAAACGCAATGGGAAATGTATGAATCATCGGATAGGTTTTGAAATATGTTTGGCACAAGGGAAGGGAAGGTGACACTGGTGGAGCTGCCTGTGGGGAAATAGCCACGATGTGTTTGCATAGAGCGAATCGATAGGGGAAACAGCAAAGGAACGGCCTAGTGAATCAGAAAGTGAACGGAAGTAATCATACTCATGGTAGAACTATCTGGATAAATCACTTCGTATTCTATTTCGAAAAAATAGTTTACCGCGCTCGCAATTTTGCCAAAACAGTGGGCAGTTTGGCGAGTCTTCTTACAGAAATTTGAGGACACAAGGAAGAGAGGTATCAGCAACTGACTTATTTTGAGCAGATTCTTTATGAAAATGACAAACTGCATTGTTTATCTCTTGGAATTTACGTGCACTCACATAAATGAGAGTGATTAAGAAATATATAACGAAAATAAATCAATAAAATAATTGCTTTCTTGACGAAACAGGCGCGATATCTATTTAGATATCAGTATAAGATAAAATTGACGAATGAGCATGGGTCGAGAAGAGATGCGAGAACTACTTTCAATCGGTCCTCATCCTTCGCCAAGAATCGATAAACCCTTCCTTTAGCGTGCCAGCTGTCCCAATTATCCGTCGAAAGCAGCCAAGAGAACTGAAGAGTCCGTTCTCTCCCTCTCTGTAGTCTACTCGACTTCTTGTCTTAACAGATTATGGACTTTTACATTGCTTTACTCAACAAATTATCAATGGTTTCATTTTTATCAGGAAAATGATGATGACGATATCAGAATGGCTGAATCCCGAGGGATCTCTGCTATCTCCACAGTGACCACGATGAGGATGCATTGGTCTCTTCTTCCTTCTCGACTTCGTTGTCTTCCTTGACGGAAGGCTCAGCCTTCTTTGACTCTTCGGCTTCCTTGTGGAGTGTCCACGCATAGCACCCGGCAGAGCAGCTTTCGGCACGCGGATTTGCGTACCCGCAGCTTCTGAAACAAATATTTTTCAAGTTAAAACTTACCTTGAAATTTGTAAAATGCATCTTACAATTAGCCGTGGAAATATTTGCTTATTAGAAAAAATCGCACCGGTGGACCTGGCAATGCACACGGCCTTCCATCCCTGACCTTCGAGAATGTTGAGAATGGCACGCGCCGACATCCTCACGAGGAACGCATCTCCACCCTTCTTATTATCTTCCGCTACTTTTGTGTCCCCATCGTCCTCGTATTCGAACGATTTTTGAATCTGACGGATGATAAGAGATCAAAGGAACATTCAAAGAGCAAAAATCGGGATATTTTTCGGTACTGAAAGCTCTTGTTCTATTCGCACTCAAGAGCTCGTATGAAATGCTTTGGAATGCGATGAATAGATAATACATGATAATTCAAGTGATATCCAGTAATACAATTTACAAGAAGACTTACATCACCAAATTCACTGAGATCAACCTCATTTTCGTCCATGTCCACATGGCTGAAAGAACCAGCCAAGTAGTTGATCCTGCCTGTGACCAGAACGTAGGGCATCTGAATCGTAACCGTGGCCTTCCTGATCTGAGCAATCGATAAAGAGATAACGTGGTTCATTGCCCTCGCGTGAGGGATTAATCAAGTTGTTCAGAATAATGCCCGTTATTCCCTCTAAATACTTTCTCCCCTTCACTCCAGATAACGTAAAAACGATCTACCATTATCACTAAATGCTCATATACCCGAGCTTATTCGACCACCAGCTAACTTGTCAAACGCTTCTGGTAACCCCGACGCTCACTCCCGCCTTCGGCGGGAGTTCGCCTTTGAACTAAGTTCAGTCAGGGCTCGCCGCTACGCGGCGAGCCGGGACTAAGTTGTTCTGAAATTACACCACCAATCATTCCTTCATAGCGTAATCTTTTCAGTCTGTTCATCCTCTCACCTCCGCTATCCCTCTCACTTGCCTTCGGGTTACTAAGTTGTTCGAAATGATACGCTACCCGTCATTCCCTCATAACGTTATTTCCCCAGTCCGTTCACCCTCTCACCTCCCCTCCCGTCTCTCCTCACCTGCGCTATCCCTCTCACTTGCCTTCGGGTTACTAAGTTGTTCGAAATGATACGCTACCCGTCATTCCCTTATAACGTTATTTCCCCAGTCCGTTCGCCCTCTCACCTCCCCTCCCGTCTCTTCTTACCTCCGCTATCCCTCTCACTTGCCTTCGGGTTACTAAGTTGTTCGAAATGATACGCTACCCGTAATTCCCTTATAACGTTATTTCCCCAGTCCGTTCACCCTCTCACCTCCCCACCCGTCTCTCCTCACCTCCGCTATCCCTCTCACTTGCCTTCGGGTTACTAAGTTGTTCGAAATGATACGCTACCCGTCATTCCCTCATAACGTTATTTCCCCAGTCCGTTCACCCTCTCCCATCCCCTCCCGTCTCTCCTCACCTCCGCTATCCCTCTCACTTGCCTTCGGGTTACTAAGTTTTTCGAAATGATACGCTACCCGTCATTCCCTTATAACGTTATTTCCCCAGTCCGTTCGCCCTCTCACCTCCCCTCCCGTCTCTCCCCACCTCCGCTATCCCTCTCACTTGCCTTCGGGTTACTAAGTTGTTCGAAATGATACGCTACCCGTCATTCCCTTATAACGTTATTTCCCCAGTCCGTTCGCCCTCTCACCTCCCCTCCCGTCTCTCCCCACCTCCGCTATCCCTCTCACTTGCCTTCGGGTTACTAAGTTGTTCGAAATGATACGCTACCCGTCATTCCCTTATTACGTTATTTCCCCAGTCCGTTCACCCTCTCACCTCCCTTCCCGTCTCTCCTCCCCTCCCCTCTCTCCTCCGCTATCCATTTCACCTCCGCTTTCCCTCTTACTTGCCTTCGGATTACTAAGCTGTTCGAATTGATACGCTGCCAATCATTCCCTCATTAGATTATCTCACCTCCGCTCTCCCACCTCCCTTCCTCTCTCTCCTCCCCTCCCCTCTCTCCTCCGCTATCCATTTCACCTCCGCTCTCCCTCTCACTCGCCTTTGGATTATTTAGTTTATTCGAAATGATATTACGCTACCTTGCATTCCATCATAACGTTGTATCCCCTCTGCCCTATCACCTCCGTTCACTCGCTCACCTCCCCTCAGTCCCCTCTCACCCGAGCACCCACCAACTTTCCTTCCTCCCTCCCCGCTCTCCCTCCCCCGGCTGAACTCGCGCGCACCCTCGCTCGGCTCTACTTAACCACAAAAGGAGGCGAGCTCCCTAACTGTCATCGTGGCCGAGTGGTGTGCGTGTTTGTCTCGCTATCTCGAGGTCGCGGTTCGACTCCAGCCGCCGCCCGCGGTCTTTTGCCGCCCTCCTTCTGACCGAGAGTGACGGACAAGATTTCTGGCCGATCTGAGAATTTCTGAGACGGACTGGCCGAAAAAGTGCAGACGCGGCATCAAATATCGAGACGAAAGAGTATAAAGAAGGGATCAAAGCCGCGTATGGCCCTCTAGAGTCGAATGTTAGGGATTAGGGATTAGGCTCCACATTGGTTGCTAGGTACTCTCCATAAATGTTCCCGAATACCCGGCCATGCTCTGTGAAGGATCTCAGCTGTGATATCACAGAAACTGTCGGAAAAAGCAGAAGAGCCAATTGTGGCACGAGAAAATGCAAAGAGTGTTATTTATCGAGCAACGAAAAATAAACATCTTGAGCGGATGCTTGACAGTAATCTAGAATCTTCACTGTTATGCAGATTCTTTGTGAAGTATCCAGATGTATCCTTCACCTGGAGAAGCAAATGTAGTCTAGCATAATCAGAACCGCTATCTTGATTATGGAAATGGTTATTTTACCGTGTGATATGGTCATAGACGCAAGCTTCCATCCTATTCTTTCTAGGTCATGTAGAGCTCCCATGCCCGTCCTATGTCGTGCTGTGAATTTGGCGTAATGCCCTTCACCTCCGTAGCCCTTGAAGTCAGAAGAGTTTTTCTGAAAGGAGGTATCACAAGTTCCAAAGATATAATAATGTTCTTTTGACAAATTCTTGTTGAGTTGTGCAACACTAAAGGTAAAGGTAAAAAATACCTTATCAATCAGAAGTGCATTCAAAATTTCCTCCGTTTCGCTGACATTCCTGTCCAATGAAACAGTGCAGGGAAAATTATCGAATGTTCCTTCAATGTAGATGTACGGCATCTGAAAGATTAGCCAATAGCAATAAAAGATATGACGAGATAACCAACTACAGCAGAAAAAAAACTATAAGATCTTCATTTGGTCATTGGAAAAGGCAGTATCGCGAAGACAACTAAGGTTTAGTGGGAGCGTATAATCCTGATATGGCCAGCCATCCTGATATGGTCAGATGACCAAAATTTTGAAATACATGCACACATGACCATTATTTTGTTAATCACTTTTGTCATTCAGTCATTCACTTTTATCTGTTCAAAAAAGCAGGATTGCCAATGGATATTCAATGTACGTTCACTCCGAGCGTGCTTCCTTGTGAACTGTCCAAATGTAATCGTCCTCGTCACCTGATAAGAGAATTTCGAGATTGTTTTGGTTCCCTTCCGGAATATTATCTCTATGCGCACCTCCGAATTATTATCAAGCATCTCGATAGGGCATTAATTATCAGAAGCATTCTGTCACTGATGCGCACACAGTTGAGAGAATTGAGCAAGCCAAATCAAAGGCATTATTCATTCAATGCCATGTGGAACTACAATCCCAGTCCCGTCTGCATCAGCGACTGAGTATCCTCACCTTCTTCCGCTTTATTTGTCGAGGCAATCTTCCATCCGAGTCGCTCGAGCGCGTTCAGAATTTCTCTGGCCGTCATGTCCACCTTTTTCATGTCATCAGTTTCTCGGCTGAAGACTCTCGAGAAGAATCCAGTCTAAAAATATCGTTTTTGACCGAATGATCTCTGAAACATCGAACTGATAGTTATAGACCCGTGAAATTATTCGAATTTCGCCTGATATCACGACAAAAAAAAAATCACGACAAAAGGAGTGATATTACTCACCGAAATGCCGAGTTCTCTTTTGGCCTTCTTCGTATCGCTGTCATCGACTTCAAATGAGACGTAGCAAGGGAAGTCCGTGAGACTGCCCTCAACGTAGATGTACGGCATCTGAATGGCATCACGATGATTTAGATGAAGAATGTTTGTGAGAAGTGAGAAGTTATCTGAGAAGCAGATCACTAAATTTTCGAAAATAGGAAAAAAACGAGAATAGAATTGTCGAACAACAATGCTAAATGAATGAGTGGTTGTTCCGATTCTGTTCGGTGTCATTGGAAGAGCTAATTGGAAGGATGACTAAATGCTGCAGGGAAGCAATCGAAGAAAAGGCGAAGTATCAGATAAACAGCTGCCTTTGGTCTGATAATGTTTTGAACCAAATGTAATGTGAAATCTTTATCGATGGTGTTACAATGGCGAAAGGGTTTCATCAGTCTTCATGAACGCTAGTGATGGTCGCTCTACTTCTCAGATTCAACATCATCAGGCTTATGCAGAGTCCACGCACACGTTTGTCCTGAAAACACATCTTTGTTTCCTTCTCTAGTCTACGCAACTCCAATTCACTACGATTCATTCCGCTACACAACTTCTCCTCACAAACTGTGGCAATACCCAAACGATTGCTACTCACCGATGCCACACATCGACACGACCTTCCACCCTCTCTTCTCGAGCAGATCGAGCACTGCACGAGGAGCGAGGTCTGAAGCGTACTCAACGAAGGCCTGCCCGAGTTGCTGTCGAGGAGAAGCCTGAGAGGATTAATCGAGGCTACTGTAATCATGTCTAACATTTTAGTAACATAACTGTGCCTTCTTAGATAATTGTTCACATCATGTTGCATACTTTCTAACTATCTAGCCAGACGGGTAATAGAGCACGCACAATGAGGACAGTCATTTCGAGCCAAGAAATTCCCTAACCAACAATGAGAGGTTACGGAGGAGAACCACACCTGGAGGTACTCCATCAGCTCCGGGTCGCTGTCCTTGTCCCCTACGAAGGTCGGCCCGCACTCGAGACGCATTTGAGTGGAAACGAGGATATGGGGCATCGCTGCAAGGACCATTCATCAGACAGTGTGATAATGCATGAAGAACTTCAGGATGACTTTTTATGCCAAATCAAGCCATTCCATGTACGCATTCTATAATTGGCTAGCCTATGCGTGAGATTCTAGGCTGCCCTGCTCCCTAGCAACGAGGATAGGAAAGCGATGATTCCTTTGAGAGATAATCTTGTCGCGAGAATAGAGACAACTCTACACCTCTCACAAGATCACGTGAAGAGAATGGGAAATGAGGAGGGAGATAATTCACAGCCTCGTCTGTATAATCTACGAGTGCATGCCATAGTTTTTCCGTTTTATGAAACGCTGTGCCAATAAATCCAAGGGAGTCGAAGGCTTAAAGAGAGCTGATGGCACTCCGGTTATGGATGACTTAGGCAAAGCTAACTTACTAGCTGAGACTTTTGTAAGCGTATTCACCATCGATAACGGAAAATTGCCAAATACCGGTGCCTTCCCTCATATAGGTACTTACGAAGAACCCCAATTTCTAAGACACGAAATTTGCTCCCTTATCGAAAAATGGAAACGTTCCTCCTGTAAAACCCCCGAGAAAATTGACCTCACCTTCATAAAACGAATTGCCGTATCCATTTCCGAAGCCCTTGAAATCATTTTTAGGAACTCCTACCAATCTGGTACGGTCCCCTCCCATTGGAGGCATTCCATAGTAACTCCTGTTAAGAAATCGCCCCCTTTTTCCAATCCCCTAAACTACAGGCCCATCTCTATTACATCTTTCTTTTGCCGAGTTTTCGATCGCATTTTGTGCAAATCTATTATCAACCATTGCGAACAATTAAACATTTTCCCCGATGAGCAATACGGATTCCGCAAGAAACGATCGCGTGAGCTCCAAATGCTCGAAGTCCTCGAACACTGGACATCCTCGACTAGTGATGGGAAACCTGTTGACGTTATCTACTTTGATTTTGCAAAAGCTTTTGATAGAGTATCCCATCCCAAGCTAAAACTCAAGCTTAGCAATATAGGTCTCTCCGAAAATACAATCAAGTGGATAGCAAGATACCTCACAGATAGATCATTAAAAGTGAGAGTAAAAGATGCGCTTTCTACCTCAATGCCTGTAACTAGCGGCGTCCCACAGGGCTCAGTCCTAGGCCCCTTGCTCTTCCTTATTTACACCTCAGAAATCCCTACTCTAGTACAAAATCATGGCGTCGTTGCAAGAATGTATGCCGATGACATAAAAAATATATCGGTCCTTTAGAAAGGGGAATTCACCCGCCCCTCTACAAGCTGCGATTGACACTATCGTAAACTGGTCTGAAGAGTGGCAACTCCCTCTTGCTGCGCATAAGTGTAACTCATTGCACCTAGGCAGAGCAAATACAAAGCGAACATATACTATAGGAACCACAACTCTGGAACAAAAAGAAAAAGTGAAAGACCTCGGTTTTGTTATCCAGAAAAACCTCTCATTTTCCGATCATTGCACTTCCGTATCCATGAAAGCCAAAACTACTAGTCACACTATCCTCAGAGCCTTAAGAACCAAAAATATAGAAGTACTCATCAAAACGTACTCAATGTACATTAGACCAATTTTAGAAAGCGCTTCACCCGTCTTCAACCCTTACCAAAACAAGGATAAAAAGGAACTCGAAAAGGTACAAAACTATTTCACACGACGGTTATTTATGCGCTGTTTTAATCATACTTGGGAAAACATGCCCACTGCTCTCGATCGTAACAAGAGACTAGGCATTGAGTCCCTAGAGAAGCGTAGAATAGCGATTGATAAGAGAGTAGCCACAAATCTCATCCGAGGCAAATATAGTATTTCCAACCGAAAACCACATTATTTCAAAATTTACTACACCCGAAACGGAATCAACTTCAATAATCCTGGATCGAACCACAACTACAGACACAATAGTTTCTTTCCAAGAGCGGCAAGGCTTTTAGCAAATTCCCAGAATCAAACCAGTTCCCCTGAGTAGATCCCCATACCCCATTGTACCATTATTCACTCGTCATTTTAACCGTCATTAATTGCCTATTCTATTTAAATTTTGTAACGTTATTTCGACAGAAATAGCATAAATAAATAAATAAATAAATAAATATATATATATATATATATATAGTGAGATACTTTATCGAATACGATAAACATGGAAATTGCCGTGGAAACAAGCGAGAGTGAAGGGAAGCGACTTTAGTAGTTGTCTATCAACTGTGTGCCTCGTTGTTCGTTCCTCTTATCTCCGCTCTCATCTTGCCCATTTTTGCCATCGCACTCGAGAAAGCACACTGTAATCGAGTACCGAGGCGAGTTATTTGGCGAATCGATAATCATTTTATGATCTGAAAGCAATTGCATGGAACAAGAGTGTTCTAATTACGGTAGCATCAACATTTATTTTTTCATATTTTGGCTTTTCCCCAGTAATGGCTGAGTATTTTAATTATTACACTATGACAACAAATATAAAATTTAGAAAATAATAAAAATTAATTTCGAGAAAAAAAGAAAATAAAGAAGCTGCCCTAGCGAAGAAATGTCTTACACACACGTATCACGCGTTGAGAGATACGGTGGCAGCCCCGCTTTCAAATTTTTGGGAAACACAAAACATCTGCTCTGTGATTGCAAAGTAATATTGCGGCAAGTAGTTTGCCCGAAAAGTAAGTTGCCAGCAGCTTTCGCGTAATTTTACTTTTTCGTTCGTAAAAAATAAAACTTGCTGGCAACTAACTTTTCAATTGTTTAATTTGTAACATTGAAACAATATTGTAGCAAACTGACTTTATATTTTTTTGTAAGATCAAAGTAAGTTACTGGTAAGTTGCAAACGAAAAGTAACTAGAAAGTAATATTGTCATAAGAGGTTTACAATTTTACTAGTAAGTTGCTGGCAACTAACTTTACTACTTGCCGCAATATTACTTTGCAATCACAGAGTGGGTTTCTTTCTTATTTTCTTTCGCTTCGTCGATGTAGCTGTGCTCTCCCAGACTATTTTATCGATTTGCATTACATTTGCTTTATATTTGCCGACATTTCCACTAGATTTCCTTGCTCTTATATTTCCTACGAATTCGTATGTTTTGTGGGAACGTTCATAATAGCGAGGCCATTTTAAAAAAATTGTTTTTATGCTTTGAATCTTTGTTTACCTCTCGTAATACTGTTAATTATGGCAGGGTATGCCGCCGAAGACTGCGAAGAAAGCGGATCCTAAGGGAGGCAAGAATCCGCCCAAGAAGAAGGAGGGAGGAGGAGGAGGCAAGGCGAAGAAGAAGAAGTGGTCCAAGGGAAAGGTCAGGGACAAGCTCAACAATGCAGTCCTCTTCGATGCTGCCACCTACGACAAGCTGTACAAGGAGGTAGGGAATTACATTTTTCTATTTGGTTGGGAATCAGTATCATTGGCAGGGGATGTAATCTTCTTCTCCAAGAAGAAGATTTTCCGGGCAAGCCTACCCATAAAAATGGAAATATGTTTGAGAGGTGGCCGTTGTTAGTAATATCTCATCGTTTTCCTCCTCTCAACTTCCCAACTGCAGGTTATCACCTACAAGCTCATCACGCCCTCCGTCGTCTCTGAGCGTCTGAAGGTTTGTACTTTCACAAATTATTTTATCTCTATTTTTTGCACCTATCGTGTCTATGAAATCAATCTCCACTGCAAAATTACGATAGATATCAATAAGTGAAACCCAGATATATCTAGATGGTTATCTATCTGTGGAAATCTGCTCCACTCTTGCTCCCTCAAATGTTTGGCTATATTTACTATCCTTCATTGTCGTCGAAGATGGTGATACTATTCACTGAAAGCTGTGAAACATGAAAGCATTAAAATGTTTTCTTATAGCCATTATAATTTTATAACTCCAGGTGCGTGCCTCTCTGGCGAAGGCGGGTCTACGCGAGCTGCAGGCCAAGGGCCTCGTCAAGTGCATCGTCAAGCACGCCGGCCAGCTCGTCTACACCAGGGCGACCAAGGCCGATGACGTCATCGTCGAGTGACGTCGCCACTTGTTATTGTTGATGTTTTGGGTGTGATAAATGTTTTGCTCAAAGCCGTCGTTGCTTACACACATCCGTATTTTATCGGAATGTAATATCTGCAGAACTGTGTTTTTTTCATTCATTCACTTCACTTTAGTTGCATAATTACTCAGCATAGAATCATAGTATAGTGTTAACAGAACTTAGAACAAACTATAATGTCGTTTTGATTAAATTCGGTAGATGTCACTCTCCCCTCACCCTTTCTCTTCCCTTCCCCCCTCTCCTACAATTCATGATCACTAGTATATGATCTTGTCATGTTGTCGGGTCCCGGGCGTAGATAAATTGTTACGATGACTAGATGTTCGCGTTCCGCGTGCTGCACACTGTGCCCTACTCGAATGAGCCGGCGGCGAATGACGTCATCGCCAAGCTGCACTCATTCATCACTGCCAACGTGCTGATAGGAGCCGCGCTCGTGATCTCCTTCCGCCAGTTCGGCGGCAAACCAATAGACTGCATGGTGCCCACGGACTTCACGCCCTCGTGGACTCAGGCAAGCTTTTGTGGAGTACTGTAGATGTGGGGTACGGTATTTAGGAGAAAGTACAGGGTACGCTATTTAGGAGAACTAGGGTGGCTGATGGACTGGGAACGGTAGTTAGGTGTTGAGCTATGGTAGATGTCAAGGATAAGCATGATCCAGAACACCGTAGAAGGGTACGGTAGATTGTGGTGTGCTGAATGTGAGTACCGTAATCGGTAGCCATTTCAGTATGCGGAAACGTACTGCTGGTCGCAAGAGACGTACTGGGTGCCGTTTACTTCGGTCGTTGCCGGACTGACCAATGAGGATAAGGCGGAGAAGAAGGTGGGCTTAGTTTTAAAAACTATTTTAAAATGACAATTAAATACCCCCAATTAATATACCGAATTGTGAAGATGTTGGAGATCTGCCGAAATCACGTAGAGCTCTTTTGGCTTCTCGTTTCTCTCTCCTGACGGATAAACTAAGTTCATGTTCATTTAGCTCATTACACAGTCTTCTTGGCTAGAAAGAGTGCTTGAAAAAATTATTGAGCGGTATTGTCGACTGATTCATAATTTTAAATGTAACCTGCAGGTTTCGTACTACCAGTGGATGCCGTTCTTCCTGCTCTTCGAGGCTGCTTGCTTCAAGATTCCCTGCTTGATATGGAAATACTTCGCCTCTCAATCAGGTATTGGGGTTTTTTTTTCTCACGGCTATTGAAGATACACTAACTCTACCACGAATTGCAAAAATTAGAGTCAGTTGCGTACCACGAATTCACCAAGTATTCATACTTTCTTTTTTCTATGAAAACTGCGATAATACGCTTCATGTATCATGATATTACTATATTATATATCAATGACCGAGGAATATAACAATCTCGCAGGTATGCGTATCGGGGAGATCCTTCGTCTCTCCTCTTCCGATTCTAATGGAGTGCCAGAGGTGAAGAAGGGCAACGTCGAGGCACTCGGAGTGCATCTCAATGGAGCACTGCGGTTTCACAAGATACTCAATCACGTGAGTGTTTCAATTTCATTAATAAATTCGTGGTATCATCGCGACATGGGTGAAGAAAAATTATTAATTAACAATTAGAAATTTATAACATTCTTTATTCTTAGAACAGTCATTTCTTGTGTTAATTATGAGTACGAGATAGAGAAATCACATGAATCGTGCAAAAGCATATTTTTTTACATAATGCTAGTTTTTTTGCAGAGAAATCTCGATAAGTAATGCAAATGAGTTGGACGTGCATTTTATTGTACTGATGCTATTTGCAGAGGAAGCTGGTTCCGCACAAGGTGCTTCGCTTCCTCAACGTGAAGTACTCGACGTACTACGTGACGCTGATCTACTTCATCGCCAAGATCGCCTTCCTACTCAATGTATTCCTGCAGATCAAGCTGTTGGAGTTGTGAGTGGCCATGAATTGTGCCTTCCTTTGTTTAGAACTTCCTTTCAACTTACTAATATCACAGCAACACCTTGATTCCGTTGCCAGATGTTCACTTTTAGAGTTTAGAAAAGCAATCAACTTAACAGGATACTTTTCTAGCAAAAATTCGTAACTCTACATCTAGGTTTCATCCCTGTAATATGTGCACTTCAGAATTGGGGAATGCAATTCTATGTGGATGGCTAGTTGACTAGCAACAAATTACAATACTATGTTCTGTAGTACTCTGGTTACGCCTGTCATAAAATACTGATTTCGTTCCCCTCCTCCATGTGCGTGCTTCCCCACTGATGTATTACGGTGGTGTGCTCGGCATCGTAAAGTAATTTTAATCTTTCAGATACGTGCTTCCCCACTCGGATCAGGAGCATCTCGCAGTGCAGACGTGGAAGATGCTCGTGCAGGGCAACGAGACGTGGAAGGAGAACGGGATGTTCCCCCGAGTGACACTCTGTGATTTCGAAGTGAGCTTCTATCTGATGGATCTGAAACTTTAAAAAATACACCGGCCTAGCAGTACACTCTAGTAGGACTTGTCTGACTAGCTAACGGAATACTTTTTTTTCATTTTAAAATTAAACTATATCCGTGATTGGGTACCTTGAGAAAAAACCAATTTTATATATCCAGAAAGCATTCGCTTCGCGACCAATAGCGAGAGAACATGTTAATTCGCGAGAGATTATTTATTTTTATTTATTTATTTATTTATCGTACATCACGTAGGTGCTTCATCAGATACAGAAATGTGCGAGAATGAGAGGGGATAGCGAGATAAGAGAAGAGAAGAAAAGAAACGTATGGGGGAGAGGGGTGGGGGGGGGGGGGCAGGAGAAAATTATTCTTTACTCCCTCTCTGTGCTCCACTCATCTCTCGCACATACCCTGTAAAACGCCGTGCTAATGTAATGGCCCCTCTTCAGACGCGCGACATGGGCAACGTGCAGACGCACACGATCCAGTGTCTGCTGCTGATGAATGTGTTCACCGAGAAGATCTTCCTGATCCTATGGACCTGGTCAGTCATTTACTTCGTCAGGATCAACAATAACATGGCTTGTGATAATTATAATTTATGTGTGAATCACAACTTCAACAGACCTAGAGAGTAAAGGATTTGCCCAAATGTGTTCTTATCAACGGTTACTTAGCTGCCATATGTTCATTCCGTAGTTCATCCGATTATAAGATTATAAGTGAGTCTTTCCGATTATAAGTGTTTATTAATGGCAACAATCGTGTAAATAAGATCGAGTGTAGAATTATTATGATTTGTTTTTGTAAAGCAGCCCGAGCGTATCTCACTACACCTCAAAGCAAATTAGATGGATATGAGTGCAATGAAACACAAATAGGCCATCAAAATAATGTGAAGAATATAAAAGCATTACTATACGGGTTGTGTTTCAAACTTGTTTGATAATTGCATAGTCTGATTTGAGGCGCTAGATAGGATGAGAACTATTGCGGCATGCCGCCTTTTATATAATAAAGGCGGCGGCACTACTTCGATATTTGGATTACGAAATAGTTCTCTCCCGAACTAGCGCACTTTTTTTCCTAATCGATGAACTATCTTTGAGGTATATGATGCTCATCACGTTCACCTTCCTCAACATCGTTAGTTGGACGTGGTCGATGATGAGTGAGACGTCGCAGATTCACTTCATCGTCTCCCATCTCGACATGAGTGACGTCACCATCGACAAGAACAAATACGGTGAGAATTCAAGCAGGTGAAACTGTGCTTCTCGATCTTTCTGAAAATACACAGATGATATAATAGTAGCGATGGTATTGCTCACGTAACACTTCGAAATTGGAAAGCAATGGTGTCTGTGTACTTGGAATGTCGAAAAAAATTGTCAGCTCCTTGACTAGATGAAGTTTGTGTTTCACGCATGTTTTATAATTGCTTAGGCAGAATTTCTGTTGATTTTGTTCACTATTCTATCAGAATTATAATTTAATAATCTATCTGGCTTTAGTACTTTTATTCTTATCGGAATTTTTACCATTGTTCTTCTTTGCAGACCAAGCGGAGAAGGTGGTTCGCTTCCTCAACCTCTATCTGGGCAGCGACGGGATGCTCGTGCTCTTCCTCGTCTCTCAGCACTCCGACGTCGTCTTCACCTCGGAACTCGTCGCCCATCTCTGGAAGAGCTTCACCCAGGTGGAGCAGCAGAGAAAGTCAGTTTGCAATTGTACAATGAGGGTTAGATTGCAGTGTTCGCAAGACTGCTTAGGATGGGAAGGGAAGGGCACTAGGTCGGATGACAACTATTACGTTATTCTATAGTTCTCATCCGACACAGTGCTGTGATTTTGGATTGAGTGAAATGGGCCTTGGAAGATATCAGGCCAGTACAGGTAGTTTTGCGTATTATTTGACATTTTTTTGGTTTACATAAAAGGAAAATAGCGCTTTCCTGACCAGTCTATTTGGTGCGGCGTTATCTTTACTAGTTTTTCTTCGTTTCAGCCTGATAGAGTCATTACAGGGCGTTGAAGAAAATGAATCAGTTCATGGAGCTACAACAGAAAATCGCTGGCACGGCGAACCAAGATCCGGTGGCGATGGATGGCGCCATTGAGATGGTGGGCTGGCGACAGATGGTAAAAACTTTCCCTACACAGTGTTCGGGCAGTGGAATTGATGGCTACTGTGGAAATGTAGCCATGAGAATTTAGTAGTCAATTGGCCATTCGATTATTTGGAGCTTGATCATGTTCACTGAAACTTGAATGAGCGCTCAGGGGAGTGACTGCGGACATTTGAGATCCTTTCCAACAAAATTTTTTAAACTAGGTTGTTAGTAGGTGATCTTAATTAATTAATTACTTGCAGACGCCTCGCCTGAAGCGGGCGCTGTCGCTGGAGAAGATCGAGGACGGGTCGAAGAAGAAATTCGACGACAGCAGTAGTGAGGACGATAGCAAGAGCAGCGAAGTGAGCAAGAGGAAGAGCAAGCAGAATAGCAAGCAGAACAGCAGATCAGCCACTCCCAGACCAAGCTGGGCTGGATTGTGAGGAGGGTACTGTATGTTGTATGTGATCCCATCGGAGGAGAATCGAACAGTATCCTTCAGAATCTCCAGTATTTTTCATAGAATTTTTCAGTATGCAAACCAATTGCGAAAATATCGGAGAAAGGGTACTTTTTGGTTGTTATCCGTCCAGCAGGGCTGGATTGTGAGGAGGGTACTGTATGAGAAGCCACCGAATGAGAACCAAAAGTACCCTTCTGCAGTATTTTCACAGAATCAATTTTACAGTGTGCGAACCTATTGTGAAAATATTGGAGAATTTTTTTGGCTTTGATCCGATGGGTTCTCACCCGACCTGCAGGGCTGGATTGTGTGGAGATGTAGAGCATATTCCCATCGATTATATTGTAATAATATACCCGTCGCATGCATTAAGCAGGATTGTTCCGATCTGTACTTAATTTCAGTCATTTGTATTGCCATAACGCACTTTGCATTGTACATACAGTGTTTGCATAATTATACATTGCATTTTCATAATTGTAAATTTATCTAGCTTTAAAGTTTAAACAGCAAGCTTTATACTTGATAAACCGGTTGAAGATTGGACAATACTTGCTAAAAAACTTGGATAAGGTTGTGTCACCGAAGTTTTACTTAATGTAAGTATATACCAAATTATCATATTTAATTTGTTAGTTTTTTTACTATGAAAGTTTATCAAGCTGTTTATCAATCTGATTGTTTGCTTCAGTTGAAATAAAATACGATCAAGAATCTACTCTAACGAAAAATATCTGACTCACCGTACTCGCGAAGCGTGCCAGCGACGCGGTTACTCTAACTTACTTTGTCAAGTTTGTTTTGTTATGTTTGCACTGCGGTCTCCGAAAATTCTGTTTATCTGATGTGCCTAGACGATGCGCCTGTGTCTCCGCCACCTCACATGTCTGACATATCGATTTCAATGACGTCGCAATCGAGATATTCGAGATTCATTGCTAATGACCACTTGTTTTTCTTGCTTTTCCTAGCTAAATTCATCCAATTCCAGAGCATGGGTGGCTCGACCGACTGCTTCTCGCACGAGAACCTCCAGGGGTGAGTGGCGGACCTTGCCCTTTTACGTGCGCTGCCGCACTCTTGCTTTGATAAGCGTCTTACCGCGCGATGATCCCTCCGACTAGCGAAAATAGGGTGATTCTGCGTCAAACGAGGTGTTATCGTCAAAAGATGATGCCTAGTTGACAGTTCTATGTGCTGATCAACGCGTTGAGGATCATATTTAGTTGTATGCTTTCAGTCTCGCTGGGGAGTTCGGCAGTGACGACTTCGGGGCGGCAATCAGGGACGGCTTCGAGCAGCCGGCCTTCGCCCGTCTGCTCGTGCTGCTCGGAGGAGAGATCCGCGTGCTCTACGAGCTGTCCGAAGAGGTAGAAACCTATTACAATAAGCATGAAACATATTATTGTCTGGACTTGGCACTTTGGCTATCCTTGTTTTGAATTACATTAGGACGTATAGGGTTTCACGTTCTGTATTTCGCATAGGTCACTCTCTGAGATATAATCGGCTTAAGGTTGTCGCAGTATTTTTCCACGCCATGCTCAAACCAAGAACGCGTTCGCTCAACGTGAATTATTCACTAAAAATACTCGAATATTCGCTGAATGTGCTCCACTAGAGCGTGATTGATGTTTGGACATCGAAAGGAACGCCTTTTACGAGTAGAAAGTGACATTATGCGCTCTTTTTGATCACTCGTATGCCTCTTTCGATATCGAGTGCTCTCCTGCACTGTCTGATCGGCGAGGGACCAATTCATTTTATTTATCCGCCATGAGCAAGCACCGAGTACTAGGGAGAAATCTTCGTGAGAGTTTGGCAGATGTCCGACGTATTGAAGAGTTGGTCATGCGGTTGGGGATTCGGGGACAGTAGCAGATTGGTGGGAAAAGCATGAGGAAGGAAGAGAGACACGATATTATTCCTCGTCTCCGCAGGCATCTCTGGCCGTGCCCGCCTCGAAGGAGTCGCTTACCTCCTTCCTCTACGACCTCAGCGCATTCCTCGCGCAGCTTGGTGGGTTTATGATGATATTTTAGACCTTTAACGGTCTGTTGCCTAGATGATTTTTTTAAAAATCAATCCCATGAACTCTGTGTTTCACCATCAGATCATTGTTGAAGTTACGCACGTGTTGGTAGAGAAGGCAACACAACTTTCCGAGCTACATTTTTTGGGTTTCAAAATATTGTCATAGATGTAGCATTTGTCTACTCGATTCTCATTTCTCAATCAGCTCAAATAGAAAAAAATTTAACATTCGTTTACGCCTTCCATATATCTTGCGTAACTTCGATAATTTCCTCATGACGCTATTCCAGACTGCCCGTACGACTCTCTGTGCTGCGGTCGCATCGAGGATCGATTCGCGAGTGTCGAGGCGAGGCAGCTGCTGGTAGGCGGGTCTATGTTTCGGTGCCTGTTGGCGATTGCTTATTGACCCAAACTGAAACATAGATTTCACGGTAGCGTTCGTTTAAAAAAATCGTTTCCATTTCTTGAAGCTAGTATTTTTGTTACACTGTTGAAAAGGGCAATTCGAGTTTCAAGGAGTCCTCGTATGATGCCAGACTCAGTGATCCCCGATGACTTGAAAGTTTCGCTCAACAAATTTCCCAATTCAGATTCGCTTCCTCCTCGACGAGCTAAAATGCGCGCGACTCACGGCTACCGAGAATCTCCAGAAGCCGTCTACGGTGAGATTGTTGATTTATCTCACCTTCAGTGATTCCGTAAAAATATATTCTGATCGCGGAAGTCTCGTAATGATACGCCATCTTTGGTTGTTGATTCTGGTACCATGTGAATGCTTGCCACAAGCGGGTTTTCCACATCCGATCATTACACTCTGTTGATACTGACTCCTCAATGGATTTCAACAACAAAATAGTATTAAAGAAGCTTAGATAATACAAAGAAGTCATGGACTATGCTATCGATCTCTTTCCAGAGTGGCGACACTCCTCTGGCAGTGGGCGTGGCTGCTGCAGCTGCGACCCTCGGCCTGCAGCCGATTGGAGGGACGACGAGTGCAGTGGAGTACGTGAGGAAGATGGGAAAGAAGGTGGGCAGCGATCTACATATTTTTTATATTAAAATAAATGATTGTTTACCCGTGAAGAGACTGGTGCATTTAGGAGGCAGAATTTTGATATGGTTAGTAGTCTTAGCAAACATTCAATGATCGCTCGATAACCGAGAAAAAAAATTCATTAAATTTGTCAAACCTTTATCATTCGCTTTGCAATCGAGTAATGTAACCAGTATCTGTTTGCATCAACATTGTGAGTATGAAGACTGAGAAAAATATAATGATTCTGTCCTCGGCAGGTGTCCCGGCTCTCGTCTCCCCGTCCCGCTCCCATCTTCACAGCCGCTCTCGAGGCACATCGATGGCCGGCGATCGAAGCAGTCGCCAAGAGGATCGGACACGACTTCCGGTCGGTAACGTCACTTTTTTTGATCTAGGTGACGTGGTCAAATGCATGTGTTTGGATGTGTTGCTTGAGATGAGTGACTGTGGGATTGGCGTTGCAGTAGGTTGACATAGCAAGTTGGAGCTGTTGGCGAACAATGTTTACCAGAAATGGATTTATTTTTAAAATGATATTTACCGTTTTTCAGTCTTCGCAATCTGTACCTGCTCAAGCGACTCGAAGTCACCATGGAATCCTTCCTATTGCCAGTTTTAATATTGATTTATTTTCATTGTCTACCTATCACGTTTTTTTCTCAAAAAAACAACAAAATTACTGTAGTTCCTGATGGTGAATCAGCTCGTCTACAGTATCATTAACTGGGTCCATTACAGTAACCCGGAGGTGCGCAAGAAGGAGGCATCGATCGTCGCGCAGTCGACACCGCAGAAGGAGAAGATTGCGAGGTTTGTGAGTGATGATCGAAATGTAAATTGCTATTAGGATATGTGCCGCTTGATGGATATGGGCCATATCATATGGCAGCGCTGAAACGTGTAGTCACGTGAATTGCCAGTTGTTTTATTTGTTTACTTCTGCTATTGTGAATAGGTCGACCGCCGATTTGATGCGATAATAGTAGAAATGACATTCAGATTCGAACCACCCGGCGTTGTCGAGTTGCTAGCAGCCAGTGAGCGAAGTCTCATCATCAGGAAGGTGAGCGAGAGAGGGCTGCGATTTTTTAAAAATTGTATTTAATGAAATGTATTCTGGCAAAATTTGTTTTGCACAAAGTAGGTTAAGAACGAGTGTTGCGCCTTGAAGTCATCGGAGAGAGTGCTGGTGGGAAAATAATAATAATGTATTATGCAAAGTGCGGTACTTCAGGCGGTTGTTACGCTCGGGTCCCAAAAAATATTATCTGAAATGTGACTAGGTGAAATTATGTTTCAGAGTGATACAATAAACCAATCGTAGCACCGGGCACAGGCGGAAGTGGTTGATGATGAGAAACCTTAAAAATAGATGGAATGCGATGCTTCAGGCTGGTGGTACGCTCGGGCCGCGGTCCGCGCTGCATCCGGCGGCGCTTGCGGAACGGCCAGCGGACAGAGGCGGACGACCGAACGAGACGGAGCTGCCGAATCCGAGGAGCTTCGACCAGTTCAACAACTGTGGGTTTGCTGTTTCGCACTGGGGGGATAAGCGAAAAGTCACCGTTTCTTTACAGAATTGAAAATTGATGAGCTGAAAAAACTGTGAAATTTGCGTTTCTCATTGGGGTGATACGCAGAGCTGATTGGAAGAAATAGTGAAAGATCATCAAATTACCGCTGACAATTGCGACAATTGCGAAACCAGCGGGTGTCGTCCTTCAGAGTTGCGTGATGGTCGTTCAAACTAAAAAAAGTACATGATTTTCTAAGTCGGTCGTGGTCGTGGTGGCTTCGGAGGAGGTGGGCGAGGCGGCGGAGGAAGGGGAGGAGGAGATCGAGGAGGAAGAGGAGGAGGAGGTGGAGGAGGATGGGATGGACAGAGAATGAGTGCAGAACAACAGGTACGGTAGAGGGAGGAGGTGTACGGTAGATGGTGTTGAGGGTACTGTAGAGTGTAAACTGGACGCCGTTCTTACTGTGGGGAAAAAACTGGGTAAATTCGGGCTGTAACAGGGTTATGAACGCTGAGAGACTCCGCCAGTTTTCAGTAGGTTTTTTCCCCCTATACAATCGTGAATCTAATATTTTCTCAGACCCGTCGCGAGTACGAGCATCGTTCAGCCGGTGGCCATTGGAATGACGACCCGAGAGGAGGAAGGGGCGGAGGAGGAGGATGGAGAGGGGGAAGGGGAGAAGGAGGAGGAAGAGGAGGTGGTGGAAGGAGAGGACAGTGGTAGAAGTGGAGTGATGAGTGTGAGTAGATCATCCGGGATTGCATTGATAGGCATGTATTGTTGTTATACAGATATTTTGATAAATTATGTATTATTGTCTCGATGGAATGGTGTTTCAACAAACCGTTGTGAGCGGTTGACAATACTTGCTTGATGTCGTCTTAATTATCACTTTGATTAATGGAGCAGTGTTGAGGCCTCCGTGCCTCCCTCTCTTGCCCCTTCCCCACAGGGTCCGGCCGGCTGCCCGTCCTTCCGATCTCAGCTAGTGTGCAGTGAGGCTACAGTGGTGAGTGTGGAGCTCGAAGTGATAACGTTGCGAGGGCACAATCAATGTGTTGCTTGTGATTGTGATATCATTACATGGTTGCATTATAGAATGGGTAGTAGTGTATTTTGAAACATAGATGTTTAGAGCTGCTGAATAGACGCGACCCCACAGAATCCTGGTTAATGCTTCACTTTTCAGATGTCATCGTCGATTCGATCGGCGACGCGGCTCGCCTCCACGGTGGGCAAGCTGAAGAACGCGCAGGTGGGTAAGACGGAGAGTTTATTATTGATTCAACTAAAACCACTACACTTATCACGCTTGAAAGCGTAATGATTTGTGCTGTTAGACGAAGCATTCTTTGCAAGGAAACTCCTAAGGATGATAATTTCACTTGAGTGTAGTGTGAGGTGACAGCCCGAACAGCCAGGATAATTCTAATGAACTACGTGACATGCGCGTTGATATTTGTTGTTGTTTTTTTTTAAATTTAAGATACTATCTTCCTTACTCTAATAGTTATTCCTCTCGATTCATCCCAGGCCGCTCCTCGACTGCATGTTCTCTTGGGCGGCGACTGCTCGCCTCCCTCTTCCTCTCCTTACTCGTCGCTGACGTCGATCCGAGTCTCGACGACGTCGGTCGTCAATCAGTACGACAAGATACACACGGAGAAGCAGGCGAACGAGGTCAGTGAGATGGGAGATTTAAGAGGGTGGCTGAGGTTTCAGTGAGGGTGTAAGAGGTGAAACGGACTAATTTGATTAATGCTCTGTAGCGATCAATTAAAAAATGTTTTTACCAGTCAATTCGGGCGTACTATATAATCGTATATCTGGTGACAAAAACCGTTCCCTGACTCACCTAAAGTGTCACTGACGCATTTAAAGTGTCACTGCTGCAGGTGGTGTCTCGGTTGTCGTGCGACGAGCGACAGTTGCTGTTCACTGCACTCAAAGCGGGACTGTGCGAGGAGGATGGTGCGACGACTGCAGCACAGGGAGAGGAGAGCGGAGAAATCAGCAAGGCTCAGACCAAGGTACGGTAGGGTTGCGGTAGCTAGTTACTGTAGTCGACTAACGATCAGCTACCGTATCTCTCAGGCGTTGTTCCTCGTGAACGGGCTGCCGTTCATCGCCTTCGGCTGCCTCGACAACATGATCATGATCATCGCAGGAGAGTACATTGATCAGGTGAATACGGTAGCCTAGTCGATCGATAAGTCGATAAATTGAACTTATCATGCGGTAAACGCTCAACTGTGAATAATTTTTGATGGCGTGCTTATTCTGAATTTAGATTACGTTGTTAATGTTAAAATTGTTTTCGAAAAAACATTTGCATTCGGGCTGCATGATTGATAGAAGATGACAGCGGAGACGCTGGGTTCGTATTCTTCCCTCTAGGTAAAACATAGAATTTTCCTCAGTACTTTCTAGTTACTTACTGTGCACTTATTCCCACCAGTTGAATTGGTTGTAGTATGATAAGGATCATCGGTGAAAATAACAACATTCAAATACACTTGCAGTCGCTGGGGGCGTGGCTTGCTCTCTCGACGATGGCAGCTGCAGCACTGGGCAACCTCATCTCGGACGTCGCCGGAGTCGGACTGGCGCACTATGTGGAGGTGAGCTTTCATGGAATACTGGCCAAACCTTCTCAGAGGAGGCAGTAAAAGACAGTGACTAGTAGACAGGGTGAAGCACTGAATTGGTTACGTGGAGGTGATATTTGATAGAGCATCAGCACATGCTTCACTAGAGAAACAGTGAAAACAGCAGTTAGTATACCAGGTGAAGCACTGAAGTGACTGCTGAAATTTGGTTTTATTTCTCTTCAGATCGCAGTCGGTTGGGCGGGCATCAAGCACCCAGTTCTCACTGCCAAGCAACTCGAGAGTGGAAAGGTACGGTAGCGGGGGTAATCATTCGAGGGAAGTTCGATATTTGTCTTTTTCGTGATTTCCAGGCTCGTTTCACGACCAACGCGGGACGCGCGATCGGTCTCTCGGTGGGCTGCATCATTGGAATGTTCCCGCTCCTTTTCTACGATGAGGAGAAGAAGGAGCACAAGGCTCCCGTCACGAAATGAGAGGAGTACGGTAGTTGCAGTCCCCTCCCCCCAAGAGTACCGTTACCACGTATCGATTGGTCCTGTAGATGTAGCTAAATTGTAGATAATATAGATATAGTATATAGTATCGATTTGTATATTGCACTGTAGATTGGCTGTACCGTATTCGCACTCGAGTACGGTATCATTGTTTCACAATCTTTCTCTCTAACCACACTTATTCGCACAGCACTGTATCACTTATAGACACAGATGTTACACAGTATTTCTATACGAGATTACGGTATTTATCGATCGGCCTTGTAAGTCTAGATGCCATTTGTCCAGTTATGCCCGCCCAGTGTATCTATCACCTACCATCATATGAATGTCTTCACCGTGCCATGACAGCAGCTCCTGTATATTGTGCTCTATCGGTAGATACGCCATCCATAGATTGAATGCTCAAGACCTAATCTAGTCAACGACACACTGTAAATTGCCAATAAAGTATGTTTAATGTGTTTGCTCAAAAGAAGGTAGACGCGGTTCTAGTCCGTGATCAGAATATCAGTAACCGGTAGTCAGTGTGGATACCGTAACCCGAGTGCTTGCAGGTACGGTATGAGCAGCGGGGAAAATGCGACCTACGTAGCTGATCTCGAACCGGTGCTGTAGCTACTATTGATTTTGAATTTGATAGGACTGAAAGTCTTGTGCTTTACTAGTATTTTAAATAAGCGCTCAACGAGCAGTCGTATCGTTCGTGTGATAGAAGAGACAAATACTACGATATCGAGACCCCCATCTTAATCCGTTGCCTGATCTTCAGGATCCATTCGACCCGATCCTCTTCGTGAATAAGATGGTGTGGCGCCTCACTAAAGATCTGCCGGCCATCGATCCAATCGTGCTGAAGAACCAATTGGAGGATGAAATTGGCACTCTGCAGAATATCACCGACGACTTCACGGTGAGTGACATACACGATTCTACCCATAGGTCATAAAATTTCGTCCTTCCATTTTTTGCCGACATGCAAAATTCCGTTTGAAGACATGCCCTTTGGCGTATTTTCGAGAAAAAAGTTCGCTCGCGGGTTAACTCATACATTTTTGCCGACGTGGTTTTCCAACTTTTGCCGATATAATAATGTGTAAAATCACGATGTATTTGACCTATGATTCACCCGTATCTCTCATTACTGTAGAATAATTTTATGATCGATTTATGATTTTTAGAAAAAATGTTTTGCCCAAGGAACTGGATCTGACCCAAAGAAAAACTGGATCTGACCCAAAGGGTTACGGTAGTCAGTCGGGTACTGTACAATTGATTGGCACGGTATCAGGTCGATTGGACACGGTACCAGAACTTAAAAATAAAGTTAGTTCGCGACAATCGGGATTACGGTAGCGATATACGGTATAGGGGGAGAGGTAGCGGTCTCGTTATTCTCTCGATACCTCTCGCTACGTTCGCTTTCCCACGCGCCCACGCCCTCGAATATCATGCACTAGGTAGGATGAGAACTATGACGTTATGCCGCATTTGATATATCAAAGGCGGCATGACGTCAAAGTTCTCATCCGACCTAGTTCAAGCAGTATTCATTTTGCAGCGGAAGCTGCGTGTTCTGGAGCAGGAGCAGGGGGCTGCGAAGCGAGACTACGTGCAGCAGATGCAGACATTGCACGAGAAGAACTCGGACGCGGTCAATAAGATCAAGGTACGATAGGATGTTTATACTGTAGTGTAGACAGCGATCGAGAAGTGAATGTTGGCTAATGATGGCGTAATCGGCCTCTCGATTGCAGCAACTGGACGCGACGATGCAGACAGTCTCGAGCAAGGTGATCCATCTGGGAGATCAGCTGGAGTCGGTGAGGAAAATCGATAATTCATTCTTTAACATGCCGAACAATGTATTGAATGCGTATTAAAGTTTGTTATCGCGAAATACCCTGAACAGATTGCCGCATTTCGAATATTGACTTTCATACGTTATCGATGAGACCAGACAGAAACGGCGGTTGTGTTTATGTGCTTCGGGATGACATTGTTTTCGCTCCAAGTTTACGTAACCCAATAGTTTAACCTAGCCAGATTGCTATGATTCTTCACAAACAAGCACCGAATGCAGCGTTCTAAGTACATTAATTAATTACCAACTCTTCGCAGGTGAATGCTCCTCGTCAGCGTGCGCACGACACGCTGCAGTTGATCGCCCACTTTGACGAGTTTCTCTCCGATCAGCCACTCAACTCCGCTCTCTTCACGGATCCAGATAAGGTAAGTAGGAAAGTGTGGGGAAAGCTGCTCAGATTCGTCTAACGTTGCTGATGAATGACGTATCTAATCGTTGAAGTGGAAATTGTGAAACACCGATGTCGATAATACCTTTGAATTTTCGGAAATCGAATATTTAGCTGAAGATTTTTTTTTCTTTTTGTGAAAATGAGCTTATATTCGAAAAGGTGCAAAAAATATTTTTGTCAGCTGCTCGAGTCCGCCGATCTCATCCACAAGCTGCACTCGATCTCACAGGAGCTGAGCAGGGACAAGTACGCGGCAGTGCAGGCGAGAATCGCACATCGGTTAGTGAAATGGGCGGTGCTTAATGAGGAGAATGAGAGGATATTGTCATTATTTGAACTAGATTGGTTGGTTAGAAATAAGACCATGGAGGTTGAGTTTGGGGTTTCACGCATTCACTATCTTCAAGTGTGCACATGTTGGTCAATCGTTCTCTGGGCCATAGATGAAACGAATAAACCACTTCCGGATATTGCTTCTGAGCTATGTCTTTAGTTATTCGCGCCTATCTTTTGTGCCATGAAAAGTCAGACGAAAAGAGAGAGAGAGAGAGAGAGAGAGAGGACGAGGGATAACCGACTCGTCTCCAATCATTTATCCATTTCCTCTGCAGCTACGCCGAGGTGGAGCAGCTGCTGATGGGCGAGTTCCTGCAGGCGCAGAATCGGAGGAACGACAAGCAGATGGCAGCAATCGCCAAAGTACTCTGCGAATTCAAGGTGAATTCGTGTTCCTGGTTTCCTTTAAATCTCAAGTTTGACCTGTTTGCAAAACTAGTTGCAAAAAAGTTGTGAATGTGAAGAAACTTGGTGCTTCGGTGCTGTGAAGGTGATTCTTGAGTGAGCAGTGGGAATTCTGGCAATATGTCCTGGATTTATTTTGCTAAACACAATGAAAACGACTAGATCGTGAAAGGCTCGAGAATTTTTTATATTAAATAGTTAAATTATTTAAGCGATTTAAAATATAATTGCAGGGCTACAGTGCGTGCATCGATAAGCACATCGAATTCCTGTGCTCGAACTTTGGCCGAGCGGATCGGAGTGAGAAGATCTACGAGGATGCGCTGCAGTTGGTGAGTGGTGGCGATTATCTCGGCACTTCTTCGGTTTCTGGCCACCACCCCCCCCCCCTCTTCTCCCTCATCTAGTTCACTCATTTCTAGCTATTCCTCCCTGATTTTCGGCCGCTCCCCTCCTCAATGATGGGAGGGAAGGGTCGGAAGAAACCAAAGAATTGCCTTGCTTGTAGATGATGCACTGTTGAACGAATGACAAGTTAGGCTTAAAGAACAATTTTATCGGAAAGCGGGAAATTACGTGAAAAAAATTACATTGTACATAGTATTTGGACTCCAAAGGGTGCTTGATGGTAATTAGTATTTCTCCCAAGCGATCACCTGTAGCTTGACGCATAAAAACATATTTTCGATTCCTTTGATGACACCCATGCTAATTACCTTAGCTCTGACTGCAAAGAGCAAGTATTCCGCTAAATTGGAAATTTTTTGCAATTGCCAGATTTGCGCTCCACATGGTCCTTGAGAGTATTGAAATTTTTCTCCACCGATCTTACATCATTTCCATTGAAAAAATATTATTCATATTTGGCATTCGCAGGTTAAATCGTCGAAGCCCCCGATTTTTTTTGATTAATTTGTCGCGTTTCAGAATTGCGCTTCTCACGTTGTTGAGAATAATGACGGTTCTCTTTCAGTCTTATCACTGTGACTTCGAGTGGATAAAACTTATTTTCACTTCTTTGCAAAAGCAAAATCATCGCTCTCAGGTGAAATCGTCGAAGCCCCGCATCGAGTCGATCTTCCCCCAGCCACAAGCCGTAGTGCAGAAGCTAGTGCTCTTCATTTTCACCGGCAAACTGAATGTGAGCTTCTTTCCACTTTTCTTGTTTTTCAATTTTTTGAAACTGATGCCGTTGAAAAGGTCGAGCTGAAGAGGAAATGTTTGTATTCCCGCAATTTCATATCTCGGCTCCCAGTAGGGATAGCGACTTGAAAATTGGAATATGGGGTGTAAATGGATTTTATTTCATCTTCTCGACTGTTCAACTTGCTCAGTTTTGTTATATCAAGGGATTAGTGATCTGTTACGAGGAAAGGGCACTAGGTCGGATGAGAACTATGACGTCATTCCGTTTTTTGATATATCAAAGGCGGCATGACGTCATAATTCTCATCCGACATAATGCGGAATCAGTAGTACACGGATTGTTCAGGAGACGATCCGCGCGAAGCTGAACGAGTACAAGGAGGCGGGCGAGTTGAAGCTGTATCTGGAGGGACTGGAGAAGGAATTCGCCAAGTACAGTAGGAGGGGATACTGTAGGAAGGGAGAAGAAGCAAGTCTCCAGTAGATAATGGCTGGAATTGTGAAAAATTGTTACAAATAGGTGGAGTGGGAGAAAATGATTCTCCATCACAACCAGCAATATTGAGGATGCACGATATAGTATTGAGCCGAAAACAACTAATCCAATGATCGATGGACAAAGGAAAAAATATAATTATATTCCCGATGTACTGATCTATCTTCTCGCTTGCAGCACTCGCAACTTGTGTCGTGAGTTGGAGGGGCTGCATCTGTCGTGCGACGCAGCCTTCCTCAAGGCACTCACCAGGAACATCTTCGGGTCGTATCTGCAGACGTGAGTGGGATACGGTAGGGAGGAGGGAGGAATCGCGAACTGAGTGACAGAAGACATTCGTAGTGCGGATTACTTTATGGTGATTATTGCGAAAAAAATAAAACAATTTTTTTAAACCATAAGTGAAAGAAACAGTTGGCTCATTTCGCGTTCATGAAACTTCATTGTATTAATCTGAGTGCTAAACATAAAACCTGCTGATTCCAAACTGACTTTTCACATGCAATATCTCCCTCTTCTCTTTCCAGTTACGAGAAGGACGAGTTGGCGCACCTCCGCAAGGCGTGCTCGACCATCCTCGGCCGATTCTACGATGACCTCAAGCACACGAAGAAGGCGATACAGACGGGAGACAAGTGAGTGCGGGGGGGGGGGGGGGGGGGGGGAGGAGTACAGTGTAGAAGGATGGTTGATTGGATGGCATACATTGATTGGCATTTTTTCGGTTTCTGGCCACCCCCCTCATCTAGCTCATTCATTTCTAGCTAGTCCTCCCTGATTTAAACAACATGTATAATTGTAGACTTTCTGAGTTGAAGCGCGACACGCAAGCCCGCTTCTTCACGGTGGAGGACTATGGAGGTGAGCATGCATTTTCAAGCCCTCTTATTCCGAGGGTATCCACTTTAACATAATTTAGTCTACCCGGTCTAGGAGTAGGCGCAAAAGATGCGCCGTGGTGTGCCGATAACAATTAACCTCCTTGGGAGCCATTTATATTGTTTCGCCGAGGTTAACGAAAATGCGGGAAAGTGTGACGTAATTGTTGCGAGCGTGAAAGGAGGAGTTGGATGATGGCCATGTTGTATTGTGTTGCGAGAGCGTACCACACAAATGGGAAAATTCATGTCGACGAAGGCACTAAGTCGGATTAGAACTGTGACGTCATAATTCTCATCCGACCTAGTGCCTTCGTCGACGAACAGTGGCTGACCGTGTCATCGCGATCGCAAAACTGCAAGTAAACTTCAAACTTCTCCAGGAGAGACGTTCCTCGATGATGCAGTCGTCATCATGCTCATCAAGGATCTGAGGGACGCCTACGCAAGGGCAGCACTCGTGAGTGACCAAAAATCGAGGAAGTGCCAAATCTTTGTCATCTCACGATCGAGGCGCCTTTAGATTGAGTAATGAAACGCCGATGCTAAATGACTGCGAATTACATCGTTTCTTTCTCTCCCTAAAATATTGCTTTAATCAAACCCCCACACCTTCCTTTTCAGTTGTGCGAGGCAGGCGAGCAATGTGCCCGTCAGACAGAGGCCATCTTCGATGTCATGCTGCAGTACATCCATCACGAGCACCTCGATTATGCCGTGGAACTGGCACTCGCGGGTACGGTAGAAGGCTGTTGGGTGAAGGAGGGGGATGATTGCAAGTTGTTGCGGAACTGGATGGCACTGGCGATCGGTTATATGAGGCGATGCTCGTTGCAGGAATCTCGCTGGCTGAACCAAAGGTTGAGCCGCCCGCCTACATTTTTAAAGTTGTTAATCAGGTATAGTTCAAAAAAAAATTTGCCGTCACACTGGATGTCGTACTTTTTAAAGAGTTGCCACAAAGATATGCAAGGAAGGTAGTGACTGTCGAAGTAGGCAGAATGTTTGGAAATGTGCTCACTTGAATGAGAGATGAGACAATCTCCGTCTATTGCAGAACACGACCATTATGCATCAGATGACGGAAGTGTACGCGAAGGTTGTGCAGCCTGCACTCGCGTTAGTTTGTGATTCGATTACCGTAATCGGGGTTACTGTAGCCGCATTTTATTATGTACACCAATCCTTGCGCAGATTTCCCATGGATAAGATTGTCTAAAAACATCAGTTGCTGATAGCTTGAGGCATACGGTAGTCGTACTCGATCGATTGCAGTGATTCGATCAACGAGCAGTCGTCGGTGCACAAGAAGTGGCTGAATGCGATGCGAAGTCTCGAGTCGAAGCTGAATCTCGGCCTCGAGCGACAGATCAATGCAGTGAGTTTGCACCTGTCCTAATGGCAATTTACGGTAGGTCGCTCGTAGTTTACGATTATCAGCATACACGAGGCATGGTGGGAGAAATTGTGAAACATGTGTGAATAAAAGTTATTATGATTTTGTTGTAAATACACTTCCGAGAGAGCAATTATTGCTGTAGGATTTGCTAGTCCCTAATTGATTTAGCGCTGAAACGTGAATCTCAATATATTTGATTAGTGCAATTTTGAATATTCTTTTATCATCATAGAAGGGTGATGATTTCTTTGAAGGATAAATAACTACTTTCGTAGATCATCGGCTACTCTCGCTTCCTTCTCAATCAGCAGAAGAAGGCTGACTTCGTGCCCGAGTCACTCGCACTCGAGGGATCACAGGTGGGTCTTTTATCCTGGGGAATATCATACATTTAGAGGTTTTTTTTTCTGACAATCGTTAGCGCTCAATGAGGATAGCATTCAAAACCTTCATTCTACAATCCTTGATGCTAGAAAGCGAAATGTAGAAATATAAAATGTGATGAACGATTTTGGAATAAAGTACAGATAACGTCGATTCATTGAACGTTCGTTCCTTGGGCTGCATACACACTATATATGAAACACGAACAAACCCTCGGTTCAAGTCCACATTTCAACGTGAAATTTCATTCTACAAAGTGCATGGTCGCGAGAGGCATAGTGAGTAAATTTGTGCGTGCCCATCTATCTAGAGAGATCGCAAACTAGAGGCAAGGTGGTCGATTGCAAAATGACTCTAGAGAGAGGCCTCCTTCTTCAGGCGTGCACTACAATCTGCAAGTTCCTCCGAGTACAGGCTGAGAAGATGGAACAGGACGAGAAAGGACTGGACGGCGAGAATCTAGCGTCAGTTAAACTGTGTTTGACCAGTTTATTCTTTTTCTGCGTTTCACGGTCTCGACAAAGGGTAGAGGTGGAATAGTTGCGGTTGCTGCGTTGTCACTCCTTAGAAAAGTTGAAAAAAATATGTTTTTTTTTTTTTAAATTCCTACATCCATAATAGTTGAGTCTTCGGTTGTCTTACATTTTGAATTTGAGAATGTATTTGGCTGGTGCAAAAGTTTCTTTACAAAAATATTTCCTGAGGGTATATCTTAGTTCGCTCGAGAGCAATCCTGATATGGGCTTTCCTGTTATATTAGTAGATGTCCACTTTCCATATTGCCCCTCATGTAATGATGCGCTGCTCATTTCAATAGCTGCAATTTCGAAAGTGCTGATCTCGAAATTGTATCGACGAAATAGGTCTTTTCCTCCCCATAAGGTTGCCAAGAGATTCTGAAACTACCATTTCAAATGTTCGGTGGAAGCTCCACCCCCTATTCATTAGTTTTTCAAAAGACCGAACTTGGGAAGTCTTTCACTTAAAATGTATGATAGGTTTTGTTGAATACCCAAAAAATACGAATTTTGCAAATTTTTGGATAACAATATTTTCCCGACGATCGAAGCTATACCGATTCGATGCAATCATATGGTGGTGGTACCCCAATACTGCCTTAAATAATTCCAGAACAGCTTTTGACAATAGCGAAACGTTTACGAGAAAATTTGAAAAATTTCTTGTAAAGAAACTTTTGCACCAACCTAATAGCTTGACAAGCCTGAAAAAAAATTCCAATTTCATTTCAGGGCAGTAATGAACGAGTTGGCTCTTCGCTTCTACCGCCTGCTCCTCGCGCACATCCAGCAGTTTTACGTGAGTGATGGAAGAGAAAGGAGAGTACGGTAGTGGAGAGATACTGTAGCGATATCGATTGATATTAGCTTGGCTATTGTATGCCCTCAAATTCCATCTCCTTACAGTATAACATGGGTGGCGGCATGATGCTGGTGTGCGACCTCAACGAGTATCGCAAAGTGATCGCCCACTGGAGGTATATTGTAGTTATAAATTAAATTCTCTACTTTCTGAGTATGCCCATGTAATTCAGTTAATTGATGACGAGGCAAGTGCATTGAGAAAATCTTGTTGAGAATATTTAAAATCACATTTGTGTTTCAAATGTGCTCTGTTAGTGTCTGAAGTTGTGGATCGATGGAGGCTTTGAGTGGGCAAGAAGATATTGGATCTTTGATCTTTGATCATTTGAACAAAACCTATTATTGGCTGCTCTTAGATTCCCGGTGCCCAGCACAGCGCCTGGTGCAGCAGCTGCAGCTGCGACTGCAGGAGGAGAGACGGTCGTCGACCCGAGACAGATGTTGTGAGTTATTGAATCAGCAACCGAGGAAACATTGGGTTTCCCGATCGACTTCGGTTATCCAGATTGGGTGAAACAGCAAACTGACCAAAACAAAATTCTGGGTTTTCTTGCGGGTTTTCGAATGTCATTGAGAGGAATACTTCTAGATGCTGTGATGCATGAATTCACCTGTCGAAATGGGCACTATGACGCTATGACGCCTTTGATATATCAAAAACGGCGTGACGTCACAGTTCTCATCCGACCTAGTGCCCGTAATGTGAGATTCTGAAAAATATTCTAAATTTGCAGTGACCACCTGCACGCGCTGGCGAATCTGCTGACTGTGCTGCCGGAGAACGTCCAGAGCTCGACGCACTCGGCACAACTCGACGGTGTGAGTGGAGAATATGATATTTGCTCTTTGGTCTTTGAACTTTGATCTTTGGTCGTGATGTGTTGGCAATCTGTAATATTCCATTGTTTTATCTCTCTGTAATGGACTAGCGCTAATGTCGATGATCTTTGATCTTTGGTCTCTTTTATTGATAATATCTCGTCTTCTACTGTTTGATTTCTTGTTAAATGGTAATTGAAAGGTCTTGAATATTGTATCGAACTTGATCTTTGATCTTACAATTGCAGCTCTCGGACGCCTCGCTCATCAACACTTTCCTGCAGCTACGCGTCGACTACCGTAACCTCAAGTGGCGGCCGTAGTCAATCGATCTATCAATGATCGATAATCAATTTACATACAGTATACGATTGCCCTGTTGTGATCTGATGACTTGCTACTTATTGACCAATTTGAGATAAATTGTAGTAAGATTCATAGATTTGTCAAATTACGATATACGCCTGTTTTGCTCTAATAATTGTAAGTAATTTATTCAGTTGCTTTGCGTCATCGGTATAAACGAGTATTTTTAAGATAATACTGTTTTTCGAGGACGAGAATTGGTTGCATGTCCAGTTGTGTATCTGTTCATTTTGCTTGACAGCGGCATCGTAAGCTCGCGAGCTTACAGTATGCTGAGAGCAAGATCAGTTACCACTTGGTGATATTGCGTTTCCGAGTCTATACGAGAGCACCAGCGTATTCGTTAATATGGAATTTATTTCAGTAATGGCTGCACCGGAAGGACAAGTGGACAGAGCTGCGATAGCACTCAAGAAGAAGGACCTGGGTGAGTAGTGGAGTGATGTGATTGCTAGAGCTCTCACATCACTCATAGTGTCGTGTTACGTTGACAAGGAATTATACAGGAATTACGAGTAATGTTCGTGCAATAGCTATCAAATTTCGACGCTTGGGTAGTTTATAAACGGAAGTTGAACTATAAAGTACATCACTGTATCGTTTGAGGCAACGCTGCCTTCAAGGAGAGACGCTACCACAAGGCGATCCAGCTGTACACGGAGTCGCTCAGAATGGAGCCCAACCACCTGGTCTTCGGTGAGTGAGGGCGAGAGGTAGAGGAGATACTGTAGATTATTGATCCGTTCCTTTGCCAATTGCCTCAGGACGCTCACTTGAATGACCTTCTTCGATGTATGGAATATATCCCAAACGTTTCATAGATATGTGATTTTGCTTCAATAGCAGTGTTTATACAAACAACTAAAGCATTATTTGGCATGGTACTATAGTGGTTCTCATGTATGGACAATGAAAATAAGAAACGATGTAAAAGTACATCCAAACGGTTTGAATGAATGGCCAATTTAGGCAATCGTGCACAATCGTTCATCCACCTCCATCAGTACGAGCTCGCACTGAGGGATCTGAACGAAGCGATGAGAATTAACTCGACTTTCGCCAAGAATATCAACAGGTTAGAGGAGAGGGATACGGTAGTGAGGGGAGAGAGTACAGTAGAACTGATGGTACAGTGGGAGTCAAATATCGTGAAATCTTCTATAGAAAAAAACGAATTAATACACGGCTGATGAAAGTTGCCTGGTGGTTTTAAGATGAGTAGGCATATCAAAAGTAATAAGTGTTATACCATTCCTCTAACATTTTTTCATCATGACCAAATTACAGGGTGGCTGATAAATATTGTACCCCTTTTAATTTTTTTAAATATCTTCACAGGCGTAATTGCTTCAAATTTTGCTACTATATAGTTAAGCGACATAAGTGATTACTCCATAAATATGAGCTACAGAATTAAATTATTTCCATAGTTACAGTTTGTGGTACATTTTATTTGCGATTTAGGTGATTTTGTGGCACGTAAACCTTTCTGTGATTTTATCACTTCTTTCAATGAGAAACTAAATACAGGGATCCTCATTTTTTTCTACAAAGCTGAGCCATGTACATGTCCAAATCTGTGTTAAAGTGCATGATCAGGCACGGAACTTTTTCAGAAACATTTTTTTAAAATTCCATGCGATCGGCGCTCGATAAATAATTTATGATTTAGAAACTGCCTTCTTCAAACATGACAGTTACCATTAGTTATTTCGAAAATGTGTGTCATTAGTTGAGGAATATTGATTCGGAATCACAATAACTTGCGAAGGCTGCAAAGTGGCCCTTTGAGTGACAAGTCCATGCGCCTAACTTTGTCATTAATTCATCGTGCCCATTCGATTTAATGCGTCAAAAATCATAGTTTGCTTCTATTGAAACTCATGCAAAGTTATAGGCAGTGGTATGCTATGAAAGGTTAAGCTTTTTAAAATGCGCACCCACGGCTAGAAATCTACGCGACCCCGGTAGCCAGCAAGTTGGCGACCGAGGGGGGAGGCCGCTAGCTGTAAATGTTGTGGCCCCAGAGGTGTTTAGTGCCCTTAATCCCCCCCTAAACCTTTAAACATGCCCCTAAACCCCCCTAAATATGGCCCCTAGGCCCTAAATTTTACAACTGGCGACCTCCCTCCCCGGGTTTACGTAACCCCGCTAAACCTCGTTTAACCCTCCCGGTAGCAAAACGGGGGCCCGCCCGTATCCGCTACACGCGGCCCCGGGCCATTTAACCTTTCAAGCCCATCACTGCGATAGCTATTTCGCTAAATACAATTAGAAATGAGTGGTGCAATATTTATCAGCCACCCTGTAGTCCTAATTGCATACATATTTTTAATTTCTGTATTTGTACTTAATATTCTAAATTCCTTGTGTTTCCAGACGCGCGAAGGTGCTCTCCCAGCTGGGGATGACCAGTGAGGCGATCAAGGATTCCGCCGCCGTGCTCCGACTCGCGCCCAAGGACAAGGCAGCCCATGCCGAGGCAATGACTCTCAACGGGAAGGTATACGGTAGGGATACTGTAGAGATGAAGATGGGAATGTGATCGTGGAGTGATTTTATTTATTTTTTATTTTTAAAAATCTTCAGGAAAACGCTCGCATTTCATTTATTTTTTATTTTTAAAAATCTTCAGGAAAACGCTCGCATCGTGGATGTGAAGCAGTGGAACAGCGGGGAAGAATTTGAGGAGGACGAGATGGTGAATTTTCTTTAAAAATACCTAATAAAAAATTGGCACTACGTTGCATGAGAACCCACCGGGTGAGAACCAAAAATTGGACCCTTCTGTAGACTTTCAGTGGGTTCTCATCCGACCTTGTTCGAAAAAATCACGAACCGTGAAATAGTCATTCATATACTAAATTACTAAATTATGCTAAATTCAGCTGCTTTCAGATCGAGATCCCGATCACTAGCTTGGAGCAGCCTACGGATTCCTCAGCCACTCCTCCTACCGTATCCTCCGAGGAATCGATCTCTGAGACGACCATGCCCCCTCTCACCGATGCTCTGCCTGCTGATGCTGTCGTGGATACGGTAGCACCAGCTGCTCCGTCGTCGGAGGATACGGTAGAGAAGAAGGAGGAACCCGTGGAGGAGCCTACCGTACCCGCTGTGGACACTGTATCCGAAGTTCTGTCGTCGGAGACGGACACGGATTTGGTGACCGTACTCGAAGGAGCTCCCGCGTTGAATGATGATGAGGTCGAGGATACTGTAGCACCGGTGGAAGATACGGTAGAGCAGAAGAAGGAGGAGGAGGACGAAGCTCGTCTCACGGAGAAGGATACTGCTCCCGAGGATGCTGATGCCACTTTGGAGGACGAAACGGCACTCGAGGATACGGTAGCTGTCGAAACCGTTTCTCCGTCGGAGGATACTGTAGCTCCGCTCGCGGCTACCGTACTCCCGACCTCTCCCTCCATGTCCACCAGATCTTGCACGACGACCACGAAGACCTCCGATGAGACCTACTCTTCCGCTCTTGGTGAGTGGTGAAGAGTACTGTAGTGGTGTGATACCAGGGGTTTCATATTCATCGCCTGATGAGAAATGGCGCGGATAAACGCTTTTTCAGAGCCTGGTAGCAGGACCTCCAATGAGACATACGCGAAAGCTAATGGTGAGTGGTGTGGTGTACGGTAGTAGTGTAGTATGTGGGTGTGATATCCCATTAATCGCCTCTTGATACGTTAATCAGAAATTCGATTTGCAGAGCCCGAGCGCACGAGTTCGAATGCATCGTGGGATGAAATGAAGGACGCGAGCTTCTCATCCATATCCGGTGTGTTTCGAAATAATGATTTGGTTTGTAATTCATCTCAACCTATTCAGACATCGGTTCGAGTGTGGCGTCTGCTGATAATTACACAAGTAAGTGAGGAAGAGGAACACTGTGGTTATGGTAGAGATGATCGAAACAATTTTTGGTGAAGCCCTGAGTAGTGTGCAATGAAGCAACAAAGGAACTAGTGAAAATTGAGGATTGACTAGGATTGAGGGAATCCTGAGGTATGGTAGATAAATATTGATCGATTCCAGCCTCGCCTACGACTCCGAAGGAAACGGAAGACGAGGAAGAAGAGGAGACGCAGAGAAATGTGACAGCGGAAGGATCTGATCAAGGTACCATTTTCGAATTACATGGATTATGGCAGTTCTAAAACAAATATTTTCTTGTGTCGCCATTGGTTATTCCTGGTTGTTCAATGTTGGAGTCGTAGACTACAATTGGACTGTTGATTACCAAGGCGATTTGATTGGACAGAAGGATAGGGAAATATTAAACATTTATCGTGGTACCACAATTTTCAGTGTCGATTGCCGAATCCTCCAGCACTGCCTCCGTAATCGCCGAGACTACGCTAGAGCAGAAGAAGGAAGAAGAGGTTGCTATAGTCGAGAAGAAAGAGGAAGAGGCTACCGTACTCAAGAAGGAAGAGAAAGAAGCGACTGTACTCGAGAAGAAAGACGAGCAGGCTACCGTAGCCATGAATAAGGATCAGGAGGTTACGGTAGTGGAGAAGCCAAAGAAGGAGAAGAAGGGAAAGAGGGAGGTCAAAGTGGCTGAGCCATCGGTCGAGAACCCTCCTCCTGCCAGGAACTTCAGCGATTTCTGCTCCCATTTCTCCCATCTTAAACACAACTCGAAGGCATTCGGGAAGTACTTCCTTGTGAGTGATCTTTGATCTTTTGTATATGGCTCTACTATTATTTAATTACCATTCCGATCGAACAAAAGTATTCAATCTGTGTTTGTAGTCTAATCTGATCTTCGATCTCCCCTCTTTCAGTCGATGTCTCCCTCCTCTCTTCCCTCCATTTTCTCGAATCTTCTCGACGTCGAACATCTGAAGGCGATCGTCGATGGACTCACGGAGACTGCCAATGACGGTGAGCGAATGTCGTGTAATTAAAGTTACCGGACGAGAACGAAATTGACCCCCTATTTTTTTGTCCTCCATCCAGAGATCGAAAAGCCATGCTGCGCAAATAGTTTAAAATTTTTATTTTATTTATTTTTGAAAAAAACGTGCCGCATTTTGATGATTCTAATTATTCTCGACGTCCTCTATCCAACGGTGTATCAATTTTTACCTTGTGCTCATCACCGGGTAAAATAAGCGTGCCCGCTAATCATAACGTGAAAATCGGATTTCGAGACTGCGGTAGGTTTTTCTCAGCTGCGGCACGTTTTCCCAGAACGGGACCACGTTTGTATTTATTCATTCAATGGGGCCGATAATGTTATGGAGAAAATTCGATGTGTTTGCTAATGGAGGGTACGTTTTTTGACATGTCGATATCTACCTACTTTTCGATCTATGCCTCCATCGAATAGCCGATGGCTGAATTAGTTGAGAATGAATATACAAAAATGCTAAAAATCAACAATAGCCTCAAGGGAAAGCCGGAAATGATCAGCGTAATCCCGCTCTCTCTCACTTTTGCATACTCTCTCGTACACGCGACGAGATCAGGGTCAGATCAGGGTTTCGTCCTCGTCCGGCAACTTTAATAGCACGGTTCTTTTGCTTTGTTTTCGCATCAACTATATGCTTCCATTTGTGAGAAGTAATATGATTTTCTCATAATGAATTGAGTTGGTTATACTTGGTTATTCCATTTACTTCCAGTGATCTTTGATCTCTCTCATTCAGAGGTGGCTGATCTCTCTCTCATCTCTTCTTCACTCTTCATCGTTTCTCTTCTCCCTCGCTTCGATCTCCTCGTTCTCTTCATGAATGACGACGATAAGAAGAGTAAGTGGAATGAGGATTACTGGCAGAACAATTTAATGAATGGCCGTGTAGAATAGATGGCGTATTTCTTGAATTATGAGGGTTTACGTTTTTGCAATATTTGATGTGTTGCTGTATTTAGTTGATATCAGCAACGTACTGAGAAATGAATCAATGTCGATAACTTTTCGGCTATTAATTATATGTAAAATATTTTAAATGGAATGCTTTCCAGAGGCGTTCGCGCTCATCGATCTCCTCCCGGCTACTGCAGAGACAAAGCAGATTCGAGACCATTTCGAATAATCGACTAATACCGTACCCCCAGAGTACCGTACCCCCTTACGTTTTACCGCTTTTACCTGTTCTGTTATCTCGCTTACCTCCCCGATGTTGTTCAAGTGTGACGGGTATTGCCATGATATTCAGTTGTTCTCCCTCTGTTGATAAGTTATCTGATAAAGTTACGTTTATTGTTTAGTGCATTTTCGACTTTTCCTTCACAGTATGAATGATTCTGTTTGCCACCAAGAATCGAGTACGGTAATCGTCCGGAGTCAATACCAGAGAAGCATCGGAGAAATTCTAATCAACGTAGGAAAAACGCAAAAAGCGGACTGGGTCCTGATTGTCGGTGCTTAGGCGGCTTGAGTTTTGCTCCTAGGAGTGGGGCGGGCATGGGTATAGCCAATCGCTGGGACTCCTTCCCATACCGAGAGATTCAATCATCGGGATTGGCTCACCCTTCTTTTGCCCAGGAAGAACAGAGTTGAACTGCTTGGTCCTTAATGGAATTGGGCACCTGATTTCACACGAAACGAGCGAAGAGATCAGCGAAAGACGGGGCATGCGATCATCTTAGCGGGCGAGAGAAACGAACGGGGAAGCACCGACGGGAGGAGGGAGAGACGAGCTGAGCTATATAGCGGAGGGAGAGGGCGCGCGCTAGTCGCGCCGGGTGAGAGCAAGGCGGGTGGAGGGGGGAGGAGTGAGGGGGGGGGAGAAAGAGTTCCATTGCTACAACTTATTGTTTTCTCGACATCAAAAATTCTCTGCAGGCGATAGTGGTGGACGTACTGAATCCCGATGCGAAGCGAGAGGAGAAAAATTTGAAGACTGCGGAGGAGAATGGACACTCGTGAAGGTACGGTATTTTGTTGTCTTCTAGATGACGATTGCCTGTAACTGTAAAGCAGAAGGCGCGAATGAGTACGATTTGTGTTTGTGCCATCGACACGGTTACGATACTTGTTACTGTATCCATTTGCTGGCCATTCTACCGAATCAGCAGGATCGCGATTGACTCGTCATTTTTCAGTCTCTCCTCGTTCAACGGCGATCGTAGAAGGGAAAGGAGGCAGCAAGAGGAGAACAATAAGAAGTAAAGTGAAAAGCTTAACTTATGTATGGTGGAATGTTCATTTCTTTAAAAATAAAAATTTAGCAAAAGTTTACCTCGTGCAGGAACAGAACCTTAAACTTCCTAACAACCAGACCAGTTCTTTACCACTGCACTACAAGTGTTTTTCTGCCGACCTTTCCGATTGCTCACATGATGAAATGAAACTCAAAGCGCCGAATGATATTAAATTTTTCAAAAAATGTAGGTTGTGATGCACGTTCGACAGCACAACTTTGCAGCAAACGGTCAAAATTAAACCAAATTTTCAGAATACCGTCAGAATCTATCCGGGTTGCTCCTGTATTAGTTTGGTTCTTTAGAAAATTCAATTTCCCTGTAAAAGGTTAATGGTGATGTGATCTTTCTATTGAGTATGTCTCAATCTGTAGGAATTTTAGGCATGATCTAATCCACCTCTTCAGAAAGCATTCAAAAGTAAAGTTACGATTTACTTTTACACAATATATGCCTTATTCAAAAGTTACTACGAGATTTCACATATCGCTGATGCATTTTTTGTGATCTTCTTATGATCTTCCTAGTCAATCGATAGGAATTGCAGGCGTGATCTTTGTCACATCTTCTGAAATCAATACACTGTCAGTAGATCATCATCATGATTGCTTTCTTGTAATGGAATGCTAATACCCGGCTCGTGAATGACTCGTCATTTTTCAGTCTCTCCTCGTTCAACGGCGATCGTAGAAGGGAAAGGAGGCAGCAAGAGGAGAACAATAAGAAGTAAGGTGAAAAGCTTAACTTACAGTATGGAGAAATATTCATTTCTTTAAAAGGAAAAAAATTTAGCAATACTTTACTTTGTGCAGGAACAGAACCTTTAACTTTCCGATGGCCAGTCCAGTTCTTTACCACTGCACTACAAGTGTTTTTCTGTCGACCTTTCCGATTGCTCACATGTTGGAATGAAACTCAAAGCTCCGAATGATATTAAATTTTTCAAAAAATGTAGATTGTGATGCACGTTCGACAGCACAACTTGGCAGCAAAAGGTCAAAATTAAACCAAATTGCCAATCAAAATCTCCCCTCATTATTATTGTGCATAATCCCCTTTTAGGTCCGTTGAAAACTGTGTGTATGACAGAGCATTTACTAAAATACTTAAATCCGTATTTTCGCCTGAGCACATCATTAAATTCAATTCAAACTTCGCCAGAGTTTTTCATGACAGTGTCGCAAGTAATATTATTGTACCGACAACTAGCGACCTTCGGTCGCTACGTTACGCGGGGTTGTGTGTTAAAGTACCCCGCAGGGAAAGATTTTTTCGAATTCCCTGTAAGGGCTTGAACAGAGGGAAAATCAATCCCCATACGGTATACTACAACCTGTAGTATACTACAGGTTGTAGTATACCGACTCGGGCAATTCGAAAAAGTTGGAATGGGCCTTGGCCCCATCCCAACTTTTTCGAATCACCCTCGGCCTCACGAGCCTTTCACAACGCTTACGCGATGAGAGCAGGTTGGGAACAGTTTCACTGAAAAAGTGCTGGGGAAGGTGACATGATTTCGTTCAGTAACAGTTTAAGATGCGACAATGATTAGAAGTGACTGTTGAGAGACTGCTTAAAACGTTGTAAAAGGCTCGTGAGGCTTCGAGCAATTCGAAAATTTTGTTCACAGATCAAATATCAAATTCAGATAGCGCTTTCCGAGAGGGTTCATATAGTCAAGGTCTTAGCCTTCTAGGATGATTTTGAAGCTAGTTATGTCCACTTTGGCTTGATCCTAGCTCGTAGCGAAGCGCAGAGCTAGGATAATTTAGGTTTGGGTTAGGGTTAGGCTTTGGCCCTTCCTCAAAATCTTTCCTCACAGTACCACTGAGGAAAGATTTTTTTTTTGAATTCCCGCCAAATGAATGAACCGCAAGCCCAAGTGCGGGAATTCAAAATTTATTTCTCATTTATATTGTAAATCAATTACCTAAACCTATTACAGTAATACCGCGATCAATTTTTTTGAATTACCGCGCTCGGGCTTGCGTTTCATGCATTTGGCGGGAATTTTAAAAAAATCTTTCCTCACAGTTTCAATTTAAATATCAAAGTTCACAGATCAAAGATCCAATATCAAATTCTGATAGAGCACGTCGAGAGCGTTCACATGGTCAAGGTCTTAGCCTTCTATAATTATTTTGAAGCGAGTTTTAGCGATTTTTCGAAAAGCGTTACAGACAAACGGACTAACTGACAGACAGACAGACGCTACGATATTATAGTCAATAGGAATTTCTTCGTATTCTCCAAAACGCTAACGATAAGTGTCAAGGATTCAGATGCCGTATATGGTACTCGGTGGCAATCTCGGTTCGACGGAAGCCTTCGTCTGGACTGCGAAAGACTCCTTGGGCAACGTTGAGAACGCTCTCATAGGAATCACTGTGAGTTTTCTCAGGAAGAGCAGCTGGTTCTAGCCTTATGAGAATTGGCGAAAGTTTCACTGAACCGCTTGTTTTCGCGACCTTTCTACTTCCTCGTTAGTCCAAAACTACTTCCGGCAATATCGAGACGATTTGTGTGGGATCTCACTCTCCTTCTGATGAACCAGGACGAAAAAATTACCTTTTTTTGCTCTATTCATGCCCTTAAACATATAACAAGTTCGTATAATTTCATCGTGTATTTAGTCTAATCGAACTCTGCCTTCGAATGGCGTGTGTATATTGCAAGGATCAGCACTCGAGCTTCTGAATAAGTTCGAGTCAAGGGGATGGAAGATCATTCACACATGCACAGTGGAAGGTTCGCTAAGAATATCGTTCTATGCTTATACTTCATTTGAAGTTGCGTCTCCTGCCGGATTTGAACCTTCTTCGACCCAATACAAGTGGACTCTCTTCAAGGGAACAATTTCGTGTTTTAATGGTGGATTCCCATTCGCATCTGTTGGAAATGACATACCGGGGAATGATATCCGATAAAGCTCATACACTCACACTTCTACTTCCTCATGAAGAGGCGTTTGTAGCCAGGAAATTCACATGTGGTGCACAATTTCTTTATCACACGAAATAGAGATCGATTGTGTGCACCCTGGGAGAAGCGAGAGGGGCGTTGATAAGGCTGTTTGGACTTTCCGCGAGTTGATATTTCATCAAAACTAGTCGGGATTTTCCCCACTACCACGTGATGTGGGGCCTCACATGATTTCTAGCTCCCAAGTGGGTTTAGCTAACACATTTCCGCTTCCTTGTTCCTTTATTTATCAGCTGTTTGAGAGACATGAGGCTGAGGATACTGGGGAGAGAGGAATCTCAACTCAAGCCTCGACTCAGCCACAATTTCACACGCTTGTCATTAGGAAGAAGGAGATTGGCTCACATGCAAGTCGTGGGAGCTTTTGCCTTGCCGATTGCTATCGAGACTTACCAACTTTCCAGCTGCCTCAATCCTCCACCCCCAGTGGTGTGCGATAGATTGCTCTCCTTACCTCTCCCCGCGACTCTCTTCATTCTGCGTTACCTCTAGCCGACCAGACTAGAAAGAATGAACGTGCAATGACATCATTTGTCGCTGAGCTATCTATATCATTCCTTCCTCTCTTGCAGCTGCAATGGACGATGTGGTCCAATTTAGAACTCAAGAATCTATTTTTTCCCACAACGTATTTATTTTCTCTGCTGCTCACAGAGTTTTGTTTTCATAAAGTCGGCAACATTCGATCCGAGTCTATACTTTTTCTGAGTATTCGACTCTTTCTATTTTGTTCTTTCTATTTTGTTCTTCTCGCACAATCTCTCCCTCTCAGTGGAAACAGTTCCTCCAGATGCCGTACATCTTCGTGAAAGGCGCAATGGTGGGCGAGGAGGAGTCGCACATCGTCGCGAAGTTCTACGCTCCCCGCGTCAGGGAGCTACTGGATGTAAGTGTAAATCAAAAGCAATTCGGATCTTCTCCAATATCTGAAGTAGGATCTCATTCACTAGCCATAAAGGAGGGTAAACGATATGGAAGGACTCGCATTAAATTCTCATCTCATTCTGCGTACCCTCTGGTCTGTCAGAGAGCGCGCACAATGCCGAGAGTTATTGCGAGGTCATCCCTGGAACATGATTATGCTGTATATCACAAGCATTTAATAATCACACACAACTCACTCATTCAACCCTATTCCTTCTTACCACGGTCCCGATTCCAGATCCCCAAGGTGATCTACGAGACCGATGGATTCGACGTGCCCCGTCCCGCCATCTCGATCCTCAACGACCTAACACTGTTATGCTGTGAACAGTGTCTCTGCCTAGACGCATTTTCTAGTCAGACAAATCGACTAGAGGGGTCGGTCTAGTCGAAAATGAGGGGAGACGAACTCTATCCCCTCCCCTCTCATTTCCCTCTCCCCCTCACTTTGCATCCACTCCGCGCGAGATGGAACGTGTGAAATGAGAATGAGAGTGGATGCAAAGTGAGGGGGAGAGGGAAATGAGAGAGGAGGGGAGAGGGTTCGTCTCCCCTCATTTTCGACTAGACCGACCCCTCTAGTCGATTTGTCTGACTAGAAAATGTGTCTAGACAGAGATACTGTTCACAGCATAACAGTGTTATTAGTAACTCCAGATGCCGTACATCTTCGTGAAAGGCGCAATGGTGGGCGAGGAGGAGTCGCATATCGTCGCGAAGTTCTACGCGCCACGCGTCAGAGAGCTCCTAGATGTAAGTATAAATCAAATACAATTAGGAACTTCTCCTAATTCTGCTGCAGAAAATCATCCATAAACTAGAAATAACATAGACACATTCCCAGTAGAGTAGCGTATTCGACAAGTCGGCAGAAATGAACGCAACTCATTCACTCCTTCCTCTCCTCACCCTATCATAAGCTCAATTCCAGATTCCGAAGGTCATCTACGAGACTGATGGCTTCGATGTGCCCCGTCCGGCCATCTCGATACTCAACGACCTCGAGAAGAAGGGATGGATCGTCGTGGGCGTTGCGGGACCCGACCGTTAGTATACTGTAGTTCTACTCGATCGACTTGAGTATCCACATCGCGCGGATTTAGTAGTTTTTTTGTACCACAACCTGAGTAGAGTAGGAAGGTAACAATTGACCTTCCACTTCGCAGGTATACGGTAGGTCAAAGTTGACCACTTCCCCCGGTATACGGTAGCTAGCGCGGGAGCCAACAGGCATACGGTAGCTAGCGCGGGAGCCAACAGGCATACGGTAGCTAGCGTGGGAGCCGCCAGGTATACGGTAGCTAGTGCGGAAACTAATCGATATTTTACCCAATCACTTGGTCCTCTCCTCTCGCCTCTCGTCCTCTCCTCTCCTCTCGCCTCTCGTCCTCTCCTCTCGCCTCTCGTCCTCTCCTCTCGCCTCTCGTCCTCTCCTCTCGCCTCTCGTCCTCTCCTCTCGCCTCTCGTCCTCTCCTCTCGCCTCTCGTCCTCTCCTCTCGCCTCTCGTCCTCTCCTCTCCTCTCGCCTCTCGTCCTCTCCTCTCGCCTCTCGTCCTCTCCTCTCCTCTCGCCTCTCGTCCTCTCCTCTCGCCTCTCGTCCTCTCCTCTCGCCTCTCGTCCTCTCCTCTCGCCTCTCGTCCTCTCCTCTCGCCTCTCGTCCTCTCCTCTCCTCTCGCCTCTCGTCCTCTCCTCTCGCCTCTCGTCCTCTCCTCTCGCCTCTCGTCCTCTCCTCTCCTCTCGCCTCTCGTCCTCTCCTCTCGCCTCTCGTCCTCTCCTCTCGCCTCTCGTCCTCTCCTCTCCTCTCGCCTCTCGTCCTCTCCTCTCGCCTCTCGTCCTCTCCTCTCGCCTCTCGTCCTCTCCTCTCGCCTCTCGTCCTCTCCTCTCGCCTCTCGTCCTCTCCTCTCGCCTCTCGTCCTCTCCTCTCGCCTCTCGTCCTCTCCTCTCCTCTCGCCTCTCGTCCTCTCCTCTCGCCTCTCGTCCTCTCCTCTCGCCTCTCGTCCTCTCCTCTCGCCTCTCGTCCTCTCCTCTCGCCTCTCGTCCTCTCCTCTCGCCTCTCGTCCTCTCCTCTCCTCTCGCCTCTCGTCCTCTCCTCTCCTCTCGCCTCTCGTCCTCTCCTCTCGCCTCTCGTCCTCTCCTCTCCTCTCGCCTCTCGTCCTCTCCTCTCGCCTCTCGTCCTCTCCTCTCGCCTCTCGTCCTCTCCTCTCGCCTCTCGTCCTCTCCTCTCGCCTCTCGTCCTCTCCTCTCCTCTCGCCTCTCGTCCTCTCCTCTCGCCTCTCGTCCTCTCCTCTCGCCTCTCGTCCTCTCCTCTCGCCTCTCGTCCTCTCCTCTCGCCTCTCGTCCTCTCCTCTCCTCTCGCCTCTCGTCCTCTCCTCTCGCCTCTCGTCCTCTCCTCTCGCCTCTCGTCCTCTCCTCTCGCCTCTCGTCCTCTCCTCTCGCCTCTCGTCCTCTCCTCTCGCCTCTCGTCCTCTCCTCTCGCCTCTCGTCCTCTCCTCTCGCCTCTCGTCCTCTCCTCTCGCCTCTCGTCCTCTCCTCTCGCCTCTCGTCCTCTCCTCTCGCCTCTCGTTGCGATAGGACGCGCGCTTTTCTCTCTATCATTTAGCGCTAATTACGGCTTATTAGCCTCTCTTCCTTCCGTCCTTCCTAATTCAAGCTTCTGACTCCCCCTACCTAGTGTATTCTACCCATTTTCATGCATTAATTCCCCTTAATTAGCTCATAATTGTGTAACGTCTTATTTCCCGCCTCTTCCTCTCGTTTTCTCTCGCCCCTCTCCATCCCCTATACTCTCTCGCTCTCCCCCCTCTAGCTCACGTGCACTCTCTCGGTACCATGTCCACCCCCACCCCCATCCTCTCCCTCCTCTCCACTCCCATCCCCCCTTTCCCCCTCCCCAACTCCGACGGTCGCAAGCGCCGCGCCACCCAGTCGGAGGAGGATTTCCGTGCTGCAGCCAAGACCCAGCTGGAGGCCGTCACCGACAAGCTGAGGGCATACCTCGACACGGAGTCTGAGCGTGCCTCTGACCCCCTCTACGTGGCTCTCGAGGCTTGTATTGAGGTGCTGTCGAATACTCTCGAGAGGCACCTGCAACCCTCCGAGAGTCCTGTGGAGGCGGAGAAGAGGGCACGCTCGATTGTGGTTGAGAACTTGGCTGAGTCGACTCATTCCCTCCCCAGTCAAAGAGTCGAGGCCGACTACGCCCACGTCACTCGCTTCCTCGATCTCACCGGAATCGAAGTCCGTCCGGACACGGTCTTCCGGATGGGAGAGAGGAAGGAGGGACGACCCCGTCCTCTCAAGATCCTCCTTCCCCGCACCTCCTCGCAGAAGCTCCTTCTCACTCGCAGCAAGAAGATCACGGACCAGCGCGAGTACTCCTCACTGCGAATTCGTCCCTCCCTCTCAGAGAAGGAGAGGCATACGCAGTACGAGTTGAGGGAGAAGAAGCGCAAGTTGATTGAGGAAGGTAAGGGCATTTGGGTGATCTACGCTGGAGTTCTCATGAAGAAGGAAGAGGTACAGGCATTCAAGGCGAAGACAGCTAGCAAGGAGATGAAGGGAAACTAGGATCCCCCTGCAGACCTCCCCCTATCCTCTCCTCGCTTTCTTCAATAACTCCCCCTTCCTCGACCCAAACTGTTTATCCCAGCTTAGTTTCTCAATACGATTCCCCCTCCACTCCTTCCTCTGATATTCTGCCAAAGATTTCTTGTCTCTATTACAACGCCCGATCATTAGTCAATAAGCTACCATATTTTCACTCTATTCTAAAAGTTGAACAACCAGACATTGTGTTTATCACCGAATCATGGCTGACCTCTCGTATTCCTACCTCATTGATAATCGCTGATCTACCATATCATGCTATTAGACGTGATCGCTCAAATGGCCGTGGAGGCGGTACACTTATTGTACTTCGTGACCATTTTCACTACTCTATCCTCGGTTCCATCCATAGTAGTCTTGAATCCCTCTCCATTGATTTGCTCACTTCCTCGTCCTCTTTCATTCGTCTTTGTGTTGTGTACCGACCTCCTAGCTACAGTACGACCCAGACTGAAAACCTCGTTGATGGTCTCTCAGACCTTCTTACCACCAGTCCCCACCCAATCATATTCATAGGAGATTTCAATAGCGACATCATTTCCAGTGCCATTCCGGCCACAGAACAATCACTTCACTCCTTCGTTTCTACTTCCGACCTCAGCCATCTAATCCGTAGTCCCACTAGGATAGATCGATGCATTGATTGGCTACTTGCTAGTGATTCATCCATAGTACACAACCCCTCTGTAATTCCCTCCTTTTCTACATCCGATCATTTTGGTATATCCTTCTCAATTGATTCAAGATGCCTCCCTCCCGCTCAATCGTTAGTTAGAGATTTCGCTCGCGCCAACTATGACCACCTCTCGTCCTTCCTTCTCACCTTCGACTGGTTTACAACATTTTCACAAGCTCCTGACCCTGAGAACATGTATTCTAACTTTGTCTCTGTAATCCACCACGCGATTGATCTTTTCGTACCGTATCACTGCCCTAAGCCTGCTACCCATTCTTATCCCCCTCATATCCGAAAGCTAATTAAACACCGAAATTCTCTGTTCACAAAGTATAATTTACTCTCAATTCGCCTTCAATACGAGAAGTGCAGTAGAGATCTATTATTCCAAATTAAAAAATGGAACCAATTTTGCGAACATAAAAAACTAAAAAACACTAAAGATCTCTACCGTCACATCCGTACCCTTACCCAACCGAAGCCATCCATCCCCAAACAACTTATTGATTCTCTGGAAATATCGCAACTTCTCTGGAAATATCGCAACTAGTACCTTAGACATAGCAAATTCCCTTGCATCCCGATTTGCATCCCACTTCACACTTGATGACGGATTATTACCATCCATTCCCTCCCACCCCTTTTCCTCATATCTAAGAAATGTATCTTTCTTCCCCCATGACGTGTATAAGGCTTTAAAGCAGCTCTCACCATCATGCTCTACGGGCCATGATAACATTCCTCAGATTGTCTTTCGTAAATGTGCACATGCCCTCTCCCTCCCCCTGTGCGATATTTTCAATATTAGTATGGAAACCGGCACTGTCCCATCACTATGGAAATTCTCACTCATTACCCCAATCCCCAAACCAAACAAGAATCCCCAAGTACCCGACTCTTATCGCCCTATCTCCATACTGTCTCCCGCCTCTAAAACAATGGAACGCCTTGTCAAGCATAAGCTTGCCCCTTACCTTTACCGCTCCAATATCATTCCTAATTACCAACATGGTTTTCGATCCGGTGCCTCTGTTCTTAGCAACCTCGTAGACTGTGAAAATGACTGGACCTTCGCTCATTCCCGTAAAGAGCAAACTGATGTTATTTACCTCGACTTCTCTCGTGCATTTGACACCGTCCCCTTTCCCAAGCTTATCTCTAAATGCTTGCATTATGGTATTAATGGTAACCTTCTAAATTGGATCTCTGATTTTGTAACGGATAGGCACTTCTCCGTAAGGTTAGGTACTACCGTATCTAAGTCCTTCCCTGTTCTCTCCGGCGTACCACAAGGATCTGTACTAGGGCCTATTCTATTCTCTCTTTATATATCTGATATTACATATGTCATTGCTCCCTTCCCCGATGTGTTTGTGAAAGCATATGCAGATGACATTAAGATTTATGTTTCCTATTCCAGTAAAAATAAAGCCTCTCGCACTTCCCAATTACAGTATGCCCTAGATGCTATCTATTCATGGACTGTATCCAATCAATTATCTCTCTCCGAATCTAAATGCACACATCTCCACATAGGTTCTTCTCTTGCTCCTTATTATCTCATTAATAATGTTATCCTCGAGCAAGTCCCTCAACAACGCACTGCCCACCCTAAATAACTCTGCCAGTATTGATGATCGTGTAAAAAAAGCCACCACTGTCATGCATATTATGCTTCGTGCTGTATCCGTTAATGATCCCACTATCCTTATCAAATGCTTTAAAACATATGTTCTCCCTCACATTGAATTCGCTTGCCCCTTCTGGAACCCTCATATCAAGAAACAGAGTCAGAAGCTTGAGAAAATACAAGAGAAATTCACTCGTATTCTATACTATAGATGCTTTCCATCTCCATCATATCCTCTTGGTCTTCCCTCCTACTCTCAACGTCTGTCCTTCCTCGGTCTTCAAGCGCTTTTTGAGAGAAGAGTCACATGATCTAGTCCTGGCCCGTAGGATCATGTATGGAGACACCATACTCGATAGAAGTAAATTTTTCCTGTTTGCTCCCCTAAGAGAAAGGACCAACAACTTTGGAATCTATATTGAGAAAACCAGATCCACACCTCGATATCATTGTTTTTCTCGTAGAGTTGCTAGGATTTTAAACGCTCTCCCCACCCATGTATTGTCATCCCCCAGCATCCCTGTCTTCAAGAAGAGATTGATAACTCTAGAATTTGATTTTCGGAAATATATTTTCCAATAGTATTCCCTCCTTCCACTACCTTACCACATTCCTTCATTCTCACCCCCTCCCCCCTTTAGAGATCCCCTGACGCTGGATCTCGGAGCAGAGTCTACCTGGTCTACCTCGAGTGCCTCCTCCTCGATAAAACTCCCCATCAGAACAGACGAAGACAGATGAGACCAGCCGATTGGATCTTCGCATTTTACGATTGCACCTCCTTCCCCCCCATTCCCCCCTTCCCATCGTATTCGACCCCAGTGTGAGGAGAGTCAACTCTCTTGTATCATAACACATAAGTAATTATTCGTCTTTCGTTGCGCCGCCGAGCGTAGATAAATATATAAATATATAGATCACGTGGATTACGGTAGCTCACTTTTGATCTACCTCAGATCCCCCAAGTTGCATTCTCTCCACTCAGTCTCGGTCTCCTCCCTAAGAAAGATTTATGAATTGACGAGAGACTGTGTAGTTTGAGGAGAGTGCAGAGGAGGGTACGCAGGCGTGCTGTACTAGAGACCCACGCAGTAGAGGAGAGAGAGGATGCCGAAAGGAGAACTGTAGGTCTCTAGATCTTTGATCTACCTCCTTAATCAATAATGTGGGTGTTCGGGACAAGTTATTCAGAACACCATTTAACATATCTTTTTCGGAACACCATTGAATTGCCGTTCGTCCACCCTTTAAAGAACACCTATTACCATTTCTTTTTAATATCAATTCATGACCATGTATAGTCATCCAGAGCTATAGGCCACACTTTGGAAGAGAGACTGCAGGAGAGTGTGAGAGAAGTAGATGCCAGCTGCTTTGAACTTTACAACATGCGAGAGAATACTTCATATACACTTCTCTCCCTCCTTTTCATCACTTACATATTGCGAAATCAAGTGAATCAGTAGATTACACATCTTTTTCTAACGAAGACTCGCTGATGACTCAATTATCTGATCACAAAGTCATCTCCCACGCACAGGACATTATTACATGTCAGAGGAGTGGGGCAGAGACCCTTGAAGGAAGATAGGCATTGAAGCATCAACATTGCACTGAATTGCAACTCCTCCCTTTTAAGAACAACTCTCATTTGCTATGCCTTCTTTATATCAATACAAGCCCATACATGGCCATTCAATTCTATCGGTCATACCTTGAAAGAGAGATTGCAGGAGAGTGCGAGAGAAATAGGTGCCAGCTGCATTGGAGACCACACATACTTTACAACACGAGAGAGAGATTTCATATAGATCACCCTTGTTCTCGTGACACTTGCTTCTTACGAAATCAAGTACATATCAACTCAATCAATACATTACACATCTCTCTAAAGACAACGCAATTTCATAACACACCCACATGAAAACCGGAGGAGTGGGGCAATGGCACTAGCAGGGATTGAACCATCAACTTTGAGATCATGATTAGGATGCTCTACCACTGGGCTATGCCTACGGATACTCTTTCTTTCGGAAACTCACAACTAGGACCTCCGAAATAGACAGATGAGATATCACTTTTATACAAAATATTACACTAATCACCCACAACATCATATTTTAAACCATACTCACATCATATGCATACATTCTATTCACAATTTCATCCTTTTTGAACCAAACTCACATGTTTTTGAGCGTATTCTGAGCTAAGATACCCGTATTTCCTCCTAATAAGGCATGCTTTTGCGATATCTTTCATGTAAATGACATTTTTTTGAGTACATTCTGAACTACATTGGCAGACTTGTCCACATTCAGAGGGACATTAGCATGTTTTTGAGCCATCCTAGCATAGTTTATGTGCATTCTACTCACAATTTCATCCTTTTTGAACCACACTCACATGTTTTTGAGAGTATTCTGAGCCAAGATACCCGTATTTCCTCCTACTAAGGCAAGCTTTTGCGATATCTTTCATGAAAATGGCATGTTTTTGAGTACATTCTGAACAACATTGGCAGACTTGTTCACATTCAGAGGGACATTAGCATGTTTTTGAGCCATCCTAGCATAGTTTATGTGCATTTTACTCACAATTTCATCATTTTTGAACCAATCTCACATGTTTTTGAGAGTATTCTGAGCCAAGATACCCGTATTTCCTCCTACTAAGGCAAGCTTTTGCGATATCTTTCATGAAAATTACATGTTTTTGAGTACATTCTGAACAACATTGGCAGACTTGTCCACATTCAGAGGGACATTAGCATGTTTTTGAGCCATCCTAGCATAGTTTATGTGCATTCTACTCACAATTTCATCCTTTTTGAACCACACTCACATGTTTTTGAGCGTATTCTGAGCTAAGATACCCGTATTTCCTCCTAATAAGGCAAGCTTTTGCGATATCTTTCATGAAAATTACATGTTTTTGAGTACATTCTGAACAACATTGGTAGACTTGTTCACATTCAGAGGGACATCAGCATGTTTTTGAGCCATCCTAGCATAGTTTATGTGCTTTCTACTCACAATTTCATCCTTTTTGAACCACACTCACATGTTTTTGAGAGTATTCTGAGCCAACATACCCGTATTTGCTCCTAATAAGGCATGCTTTTGCGATATATTTTATGAAAATGGCGTTTTTTTCAGCGCATTCTGCACAACAAAGGCATACTTTGTTCACATTCAGAGTAACAGTAGCATGATTTTAGCCATCCTAACGTAATTTTAGGTGTGCTTTCAGTTATCTTTTCTGAAAATGGTATGTTCTTGACTGTTTTCTTCACTAAAAAGGCAAATTTGTACACATTCAGAGCAAATTGAACTTGTTTCTGACAATTTTGAGCTGATCTAATACGCCTTGTATTCATTTTGAGTCATCCTAACATAGTTTGCGTGCATTCTAGGCAAATTCACATGTTTTGGACGATTTCTGTGCCGAAAGAGAGATATTTCCTCTAATATAACCTACTTCTCGTTTTTTGTGTGCTGAAGGTGACATGTTTGAGGATATCATGCACTACAGATCTATTCATATTTTTGAGCAAATTTGGCACCTTTAAGGCAATTCTGAGTTGATCGTGCATTCTTTGCATGCAAACCGGACGATATGAGTATTTCTGAGTAGCCTAAGCTAACCCCACATCTTTTTGTGCTCCATTTTAAACCACATTCACATGTGTTTTGGGGCGCATTCTGTACCAAAAATACTCGTATTTCCTCAAATATGGTATGCTCATGTGTTATTTTTGCTGAAAATGCATGGTTTTAGTGTATTCTGCACTAAAATGGCAGACTCTACGTTCAGATAAATCTGACATGATTATGGCAACATCTGGCCTGATCTGGCATGCTTTGCATGGATTTTGAGCCGTACTGGTGCAGTTTGTGTGTGTGTTCTACCACAATTTCAGTCGCATGTATTTTTCTGAGTAATCTGAGCTAAACTGACATGTTATGCGATCAATTTTGAACCCGACTCGGATGTATTTGAGCGTTCTCTGAGCAAAAATACCCGTACTTCATCTAATGTAGTTTGTTTCATGCGTTTTCTTCACCGAAAATGCATGTTTTGAACGTATAATGTACTAAAAAGGGGTGAAAGATCATGATTAGAGTAAATATGACATATTGATAACTACTCTGAACCAATTTGGTATTTCCTGCGTGCATACTGCACACAATTTCAACGGATGAGGACATGACGAATTTGAGAGACATCTCTATATCAATCTCGTGTTCAATAGTGTGACTGATCACACAAATTAAAAACGCATGAGATCTGAAGCTCGTGCTATTGAACTAAAATGGTAATCAAAAATGTTGCTCTATGAGCAGATTTTGACTACTCAACGACTCATTCTTTGGATGCATCTTAGTTCAGAGTGGGAGCAATGCACACACGTATGACTTGTCATTCGAAATTTCTACATAAAATTCGTCAACACACTCGTCTGGCAATTTAACAAGCCAGCAGATCGGAGATTCAATGGCTTGTTGGAATGCTAGCCAAGATTGAGATAATTGCACTCGATAGAGCTCAAAGGAAAGCCATCCTCAATTTCCTACCAACTATTCGATATCTTGGAAGGTATCAAGACGCTGAAAAAGCTCGAGAAATGTTGCTAATTATTGCTCATCATTTCATAAAAATAATATAAACACAATCAAAAACCCGCGCATCTTGATTCAACAGAGTATACAAGTCTCATGAAAATTTTATCAAGAGTCATGAAAAAACATGAGATGATGATCATTTGATAGCCAGTAAATAGATCATTCACTCTCAAATCGATGACAGTTGAATTGTAGTGTGTAATAGTAACATATGTCAAATAGGAGCTTCATCCTGATCTCAACAAAATAGCCTCAACAATGGGTCTAATGAAATGATGAGCAATGATTAGCAACATTTCTCGAGCTTTTTCAGCGTCTTGATACCTTCCAAGATATCGAATAGTTGGTAGGAAATTGAGGATGGCTTTCCTTTGAGCTCTATCGAGTGCAATTGTCTCAATCTTGGCTAGCATTCCAACAAGCCATTGAATCTCCGATCTGCTGGCTTGTTTAATTGCCAGACGAGTGTGTTGAAGAATTTTATGTAGAAATTTCGAATGACAAGTCATACGTGTGTGCATTGCTCCCACTCTGAACTAAGATGTATCCAGAGAATGAGTCGTTGAGTAGTCAAAATCTGCTCATAGAGCAACATTTTTGATTACCATTTTAGTTCAATAACACGAGCTTCAGATCTCATGCGTTTTTAATTTGTGTGATCAGTCACACTATTGAACACGAGATTGATATAGAGATGTCTCTCAAATTCGTCATGTCCTCATCCGTTGAAATTGTGTGCAGTATGCACGCAGAAAATACAAAATTGATTCAGAATAGTTATCAATATGTCAGATTTACTCTAATCATGATCATTCACCCCTTTTTAGTACATTATACGTTCAAAACATTTATTTTCGGTGAAGAAAACGTATGAAACAGACTACATTAGATGAAGTACGGGTATTTTTGCTCAGAGAACGCTCAAATACATCTGAGTCGGGCTCAAAATTGATCGCATAACACGTCAGTTTAGCTCAAACTACTCAGAAAAATGCATGCGGCTGAAATTGTGGTAGAACACACACACAAACTGCACCAGTACGGCTCAAAATCTATGCAAAGCTTGCCAGATCAGGCCAAATATTGCCATAATCATGTCAGATTTGTTCTGAACGTATACAAGTCTGCCATTTTAGTGCAGAATACACTAAAACCATGCATTTTCAGCAAAAATAACACATGAAGCATACTATATTTGAGGTAATACGAGTATTTTTGGTACAGAATGCGCCCCAAAACGCATGTGAATGTGGTTTAAAAAGGAGCTCAAAAACATGTGAGTTTGGTTCAAAAAGGATGAAATTGTGAATAGAATGCACATAAACTATGCTAGGATGGCTCAAAAACATGCTAATGTCCCTCTGAATGTGAACAAGTCTGCCAATGTTGATCAGAATGTACTCAAAAACATGTCATTTTCATGAAAGATATCGCAAATGCTTGCCTTATTAGGTGGAAATACGGGTATCTTGACTCAGAATACTCTCAAAAAAATGTGAGTGTGGTTCAAAAAGGATGAAATTGTGAGTAGAATGCACATAAACTATGCTAGGATGGCTCAAAAACATGCTAATGTCCCTCTGAATGTGGACAAGTCTGCCAATGTAGTTCAGAATGTGCTCAAAAACATGTCATTTTCATGAAAGATATCGCAAAAGCATGCCTTATTAGGAGGAAATACGGGTATCTTAGCTCAGAATACGCTCAAAAACATGTGAGTGTGGTTCAAAAAGGATGAAATTGTGAGTAGAATGCACATAAACTATGCTAGGATGGCTCAAAAACATGCTAATGTCCCTCTGAATGTGGACAAGTCTGCCAATGTAGTTCAGAATGTACTCAAAAAATGTCATTTACATGAAAGATATCGCAAAAGCATGCCTTATTAGGAGGAAATACGGGTATCTTAGCTCAGAATACGCTCAAAAACATGTGAGTTTGGTTCAAAAAGGATGAAATTGTGAATAGAATGTATGCATATGATGTGAGTATGGTTTAAAATATGATGTTGTGGGTGATTAGTGTAATATTTTGTATAAAAGTGATATCTCATCTGTCTATTTCGGAGGTCCTAGTTGTGAGTTTCCGAAAGAAAGAGTATCCGTAGGCATAGCCCAGTGGTAGAGCATCCTAATCATGATCTCAAAGTTGATGGTTCAATCCCTGCTAGTGCCATTGCCCCACTCCTCCGGTTTTCATGTGGGTGTGTTATGAAATTGCGTTGTCTTTAGAGAGATGTGTAATGTATTGATTGAGTTGATATGTACTTGATTTCGTAAGAAGCAAGTGTCACGAGAACAAGGGTGATCTATATGAAATCTCTCTCTCGTGTTGTAAAGTATGTGTGGTCTCCAATGCAGCTGGCACCTATTTCTCTCGCACTCTCCTGCAATCTCTCTTTCAAGGTATGACCGATAGAATTGAATGGCCATGTATGGGCTTGTATTGATATAAAGAAGGCATAGCAAATGAGAGTTGTTCTTAAAAGGGAGGAGTTGCAATTCAGTGCAATGTTGATGCTTCAATGCCTATCTTACTTCAAGGGTCTCTGCCCCACTCCTCTGACATGTAATAATGTCCTGTGCGTGGGAGATGACTTTGTGATCAGATAATTGAGTCATCAGCGAGTCTTCGTTAGAAAAAGATGTGTAATCTACTGATTCACTTGATTTCGCAATATGTAAGTGATGAAAAGGAGGGAGAGAAGTGTATATGAAGTATTCTCTCGCATGTTGTAAAGTTCAAAGCAGCTGGCATCTACTTCTCTCACACTCTCCTGCAGTCTCTCTTCCAAAGTGTGGCCTATAGCTCTGGATGACTATACATGGTCATGAATTGATATTAAAAAGAAATGGTAATAGGTGTTCTTTAAACAATTCAATGGACGAACGAAAGTGGACGAACGGCAATTCAATGGTGTTCCGAAAAAGATATGTTAAATGGTGTTCTGAATAACTTGTCCCGAACACCCACATTATTGATTAAGGAGGTAGATCAAAGATCTAGAGACCTACAGTTCTCCTTTCGGCATCCTCTCTCTCCTCTACTGCGTGGGTCTCTAGTACAGCACGCCTGCGTACCCTCCTCTGCACTCTCCTCAAACTACACAGTCTCTCGTCAATTCATAAATCTTTCTTAGGGAGGAGACCGAGACTGAGTGGAGAGAATGCAACTTGGGGATCTGAGGTAGTTCAAAAGTGAGCTACCGTAATCCACGTGATCTACCAAGTGATTGGGTGAAATATCGATTAGTTTCCGCACTAGCTACCGTATACCTGGCGGCTCCCACGCTAGCTACCGTATGCCTGTTGGCTCCCGCGCTAGCTACCGTATGCCTGTTGGCTCCCGCGCTAGCTACCGTATACCGGGGGAAGTGGTCAACTTTGACCTACCGTATACCTGCGAAGTGGAAGGTCAATTGTTACCTTCCTACTCTACTAACCTGTCTCGCTCGTACCGTTTTAGTGAAGGTTTCAACGAAGATTATGCAATCGTGAAACACATTCTTTCTACAGGGATGGCTGCGCAAGAAATGATTATATTTGATAAGTGTAATGTTTCTCACCCATCAGTGAGGTGGGAGAGGAGGGCGAATAAAAAGAGCTTTTTTTGCGAAGTCATCCCTATTCCAGACCATTAAGAAAATTAAAAGAATTGGGCACTTCTTGGATAATTGGTCCACTTTATAAAATTCTCCTCATTTTATATTTTGCGTCCCTACTTTTCGTTGTTTCATCATCCATTATCTTCCTGATAGGGCTACGGATAAGTCATGATACGGTTAGATCAGTCAGGGACCTATCATGTAATCTCGGAAGAAGTGGGTGAGCCAAATATCCTAGAAGTGACAAGAATTGAACGAGAGAGGAAAACAATATGGCATATTGCTGTCTGGCAATGCGTGAGTGAGAGTAAGAAAGTTCATAAAGTGACAACACGAAATACAGTATGTTGCAGCTGCAGATGGTCGCTACATGTGGACGGTGCAAGGCAAGGTCTAGAGAGAAGAACGACGACTCACCTAATTCATATATTTATTTTATCATTTATTTTATCAATTACCATGCATCTGAATCTCAATTAACATTATTCAATAGCAGTTGTCCTTCGTATTTCGATTTCTATGTAAGTCCTCAATATTTCTTTCTGATAAAGATGGCGAGAAAAGACGAAGGCAGACGAAGGCAAAATTAGAAATTTCTGAGTGTTCTTTCACAGGAAAGGCACATACGCTCGTTGTCGTAATTTATGCAAAAGTCAAGTGGCCAGTTATTTGATCTGGGATAGGTTCAAGGAATATGAATTTTTTGGTGAAACATATTACTTCCTGATGTTGAAGAATTTGAGATCATAAATTATTTGAGAGAATTTGCTCCGGTATTAAGAATTATTTTGAACCATACACAGATCGCTCATTAAAAGAACTAGATACAGTCGAGATAGACCTTCACGAGCGCCGGAAACTTGTGTTGGGATACGGTAAGACACATGATGCTCGCGAATATTCGTATTACTCCTCTGAATGTTTGTTTAGACTAGCAACGGTCTGGATTTTTAAATTTATGAGCGAACGAACGTATTTGCAAGAAAAATATATTTATTGAACAGAAAAAAATTAATCACACATCCAATCAATAAAATGTTTTTCCATTCCGATAGTTCAAGTCGTCCGAATGTGCGAAAGTATTGACTAATCAATTCGCCGTTCTCGCTTTCATGCGCAGTTTCTTCTCCACATTACTCTTTTACTTTATTGCATTTTGTTGCATTTTCGTTCTCCAGATGTCAGAGGACAATCCATCGCAAGCTAACGCCACCTTCTCACTTCAATTCCGGCTAAACGAGCAGTTTCTCTCGTGAGTAAACTTTGTACTTCATGTTTACTAGATTACAACTGCATTACTGCGTTTAATTGCGGATCAGTACTGTACAATTTTCATAGTAGGTTCCGATCACAAGCGACGAGCGTCGCGGCTGCTCCTAATGCAGTGAGTACTTCTATTTTTACTTGCTCTGTAAAGTTCAATGTATTGCGTGTGTTCTTCGTAAAACTGGAGTGAAAGACAAGGAACTTGGTCATCAGTATTTATTGACGAGAGACGTTTCGGGCATTCAGCCCATTATCAGTCATGGATAATCAGTTCAATGTATTTCGCTCTCCAGATGTCAGAGGAGAATCCACAGAAAGCTACCGCCACCCCCTCACTTCTATCCCGTCACTTGTCCCTTCTAAAGACCCCCTTGTGAGTTAGCTTTTTACCTCAAGTTTACTCTGTTCCTACTGCACTGTTGCACTGCTCAATGGATAATTGGTGATGATATTCACTTCCCAGGTTCCGATCTGAAGCGACGACCGCCGTGGCTGCTCCTAACGCGGTGAGTACTACGATTTTACTACTTTGTCGGCAACGTTGTTGTTTTCACCTGCTAAACTAAAACTTTTTTTGTATCAATCTGTGGCATTTTCCTTTATTTTTAAAGCTATTCTGTCAGGATTGTCCCTATCGCCCGTCGGTCGCCCTCGGCAAGGCTGCCTCCATCTGCTCTTCTTTCGTCGCCAAGAAGGCACTGCGTCCGCTTGCAGTCGTCTCTGGATTGTGAGTAAGACTTATTTGAATAGTTTCTCTTCTCCCTATACTTTTCTGGGTAGCCGAGCTCTTTAGTGTGACTACTTTCGATGGTTACATAAGTGCTCGTTAGTAGCGTGAGGGAGCAATTTCGAAACCCGTAATGGGTGCTGTTTGCCCCTATTCCGCAGGCTGGAGTCGCACGACGCGTACGTCAACGTGAGCCTCAACGTGCAGTTGGGACGACGACCCGAGCAGCCGGCAGTGAAAGGTGAGAACGACATCTACGAGGAATATTATGCATCTCTCCCTTTCTGATGCTCTGTAGTCGATCTGAGAAAGCGAGATTATGAGGAGATTCAGACCACTAATCTTCTGTTCATTGTCATGGTTCTCTCGCTCTGAGCACTAGACAAGCATACGCATACATCTAAATTTTATTACGGTGCTCCTTCGAGCTACAATTATATGCAAATTTCGATGTTTTTTTATCGGTGGAAACGGCGAAGGATCAGTCTAAACTGTTTATTTGTGGCCATATACGTCCGTGAGACATCAGAGATATTCTAATTAGGCAATTTCCGTGTAAAATTTTACAACACTTTTTACCAAAATTTTCCTCTGCAACGCAATCGATTATTTCATATCTCTTGCTCTCTAATCGAAGAAGCTATGCATTTTGTAAGAAGAAGAATTTCTTCAATCTAAGAATTGCCTACGGGACGGTAAAGAGTGCGTAACGTCAAGACACAAATAGTTAATTAGATTGTTTATTTTGGCCATATTTTTGTCGATATGGTCAGCCCCCAATAATTTGTGCTAGCTATACCATATTTATGAAACACCAGATGTACGGGGCATTGAAAATAGCTTCTCGGGGTTATGAAACTTGCGAGAAAATTATTACGACGATAGCACGTTGTTCTCTCCTTGCTCATAGTCTAGTTTAGAGTTTTGATTTCGAAATATTGATTATGATCGTTGATCTTTGATCTCGGATCTCTGCAGGCGCCGTGGCTCGCGAGGCGGAGATAGAGAGGATCGAGCAGGAGATCGTCTGTCTGAATGACCATCTTGAGCAGCTGAGGAGGATTCAGGCCGAGAAGTGAGACGGATTACGATATATCGACTGATCCCTAACTTGTGATTACTGTACACATCGTAGTGGTTTCATCTTCGCTAACAATAGTAACGTAACTTCGAGAAGTTTGCTCCAGTTTGTAAATACAATGATTGTTTGTTGTCGATAAATGTTGTTCACTTAATTATAATTTATTCTACTTTCGGATGGGTTACTCTCACCCTTCACATACTTTTCCCTTGCCATGACTCATTTTCCTCCTGATTCCAGCACAAAGATCAACGATCAATGAGAAGATGCGACTCTGGCCCGTGGAGTGATCATCGGTAAGGAGCACTGACTATTCTGCTGAAGGTGAAAATCAGATTGACGAGTATTTGGATAGAGGGATTTTTATAAACCACTACGGTTGCGTAGATCTGGGCTTCGACGTAAGATTCAGAAGCTGGTGTGCCCTGGGGCGCAGATTACCCATAAATGATCGATTAAGTGCGTGGTTATTCAATCACCAATCAATACGCTTCCCTTCCCCTAACCACACGCCCACTTCCCCTCCTACTCTCTGGTCTCTCGTCGCTTTGCTCGTCTCGCGCCCTCCTCCTTCTCAACACTCTCTCGCTTTGTAGTCTGTCTCGCGTCAATTGTAGTTTATAGCGCTCGCCTCCAAATCGCCCCTCCACTGTACGACTCTTTCGCCTCCCTTTTATTGTCTTTACGCGATCGATTTTCGTTCAATTTTGTGCAAAAAAAGGCTTGCCAAACCGAGATGCGCCTGTTGCTTATCGCGAAAAGAGGCGTGACGGGCGATTTGGCTTGTTTATGAGCGAAATGGCTTCGGTTTCGAGTTTAATGCCACTTTTCTGGGCTAAATTTATTAATTTCAGCTACTTCCCGGCCGCTGCTATCCCGATCGCTTCACGAGAAGAGGTCTGGCTATGCACATTCTTTCCTTTTAATCGGTTTTTGGGCTATACTTTATCAAGGGACGTTTAAAATATCAAGTAATGAAGCTTTGCCAAGCATACTCGACACTGATGGCTATCGACTTCAGGTTCTCGATAACTACGGGCGCAGTCTGCGAGACAGGAGAGTAGAGGAGGTACCATTTTTTATATTTTTGTATCGCACTTTATACGTACTAATTCGTTATTATTACTTTTTTGATTTGAGCAAGTATTATTGAAATTAGTGCGCCCATTCTGCTTCGTAACGGCAGTGAAACGTAGATTCAACTTTCTTTGGTGCTCTTGGGCACTAGGTCGGATAAGAACTATGACGTTATGCCTCCTTTGACATATCAAATGCCGCATGCCGGCATAGTTCTCATCCGACATAGTGCCGTGCTCTTGATACTATTCTTATTAGTTTCCTCATGGATAAGTGTAATATCGAATAACCCAGTGCATTTACCTTTGAAAAATCAGGGTAACCTGATATCACCAGGATGAGGGACCAGGATCTATATTGGAAAAAAATTGCATTATTCAGCTCAATCGAGTACACGGTGACGAGGCGCGAAACACATCGAGCATGGACCGACGGAGGTGAGCAGTGTCATCATCTTCATTTATCATATGGCCTGGCCGTATCGGATGTACTTCTTCCACACAATGTGACCAACTGTGTCAAAAAATACATTGCCCCCAGCTAGATTGTTGTCATTGTATGAGTGGAAACGAGAAAATTTCCAATATTTTATTAATTTAGAGACTATTAAAAATTGCCCTGAAAATTGTTCGCCCCCTTCCATGGTGCCTTCACATCCAGAAGTAGTTTGCGACATTTTGATCCTAGCATGTGCCTATCAATAAAATTCGAAATTCTCAACATTATAGGCAAGCGTATTGCCGAAAATTACCTTCCTGGTATGTTATGATTTTACTTTATATTGAGGTTATGAGGACGAATGTAAACTCCCATTTCGATGGTGGTGACTCGTGAGTAGCAAAACGCTAAAACATATTTCAAAACTGTTGTGTGTGTTGAGCAGGTTCGCACTGCACTACATTATCATGACGGGGTAGCAATTAAACTGAATAGAGGATTCATAGTAGGATGCAAAAGACTGACTAAGTAGTGCTCATAATCGTTTTGTTTTAGCCATGACAGTTTGCCCGGTCCCTGCTTGTTGCGTTTAGCATTCGTATCTAAAAAATGAGCACATTCAAATGACACTTACCACACATCTAGAAGAGTCATGCATTCCGTGGACCTAGTGCACAGCAACCTTTGGTCGCTCTTTCTGAGTGCGATAACGTGGTCTGAGTCCACGCTCATGCGATCTTTGATATTTCCTGTTTCGTCATCCTTCCTAAAATATAAACGTTTTCGTACTACTATTCGCGAACGAGGTCTCCAAAACAGAATCACTCCAAAAAATCATTAAATCCCCTTTGCTATTGCGCATCGACCTTTGATCGCCCTCTTCAAGCGATAACGGGTCAGAATACAATTCGGATTATCCAAGTGATTTTGAACTTTGCGATTCCCGGTTTCAGCCTACATTCTTGTTCTGTTGTCTGCACCCTACAACCAATGTTCTAGGATTGATCATGGAAGAAAAATATGTCTTCCGTATCCACATTCTACCTGCCCACTGCGCCCCTCTTTGCTCGCCCCCTCTTTCGGCTCCACTCATCCCTCTCCCCTAATTGCTTATCACCCTACATGGGACGAGATCATCGATCGATGCATGCAAGCCACTCCCCCTCCCCCAAATCTCCCTACCCACTAAAAACAATCGTGTGCTGCAACATATACACACGCCCATAAAACGAGGTGGACCGTCGCTCGCTTTCGGCAGCACGCGCGATAAGCGAGTGTGAAAATGATCTCCGAGTGATAGCCGGGACATGACATCAGGGGCCTGACTAATTCCCGGACGCGGCTGTGCAGGCCAATGATCAGATATGGATCACTGAAATCAATAGTGTGCCTGGAGGGGTGGTCAAAGAATGATCAAACAGATAATAAAAAACTTTAATTTTGATAATGATGCTGATGACACGTGTCTCTTGTAAGGAATTCATGCTGCAAGAAAACATTTGATGTCACCGAATTGATGAGTCTTAATTAGTGAGCACTAATCAGTGGTCGAAAAATAGGTCCAAAATGACATAAAGTGGAGTTCGGACCAGCGCAAAAGTAGAAAACGTACTCATTTTTTTAGTAATTTTTCTTTAAAACGTACCCATTTTCAAGGATTTCATATTAAATTTTAGAAACGTGCCCACTTTTACAATTTTTGTGACATACTCTTTCGACCACTTGCACTAATAGGCCCTTACGAATGCCCCAATTGGTGAATTTACTTATAAGAAATAATTTCCTTCCAGGTCGCATCGGCACTCGGCCAGCAACGATGTGCCCGGGTACCTGGATGTCGTCGGCGTAGATGTACGGTAATTGAGTATTACGGTAAATATCATTTTCTGTCGCCAATTGACTTGGCAAATTGGTGACAGCTACCATGCTCGAATCATGTTTCACCTAGGCCTGATTAGCCGAACCTCAGAGTGGGTCAATGGACCTTGCACACGGTGTCAAAAAATATGATTAAAAATAGTGAGTGTAAGATAACGCGAAGATCCCTGGCACACTCTCTAGATTTCGCGCAATCACGGCACTAGATAGGAGAGGGAACGGATGATTTGATTACTCCCATTAGCGAGCGAAGGCGATGCGAGATCGAGTGGCACAGCGCATCAAACATCTACTCTAATCGGCAGATATCGATTGTCCCTGTATCAGGGATATCTATTTCCCTGAATAGATCAGGGATACCAATTACCCTGAATAGATCATGGATATCGATCTCCCCAAATAGATCAGGGTCGGCGACCGGGTCAGTCCAGAACATTCTCACTTCGCTGATAGAAGGCGAGTGTCTCATTCGACATCGCCTTATCGGTGTCTCACTGACACATGTTTAGAGGAGAGACGGCCAATGGCGTTTGGGAGAAAGTCACGTGGAGAGATGACGGAAGAGGTGTCGTGATCCCGAAATGGTCCAATCAACCAATTGGGGAGGCACTAGGAGAACTATAACGTCGCCTTTGATATATCAAAAGGGCATGACGGCATAGTTCTCATCCGACCTAATGTCATGGTGGGTGTGAGGAACAACAAAGGAAGTAGTAGTTACGATATGGTGTCTGGACGGGAACGATAGAGAGAGCTTGCGTGATGTTTCGCACTTCCCACGCGGCTGGCCAGAACACAGCTTCCGACTCCAGAGCAGACTGGAAACAAGAGCACTCTAGTCTCTAGTCTGATGCCTTCCGTCCGATTCCTCGACGACGACGACGACGAGAGAACAGCCAGCCAGACTGCCCTCTTGTTCCCGACTGCACTCGCACTTGTTGTGAGGAAGGTGCGCGAGTGTGGCAGGGGCGAGAGACAAGGCGAGATGAAGAGAGCGCAGAGCGGCAGAGCAGGAAGAGATAGCGTAGTGATAGGAGAGAGGGGCTCCGCCCCTCGCTCTTCCCACTTCCCCCTCTCTCGCCGCCGCTCCTATCCTCACCAGCCCCGCGCTAACCCTTATCTGCGCCTCTCTCGACTGTCCCCTCTGCCCATCATCACACCTTCTTGCCTCCAAAGAAAGAGCAGAGCGAAGATGATGCGCTTCGGCGGCGACGCGCTCTACTCCAGCTCGGACTGGTGGCGCGAGCAGCAGGAGACGGCACTCCCGCCGCTGCCGCAGCAGCAGCAGCACCTGCTGCACGTGCAGCAGCAGTCGCTGCAGCAGCCGCAGCAGAGGGGCGTGCTTCTGACGCCGTACGGGTCGAGCATGCAGCAGCAGCAGATGCAGGGCTACGATGACCGAGGACCGATCCTCTTCGAACCCATGAAGATGATGGTGAATTTGTTATGTAATTTTTTTCACTCCATTTAATGCGTCTCATTGAATGTCGTGAGCGCCGAAATGTGATAGTGTGGATGTGAAGCGGGAATGTATGCGTGGAGTGATCTGTGATTGACGCGTATTGATTGTCGTATTGATTTTCTCATCTTTAGCTGTGATTGTGGAGTTCCGAGTCGCAACTGGTCTATCTTGCTAGAATGCATTACTCTGATCATTTGTTATTGTATGCTCCTCGTGATCGATGACTTTATTAATTTCTGCAACTGCTTTGCTTGCACATAGAAGGTGTGAAACGCCAACGGAGCGCGCTGATCACCTCTAACGATAATCTTTCTTTATTTGAAACCTGTTCGAGGGATTCCTATTGATTCGGGTGGACCATAGATGATATATAAGACGTATGTGAAGCCTCGAGCCACCACTGACTTTTCATTCTGCATTTTTTTTAAATCGCAGCAATATTTTTATATTTCGATTGCTTCGACTCAATATTTTAGGCTTGTAGCGCGCACATACCTGAGCCAGTTAGTTAACTGGCGGCCATGGAAAATCAACGTATAATAAAAGCTCTCATCGGGCGGCCACCCGTTCATTTGTCGTTCGTTGAGCGGCGGCTACCCGTTGATTTGGAAAATCAACGTATAGGGGGTCATGGTGAAAATCGATAGCAGGTCATGGGTAGGTCAAGACTAAGTACCATAACCAATCGATAGTACATTATCGACGATACCGTATATGGCTACCGTAACCCTCAATTATCGCGAACTGACTTTATTGTTAAAAAGTCAAAGTACCATAACCAATTCGATATTACAGTACCCCCAGATACCGTAACCCCGAATATCGCGAACTGACTTTATTTTTAAAAAGTCATGAAACCCTGTCCAATCGATTCTACAGTACCCAAGTGACTACCGTAACCCAGTTCCATGGGTCAGATCCTGTTCCTCGAGTCAATCATTTTTCTAAAAATCCTGAACATTTTTCTAAAAATCTTATATTAATTGTAAAATGACTCCACATTTATCAGAAATGCGATATGATACTTTGAAATATTTTTAGGATCAATTTTGGATTTTTAGAAAAATGTTTGGCCCAAGGAACTGGATCTGACCCATGGAACTGGGTTACGGTAGTCACTTGGGTACTGTAGAATCGATTGGACACGGTTTCAAGACTTTTTAAAAATAAAGTGAGTTCGCGATATTCGGGGTTACGGTAATGGTATACGGTATCTGGGGGTACTGTGCTATCGATTGGTTACGGTACTTTGACTCTTTAACAATAGTCATTTCGCGATAATTGAGGGTTACGGTAGCCATATACGGTATCAGTCGATATTGTACTATCGATTGGTTATGGTACTTAGTCTTGACCTACCCATGACCTGCTATCGATTTTCACCATGACCCCCTATACGTTGATTTTCCAAATCAACGGGTAGCCGCCGCTCAACGAACGACAAATGAACGGGTGGCCGCCCGATGAGAGCTTTTATTATAGCTTAGGTGTGCTCTCTAGAAAAACCAGGTTTAACTGGCATTTAACTAGTTAGAATCGAGCTCAGCTGTGAGCGCGCACCTTGCTATTGATTCCGCTTATTCTAATTTTTCACTTATTTCACAGTTTTCACTGAGGATTATTCGTTATTAAGATCGCCAGTGACTTTATTAACGAAACGGAAGTGAATCGCGTGTCTCGCTGTTATGATTAAATTAGTGTGTGACTAATGAGGATGACAAAATCTGGGGGTCTTTTTACGACCGGTCCGATCACAGATGTGATCGACTGATACAGGCTAATAACGAGAGTGCGGGGGAGAGCGATGAGACCCATTCCCGAAATGGATCACGCATGATGCCATTGGGCACTCGGTCGGATGAGAACCAAAAATAAAACCCTTCCGTCGTATTTTCGGAAAAGACGTTTTGAAAGTGTGGGAACACAATGCGAAAGTACTGGAGAAGTGTGTATTTTATTTGGTTATCGTCCGACCTAATGCCTGCTATTTTGGCACCCAACAGTTTCCCTTTGCGCTTGTCCCTATCTTATCTACTCTATCCGCGCGAGGCTAATTCCTGAAGTGTGCCAGTTATGTTGCCCGCAGTGATCCTTTTAGGATAGTTTAGTTACTTCATTAGCTCCTTGTCCTGGAACAGTCATTCCAGGAATGTATCAGCTCCGTGCCTCCTCCCTCCTTGTAAGAGTAGATCCACGCGGGAGTGTGTCACTGTTCTAGGCATCGATAAACGTGCGAAGTAGCGATAGAGCGTGGCAATCGAGGAGAGGCACGCCCTCTCTGGGCGGACGGAACCCGCGCGCGCTCGCCCAGAGTTCTATTGATGTTATCGTGTTCCTTCCTTCTCTCCTCTCTTGTCAGTTCATCGCCACTTAAATTGGGTAGGATGTGTGCGAGAGTGTGTAAGAGATACACGAAAATGAAGAGATTGGCATGGATTGGCACGGCTGGCACCTTGCCAATTGATTTGTTGGCAATGAGCAACGATGAGTGTTATTGTATCCTCAAATTTGGTTTCGAACTAGTTTTAAAAGTTATTATTGTTAAGCTCAACGTGGACACCGTATTGTCTTCCCTTTCGAATATGCATAATATACCGTAGTCGTGCAGCCAGTAATCGCCAGGGGGTGTTTGTCAGGAATTGTAAGTTGGCTGAAACTGGAGGGAGGCGGGGCTTAAGTTCGTGCGCTTACGGTAGTTGCACTATTGTTTGATTGTTGATTTCAAACCACTTCTGTATTGAATTGATTGTTCGAACTCCTGGTCTATTATGTGTCATACTTCACAGACTATTTGTCTGCGGTGTGTTTGGAAAGGGCAAATTGTTGTCGACGTAATTGTTCCTTACTCGGCTATTTGTTTCCTGCTCACGTACTCGGCTGTCTCGCTAGGGAATGAGGACAATGAGAAACATGAATGAGCAAAGTAAATTAAAGGAAATAAGGGCATTATGTTTTTCAGGACGAGTACAGCAATGCTGGATCGGACAATGACCTACTCATGCGATTGGTGAGAAATTTTGATGATATTAACTGTATTTCATTTCTGAATCTTAGACGAAATAGGAGGATTTTTTCCGTTGTTCCAGAACAGTAGGAAGTAGTGTAGATGCAATTACCTCGTAACTTTGAGCCAAAACAAAATTTGTTTTGTAAGTGTCATAATTACGATGCTAATATTGCGTAGTTGGATTGGTATCAGTTATAATATTGCCATTGAGGCGCAAATTCAAAAGCCTAGAAATTTTCCAATTTATTCTTTGAAAATCGGATTTTGTTGTTAATTTCTCTGATTCTACCGTATCCTCACAACTCCGCTTGCAGCAAGACGCGACGCGTCAGGATACGCACGAGTCGCGTGTGATCCGCGTGGAACGCGCGAGTCCGCCCGCGGGCACGGCGAGACCCGTATTGAAGAGAGACAGAGGAGCGATAGGCATCACCCAGAAGTGCTCGGTGAGTGAGAGTTATTTTTCATTGCTTTTGCTGATAAAATTAAATTCACCTGAACGTAATTGATTACATAAAGAAGTAGAAACGAGAATCGGAAAGGTGCCTTTGAAACATGATACTTCTAGGAAATGAAAATTTATTGTTATCTTACGATATTAGAAATGTCTATCACATGCTGGTGATGTGTTTCACCAATATTACGAATGTGCTTGTGATGAGTGGGGTTGATGGACCTTCCGCGGTCGTTGGAAATAATAAAATTAAATCTTAGGTGTGCGAAGTGATGACGAACGGCTTCCACTTCGGCGCAGTCAGTTGTGCGGCCTGCTCCGCATTCTTCAGGTTTGTTTTTATTGTTTTTTAAAATTATTGTATTTTTTATAATTGTATTTTTAAAGGCGAACAGTGGCTGAGAATCGGTCGTATGTGTGCAGGAAGGAGGGCGACGAGCATCTCAAGTGCCCCATCAATCAGTGTGAGTGGAGGGAGGGAACCGGGATTACGGTAGGAGGAATTTAGGGAACAGAGACTAATGTATTAGTTGCAAATGCCTGAAACCGCGCATAAATTGTATAATTAATGAATTGCCTGGATTATTTTGAGAGCATGTGACGAGATTTTGTATGGAGGAGAGTGCGGAGTACACTAAGTATAGGAGTGGAATACTAGTTAACTAAGTTTACCTCCTTTAAAATCGACTAAGTTAAAACATTTTAAAGTCTGAGCAATGCGCTACTCAAGATGTTCAGAATAATACGCTTCCCGTTATTCCCTCATAATACAGTCACTATCAGCTCCAGTTGGCGTAAAAACGATCTACCATTCTCACTAAGTCATCATCTACTCAAGCTTATTCGATCACCAGCTAACTCTTCAATCCCTTCTGGCAAATACCGATCCGTCTTTTGTAACTGATGCATAGAGATTTCGCGGGTTTGGCTCCCCGCTGATGCCTGGCGTCTTTTGCCGGCTTCGCTCTGACTGCTGCATACGGAAACATTTCTGACTCGATTTCTGGCTTGATTCTGACTTAATTCTGACTCGATTTCTGATCGACGCTTCTTCATATTTCGAGACGAAGGAGTATAAAGAAGGAATAGCTGATTGATGAAAACTGAATTATTGGTCGATAGCGGGCATAAATATTTCGTCAGACCACCAGGTGTGTACCAACTTGGCATTCCCTGGGCCACGATGCGATCAGATATTTGTCGCGCGTTCAAACTACACTCTGCACTGATTTTTTTATTTGTTGTCACGAGGGAAGAACATTGAGAGTAAGAGTAGGAATGGAAAGTGCAAAGATCTGTGTAAGGAGTGTAGCGAGAATGATTGCGCAATGACCACAGTTCATGCGTTTTTAGATTTTTGTCAAATTCTGGTTAATTTTTGAAAGATTTCAGAAGTGTTTCATAATATTAATGTCTCCCAGACGTTCGTGAAATTAGAAATTAAATCCCATATCCGGTTTTCAGATCGATAATAAGCGAAAAATATCAGTTTGTTGTCACGAGGGGAAGAACAAAAGACTGGGAATGGAAAGTGCGTTGATCTGTGTGAGGTGTGTATCAATGAGCGGTATTACGCAATGATCACAGAACTGCGCCCGCAACTACAAACTACGGAAAGGTTATTGCATTCAGCACGTAAACTCGCACAAGTTGATTCGGTGCAAATATTTACTCGATTCTTTCAAGGAATTGATGTTTTCGTGTTTTTACACGTGAAAATGTCACGTTTCCATAGGGGAGTAAAATGATGAAATTGACATTTGCAGCCGCCCGCTGCTACTGTCGCGCCTGCCGCATGCAGAAGTGCCTGAACGCCGGCATGGACCCGGCTGGTGAGTGAAGATTACGGTAGGATTGGGTACTGCAGAATCAATATACGGTGCGTTATTAATCTAATTGATTCGGTCTGGCTCCTTCTGGTTAGCGCCGAGTGGAATTGTCAGAGATGAAATACATGTGCTGGAACGACGTTAGAGTTCATGGCCTAGTGGTCTAATGCGCTTGCATTTATCAAACATGGTATGATTCGCCGGCTGTGGTTCGAATCCCACCCGGTGCAATTCCTTTTGCAACTTTTGCCCAATTTTGAGAAGTTAACCAGGCATTCCCCTAAACTTGGCGAACGTGTTTATGTATGGCAGGATTCGAACCAGACCTCACGTTTCCTACCATGTTCCATTAATGCAAGCGCCTTAGACCACTAGGCCATGAATCCGGCGATACCCTTTTCATCTCTGGGAATTGTGGGTAGTCTGATTATTGGATTACGGTATTTCGCTTGTGCTAGGTGTATGGTTTGATTCATTTGCAGCCGTGCAACCGCATCGGGACATGATCGGCAGCAAGAGGAGGAAGACGAGTGGAGATGAGGTTATTTCATTATTTTAATACAGATATATTTAAATAGATACGAAAAAAACAAAATGCACTGTTGATCTTTTTCCTTTTGTCAGAGAGGTCAGTTGTGGTCCCAATCGTTCCTTGCTTTGTACTCGATAAAGAAATATTCAATGCAGACTCCGCGCGTCTCCATGGACAGTCCGATGGAGGGAGGAGAGACGCTCGCGGATCATCTCAAGATGAACAGGTGAGGGTGGAGGATGGGTAACGGAGAAGTTACTCGTGAATGTCGAAAACTGCCGTGTAGTGTATTCGTGTTGAGAAGTGATTACTTTTTTTTATAAAGTTGGAAGTTATAACTCAATTGAAAAACTGTTTGACCTTCCTTTCTTTGCATTATGAAACGGGAACGAAGTTGGTAAATCTGAAACGCAGAATATTGTCTTGTGTGTGTGATTCAATTCTGGTGGCGATTGCGCGCATGCTTTCCGATCCTTCTTCATAGAAATATCAATACGATAAAGAAGCTGGACTTTGTTTTATCTGGAATAATATTCATTTCTTCAGGGAGTACTCTCGGGCGCTGAAGGCGCGTGAAGGCTACGGAGGAGTAGTGAGGAGAGCGGACAAGATCAGCCCCACCGCCCATCTACTCACTTCGCCGTCAGTTTTTGGAAAATAGTTCATTCATTTTTTTATTGTGATCGTGATCGAGAGCAAATCAACAGTCCTTTCCGCCTCTATTTCTATAGATATTGTGAAGCGCAAGTGCGCTTGTTGAGTTGCTGATTTTTCAGAACTTGGTCTTGCCTGTTAACGTTCTCTTTCCTCTTTTTTCTCTTTTAAAATACGCATAAAATTAAAGTTACCTGACGAGAACGAAACCCTGATCTCACCCTGATCTCGTCACATGTACGAGAGAGTATGCAAAAGTGAGAGAGCGCGGGATTACGCTGATCATTTCCGGCCTTCCCTTGAGGCTATTATTGATTTTTAGCATTTTTGTATGTATATTCATTCTCAACTAATTCAGCCTTCGGCTATTCGATGGAGGACAAAAAATAGGGGGTCGATTTTGTCCTCGTCCGGTAACTTTAAGAAAGATTGAGTCGAAATGCCAGGGCGATTTAGTCGGCGATCGCAGTTTTTTGAAAATAACAATATTAACAAAGTACCATTGCTTGACTGTTCCCTCTCCAGGAACGTGCTAGCGGAGCAATTACTGGCATTCTCTCGTCAGCCAGTGATCGCCTCGACTGCGAATCATCTGAGGGGAGATGAGACTGCAGCTGCTGCTGCATCGATTGCAGGCAGCAATAGACTAGGTGAGTGATCTCGGACGTTTCCATCCTTTATATGTAATTTTACATGTAAATTGCATTCATAACTCTATTCTTTATCTACTAATTTTCTTGAGTGAATTCAAACTATTGTTTAATCTCAGACTAATGCATTATTCTGGCAACAGTAGACTAGGTGAGGGGAGTGGTCGCAAGGTTTCATTGGTCAAAAGAAAAGAAATAGTGATAGAAGCGGGAGGGTAGGGATATTGATTGTTCCGATACGTTAGACATAAAATTATTGTTCCACTGTGGTCTAGGAAAATTTTCCTGAAATGATTTAAATTTTGTAATCTTCGTAGAATTCGGAGTTGGAACATACATGTTGCACTAGTAGTATAGACCAATAGTTGCGCGCTCGCTGTAGTTGCAAGATAACAAATTGGGACAAAAATTACCTAAATCAGGCGCCGTTCCCACGTCTCTCTCAGACGCCGTGAATGGAGCAGGAATGTCAGCGCAGGAAGGTAGGTCACTGTCGATCTATAGTTAATTTATCAAGGTGTCCACATTAGCTGCGAGAGGTTTGGACTGATTGACTACAGAAGTCCTCAATCGAGTTTGAAATTATGATAGGACTTTCCGGGTGGATTCTTGTATCGTGATTGATAGTAATTCGGCATAGATCATTAGATGTGATAAGACGGGCTCGAATATCGTAAAAAATCACAATCATTAGGCTAGGTTTATTACAGTATCCTTTCCAGGCGTCATCCACCATCCCGCCAACAACCACTCCATCCTGGGCGTCAAGAGTGTTGAGGAGCAAGTGAAGTGAGAATTTTTTATTTAACCTGTCGTATTGAACGGTCTATTGCTTGAGAAAAAAGTTCTAGCCGTTATAAAGTAGCAGTGAAGCACGCTCGCGCAGAGTTTGGCCAACTTTGAAATTTGCATTTCATTGTGAAACAAACATCGGCATTTTGTTCTTCATACTGAATAATGATAATTAAAAGTAATTATTTAATAATCTCTAATTAGCCCCTTCTACAGCGGAAGTCTGCACGAGGCGGCGTCGTCGTCGAATGGAGGCAGTGGACACACGGTGAGAAGGGGGGGGGGGTTGATAGTGAGGTACTTGGTCGGATGAGGACCAAACAATGTATCACGCCTCTCACCTAAGAATCGACCTGGTTTTCAAATTTTTCGGATTAGACCAAAATATGGTGTCTGATGTTTTTCGAGATTTGGGTAGGTCTAACTCCTTAAGGGAGACCCTGAAGATCTCATACCCATATCATCATTCCCAATGCCTCGGCACCATGTCGTTAGTGTTGGTGCCTCACTTTGATCAGTATTTACTCGCTTCCTGTGCAATTTTAGACAAAATGTTCTTCTGGGTGACCCCCACTCATTTTTCGAGCTCTATCGATCTATGCAAACTAGACCTCATGAAAGTGAGTTTTAACAGTGCTATGATTAAGGCCGCGTTTCTCGAAAGTGTAGGCAAAGGTGCAAATTTATTTTTCGGAGCGCAAAGAGCTTGACGAGAGCTTTAAAATGAGTGGTTTACGGGTTTTTTTCATCCAGGCAAAAATGCGCTATGCCCCTTTCCAGTTCCGAGTTGATTTGAAGTCATTTTATTCGACGAAGACCGCCCGCTTTTTCAGGCGCAAAGCAAAATGAGGGGAGCCATTTCAAATCAATCTGTGTTTCAGAAGTTTAAGAAATATTGTTTATTGTGGGATCATATAACATATTGTATTATTTCTGAAACACATATGAATTTGAAATGGCTCCCCTCATTTTGCTTTGCGCCTGAAAAAAACGGGCGGTCTACGTCGAATAAAATTACTTCAAATCAACTCGGAACTGGAAAGGGGCATAGCTCATATTTGCCTGGACGTAAAAAAACCGTAAACCACTCATTTCAAAGCTCTCGTCAAGCTCTTTTCGCTCTGAAAAATAAATTTGCACCTTTGCCTACACTTTCGAGAAACGCGGCCTTAATCATAGCACTGTTAAAACTCACTTTCATGAGGTCTAGTTTGCATAGATCGATAGAGCTCGAAAAATGAGTGGGGGTCACCCAGAAGAACATTTTGTCTAAAATTGCACAGGAAGCAAGTAAATACTGATCAAAGTGAGGTACCAACACTAACGACATGGTGCCGAGGCCGTATAACTTATGATGGTTATTGAGAAGTGGTGGGTGTAATTAAACATGTTAGGGGATATCAAAACTGATGGAAATTTGTTTACGATGTTTTTGCTAATCCGACACGTCGGTCGATCCTTACGTGAGTGGCGTGGTATCTCTTTGTGGTGTTTTCAATATATGATACATTCGTACACGGGCAAAAATATTGTTGCGAAAATACTTCAATGGGGTACTTTTTTGTTCTTTTCCGGGTATAGTAACTTAATATTTAGGCTAGAAGGAGGAAGACTTTCCTGATTTTGAACCCTATTTATCTCACTGGGCTAGTAGAATTAGAGCAGGCACGTAATATTTTTTCGAATCAAAAAGTTTGGAGATTGAAACCATGTTCCGTAAATATCAGAAGTACGGTTAGTGTTACACGTAGTTCTGAAATGCGATGAAAATGGACAGGAGCTGATCAATCTCTTCTCCACAATCCTAAAATAACTGAATACTTAACAAACGTGTCTTTAAAACCCTGCTAATCACTCAATTCCAGCCGATTCACAAGCAAGAGATCGAGGACGCGCCTCTCGTGTACGAATTCGAAGAGGAAGTCACGCAGGAGGAGATTGATGTGAGGAGTTTTGTAAAATTAAGATGTGCTTTCGAGAATAGTGTCTGGAGCGTTTAGGTTTCATTGTGAACACATATTCCCGAATTTTTCTTAATTTCAATCATTGTGCAAAAAAAAACAACATAATTGCTGCAGCGCGGGCAGGTGTTTCATGTATGACTGATAGTTGGTCGAGGAGAATGGTGCACAATAATTGATGCATCATTAGGGCAGAAATATTCTAAAAAATGTTGTGCTATTCCCAACGTATTTTAGTCGTTAGAAGTATGAAATATAGTAGAATGTTTAGATATTATTTATTCTCCGTTTCGGTTCTCAGGCCTCTGCGGATCGTCGTCGGTCGATGGGAGAGGACAGCGTAGCAGCGTCCCTCATCAACGACCACTTCATCTGTAAGTTTTTATTTTCACTAATTTTAATTATTTAACATTTATAATAGAATATGTATCAAAAAATAATAGAACCGCATGACCAGTTGATTTTGATGCTCAACATTCGTGATTCACCAGGTTTATTAATAGAGGAGCAACTGACGAGAGTGCTTCGAACCGAATGAATCTTTTGAAAATTCTTGTTACATTATGCATAATTTCGGTTGCTATCCATCGGTAAATGTCACCCGCAGAGTTCCTGCTTCTCCGATAGTAATTAGTCATCGGGTTTATCTGAATTTCAATGTTATCTCTGCACTGGCCGCTGAAATATTTAATTTAAAATTCGCACTCCTAAATTTCGTGTTTACTATTGAGGATCTCATTTAGTGATGATTTCCTCCTGCAGGCACTCCCGATCCCACGCAACCGAACTGGATCGAGACTCTGGTGGAGATGTACGGTATGCTACTTTCCAGCGATTCGTCCTGCCATCTCCAGCCGTGTCCATGATTTCATCATCTCTGATATTCCATTACTCCTCCTTCTTATTGCCTCCCTGTTCCTTTTAAACCTATATATTTCTCTACCCCCCTCTACCGTACTCCCACCTACCGTACCCCTCAGGTCGTCTCCGTGAGCGTCGTCGTCTGATCTACTGTCCCCCTACGATCCGTGACATCCTCGGGGGCACTCGTCCGGTGAGTGAGGTGTGTGCATGCCCCGCCCACTAACCCTCACTCTTCGCAGCGCACGCACTGTCGTGTGGTGACGCAGCCCGGCCTCTGCGCCATCCACACCTTCTTTGCCGTCACCATCACTAGCGTAATTAGACACCGCTAATTACACTAATGACGCTAATTAGCCACCTAATTAGAGAGCAATTAGTAGACTAGTAGATGTTGTGTGCATGAACAACAGAAACTGCACTAGGTCGGATGAGAACATTACCAAATTGTTCTCATTCGGCCTACTGCCGCAGAACCAGAGGACAGATCAATGTGTATAACCCACTCAGTAGAAGTGCTATGCATGAAGCGCGAAGGCTGCATGGTAGATTAGTGAACATTCTGCCTCTCCTGTTTGTGTTTCATCTTCAGCTAATAAGGATTCGTCGCTTTCTTTGAATCAGTTTCACGGATATTGCTAGTGGGAAAAATAATACTATTGTTTCTGATTGCGACGTAGGAATGAGGAGCAGATTTAAGTCGAAAAAGGGATATTAAATAGTTCCATGATAACGTTAATGGGAAAGGAGTCAAAACTGTGATGGTGACGGCATAGCTGGTGGTGGGATTGGTGTAACAGCATGTGTGAGATTGCAGAGAAGGAGGTTATCCTCTCCTAAGAGTGAGCTCGATACTAACACTACCAGACTAATTAATTAACAAGATACCTAATTAACTTTTCTAACTCTTAAGTGAGCTCGACACTACCATACTACTAAATAATTAACCTAATTAACTACTAATTATCATTTTAAACGCTGTCCTCTCTAACATCATAGACATACTAACCCTAGGGAGACCTCGCGAGCTACCGTAACCGGAAATCCGTTCAGGAATCCCGAGAGGAATCTTTCTATGATCGCATCAAAGATAAGATGCGCGTGGAGATCGGACTGGTAGCTGAGTTGCTCATGAGTGTGCCCAACTTCACTACCGTACCACTCGATGACCAGGTACGGTAGATGCGGTAGATCAAGAACGGTAGATAAACAAGAGAAGAGAATGCGAATCAGCAGAAAGATCCAGTCAATATGAGACCAGTAAGGAAGGGCTTACAACACGTGATTAGATTTTATGCGAGAATTTTGATGTCAGCCCCGTTTCCTGTTTCACATTCACCTCATCTATAGTAGCATTGGAAATTAGTCAGTAGTATCCGGTTAAAGACTCCCATATAATAAAATCGAAAGATTATTTTTATTTAACCCTCCTGTGTATAACATACTCCAGTGTATAACAATGTGTATCCCATCCTCCAGTGTATCCCCAATAATATTAGCAACCCTCCAGCGTATGCTTGTCTCGCTGCAGGCGCTGCAGTGAGACAAGCAGTGATGGGCTTCAAATATTAAGGGGAGGGGTCGCAAAGTGGGGGAACGGCATAGGTGGGCGGGGGTTGAAGCTGCAAATAGAATACCGGGGATGGGATGTCAAGGGGGGTGGTCGTAAATGATTTTTTTTGTGACAAAATTTTCCAAAAACAGGGGGTGTCCAATCCGAAAACCGGGGGTGTTTCACAGCTGGCTTCGATGGTGCCCACCTATGGGGAACGGACTTTGTCGTCTTCCCTAGCCCACCTCTGATGCAGGTGTTGCTGTTCAAGAACGTCTCCTGCTATTTCAACGTGATGGAGAAGCACTACTTCACGATGCTGCACGGAGGAGTGAAGCTGAACAGGATCATACACAATGACCTGAGCTACACCGGTGAGGGAAGGGGTGGTATGGACGGGATATTATTACTTATCTCTTTTTAAAGGGATTATCGTGGATATTAAGGGAGGATTTTTAATTTTTATTTTGTAAAGCCCAGATAGCACGGATCTCCTGTAAAAATGCAGGAAAATGAGTCCACTTTGCGACAGAAAAATATTTTGGGTCATGATTTTCACTGAAATCAGAAATACTGACCAAAGTGAGGACGGCGAACACGCCTATCAACTTCGTTTTTTTATCTTTGATTCGGATTCCCCACCCCGGAATTGAGGTACGAACATGGTTCGTTTCTCCTATTGGGTGGATTATCATACCGCCACTCAGTGTGGTGAACCTGGACTTGTTCTAATTTTTGGATGAAAACACGTCTCGGATAATATCTCACCTGTAATTTATGCAAATGAACACACCAGTGGTATCAGAAGGTAGCTCTCGATGTGCTCTACAATAATGACTCAGTGGCCCAATACATTAAATTTAACCGTTCTCGAGACACCACGCGACACATAATCCGGTCTAGAGCTGTGGGGGAATAAGAGTTTGGAACTTGTGACAAGGTTTTCACATCGTATTTCGGGAACGATTAAATTTAACGTATTAGGCCACTGAATCATTATTGTAGCGCACATCGAGAGCTACCTTCTGATACCACTAGTTGATAGACGTGTTCTCCGTCCTCACTTTGGTCAGTATTTCTGATTTCAGCGAAAATCACGACCCAAAATATTTTTCTGTCACATCGGTTCCTGCATTATTACAGGAGATCCGTGATAGGATATAATCGGTTTCGCGGATAGAAATGATGTTACATGGCAATGGTGAAACATAAAATCGAAAGGAGCAAATTCGTAAATTCACAAAATGTTTAATTCAAATTTACTTGCAGACCTCGACGCGAAGCAGTTTCCCGTCTTCCGATCAGAGAAGGACGAGACGATGACTGACGACATGCTCGTGAGGTTAGCAATTTATTGATTGAAATTGATCTACCAGATAGTCTTACTGTGCTTGCCTAGCTGTGCAGCTAGGAAAAACTGGATTTGAATGATGAGGTGCTCTTGTTGATTGCGTTTTTCGAGCGCGCTAGTTATGTAAAAAAGTTGTTCGTTAGCGATTCTACCGGGAATTTGCAGTCTGTTCATCAACCCCCTCAAGCACTCCCTCCACATCCTCGCAGGAGCGATGGAGAAAATGCAGATGAGCGACGTCGAATTCTGCGGACTCGTCGCCGTTCTCCTCTTCGATTCCAGTGCGTGAGAGGGTGGAGTACGGTAGATTGAAGAGGAGAGTACGGTAGATGATAAAACCATAAATACGGGAATGTGGTAGGCGGAATTCTGTGCGTTTTGAAAGCAAAAGTGGTGATTTTGGGAGATTATTGATGACCAGGTGATCTAGTGGTTTTGAACGTTTACTTAGCACATTTGTTTCGCAATCCTCAATCGTGTGTCCGCATCCTTTGCAACTACATAATCTATCCTGAAAACACTTGTAGAAATTTTGTTAAAGCTCCAACCAATCAATAATTCGTTTCAGCCATCGCGGGTCTCTCGGAGGAAGGACGGGCGATCGTGGCTGAGAGCAGAGATAGGGCGTATAAGGCGAGAGATTTGTTATATGGTCCGGGTCATGACTCACGATTGGTCTGCACAAAATTTGCTTAGAAAATGTGAATTGTGGAACCGAGATCGGACGGTTGCGGAAATAATTGTAAGAGACGTGTTAAATATATTATTATTGTGGTATGGGAATAGTGAGAAGTTTAACACAAAAGGACCGAAATTTTAAAATAATTATCTTCTATTGCAGGATTGGTTCGCGTACTACCGTATGCAGGGTCGAAGCAGAGACGACGCCGCGCAGAGAGTGGGAGAGACACTGCTACTCATTCCCGCCATTCAGGTACTGTAAGGAGTATGGTAAACTTGATCTGGACATGGTTGGAGTATGGTAGAAGAAGGACCGTGGGCTTGCGGTAGAATGATAAGTTTTGGGGGATTGTATTGAATATATCTGGAGAGAATCGCGGAAGTTGTTACCGTCTAGATTAGAGTCGTTGGTGAGGTGCCATTCCACTTAGCGACATCCAGAAGATTTGTTTTGTAATTAGAAAGAAAACGCGAATCAGATCCAAGCCTGCGGGTACAGATAAACTAAAAGGAGCGTAGGATCTTCTCCTGCTTTTTCTCGACTAAAAAATCCCCGCTTTCAGTCAACAGCCGAGTTGTCGAAGGAGAACTTCCATCTGATTCGCGTCTTCCAAATATTCGAGTACGACAACCTCCTCGATGACGTCTTCAACGTCAGCTCGTCGCCCGATAACCAGAAGGTGAGGATGGATGATTACTGTTATTTCGAATTACGACCGAGAGATGCACTGTGCTTAGTTGCTCACAGAAGTGATAAGTAAGTACTGAAACACAAATAGTTTTGTTTGCATTTTTACCTTTTTGACATTCGGTCTGGAAAAAAGTGCAGATTACTGAATCCGGTTGTGGCCTCGTTGAAACATCGATCTTCACTGAACATAAGGGTGTGTCGTGTTTCACGGCGCTTAAAATAATTTTTGGAAATTATTGGGTATGGTTATTTTACTATTAGGTTGGTTCATAAGTCTTTTCCTTTTTGAGGTGAACAATACGATTTCACCTAAATTTGTTTCAGTAAAAAAGAATTGCCTGACTCCAAGGCATTATGTAAGGGTACGCTCGAACTTCATTATCATACATTAGAATTGGATCATGGCTTTAGAGTTTCCGAAAAAAATTACGTTTGATTCCAAATAAAGTTTCGTTGATTTTGTCTATTTTGTTTGATCAGCTAGCATTTAGTGGAGAAAAATTGCGATACCACATCTTTTGCATGAATTTAAATCCCATTAGTTTCTTTTTCTAAAAGTGTGTAGGAACATGTGCTTATTTTGCGACATTCCGAAATACAGGCTTGTAAATTCCGACATAAGACATGCAATGCTGCTCCAACGATCGGAACTCCTGATCCAAGGGAGGGGGCCAGACGAAAGAGGCATTACCGAACTTTGCCCTTTTAATATATGATATATGAAAGGTAGCTTGTTCGTTTAACCTTAAAATGTCAAATCATCATTCGATACTGAAAACACATATGCTTCGAAAATGGACATTTCCCTAACCAAATACCCATGATGTAACATTGATTTACGTAGATTTTGAAAGGACTATTGCTACATGAACCAAGACGAGATTGTAAACTTAATGTGGATGTAACTTCGTGTATGTGTAGAATTGGTGGCCCAATGACTGTTGGTGCGAGCATGTTGTGGATTACATCGCTATCGGCATGTTAAGCAGTACTGAATTTTTTTAAGTCACACCAGTTTGATCCCATCCTTCAAGGGAAGTCGTGGTTCAATAGTGTTTTGAAAACTACGAATACCACGCTATACAATTATGACATGATATTAGTCACATGTCAGATTTCCGTTGAGCTCAAATCGAAACAAAAGTAACTATTTTCGCACTTCGGAGCATTTGGGTTTGCCTTGTGCTAGCAATACTGGCAATATAAACTTGACCCAATGTGCGCTAAAGAGAGTGTCGATGCACTCACTGAATGCATCAAACTATGTAAGAATCGGTTGAAAGTAAGGGCTAGTAAATCCAAAAATATTTAATTGTGGAAAAGGGAAAAGACTTATGAACCAACCTGATATATAACGCTGCGACATACAATTGTTGATGCCACCTTCATTGATTTTATATGAACGGACTGAAACACAAATGCCAGTGTTTTGACTAAATTGATTGCTAGAGGCTCTAAGCTTATAGTTTGCTATAATCCCGGCTATTTACGCTTTTCGCAATAGGCATAAACGTTCAATATGGAAATAAGGCTGGTATTATTTTTCAATCTTTATTTTAAATGATTGGGGATTTTTTGATAAAGCAGGCTGCTACAAATTGGTTGCTTCGCTTACGTTGAAGGGATAAGAATTCGCTGAAACATAAATGGCATTGTGTGTGCAACATCTAGCGTGTCGTGTACAGCGATCTTGATGTCTCAATTCCTCTCGTTTTCTCACTAACAATATTGAGTGAGAGAGCGTATAATACGGAGAAAGTCAGTCTCAATTTCTCTGTTCGGCACTACGCCGGATGAGAAGCATGACGCCATGCCGCCTTTGATATATCAAAGACAGCATTACGTCATAGTCCTCATCCGACCTAGTGCCGTCATTCTCAGGCTCTCTCTTCAGGTGCCTGAGAACGCCGAGACCGATGCAGACGCAGCCAAGATAATCGAAGAGAAGCGACGGGCGCTCAACCCTGCCCAAGGACCTCCCAAGGAGGAGACCACCCCCGAAGAACCCGTAGAACCATCCACACCATGAGTACGGTAGCAGGAGGAAGACACCGCCCAGCGACAAATGACTTTTATTATTTCCCATACTCTTTTCTGCCGTTAGCTGTACACATTCCATAATAGACTATGATCCAATTGCAATTTGTGAGTCGTAGCTGATAGTTAATATTATCGATCGATCTACGGGCTTCTACAGTAATCAGAGCTATACTACAGTATAAATATTTTGTATTTTACATTTTTTCTCAGTTATTTTTTTGCTCTTTTGATTGTCCCCATATCCAGGATGCATTGTTTGGAGTGCAGAAGAAGTGTGTTTACTCGTTCGATACATCAGCTTCCCAGCTGCAATAAACAGTTTCATTCAATTGATTGGTCGAGTGCAGAGAGGACGCAGTCGACTAACTCGGAAGAGAGCTGGTTCGCAACCAGGCAAGTGCTATCTATCTCTACCTGCAGAGGGGAGTCACTTATCACCTTTCCATTTCGACGATTTTCTTAGCTCTTGCGTTGCTCCGTTTCAACATCGTAAGTCCGAGCTAGAAAAATATTGTTGAAATCAAAATTATTTTATTTTTATTGGTGCTCCGAATCACTTCACTGCACTCACGACGTAGATATCAGCCAAGGTTATAATTCCTGTGTAATATTATTGAGCAATCACCCAAAGACATGTTGCGAACATCCGTATATTTTATTGCTCTCGTGAAACCTAAATGAACCATGAGGCCGAAGTTGCCTGGGAGACGGCGCATTCCTTTTCCGCTCTCCCTTTTCGCTGTTTTCCGCCATCCCCTCAGTGCGCACACACCAGCACACTCTGCTTCTCTAACTCCTCTCTCTCCACCCAATGCGTTCAACCTCTTTTCTCCGCCACCAAATTATACCCGCACCACTTATTCATAGCGCTCTGAGCTGTCAGTTACTTCCAATTTAGCGCCTTAGTCATACCTTTTTGGCAATTTTTGCGGTATTTAGGAGAGAGAGCAGGCGAATTTGAGAGAGCAAATGAGAAATGGATGTTTTTGTGCAGGAAAAGAGATGAATCAGGCGCCGAAAGTGAAGGGAAGAGAGCGCTTTCATGAGATTCTTCTTTACAAAGGAGTGTTGTTCAGTTTTGGAAGAAGTATTGGCGATAAAGAAGATGTTCCCGCTCAAAAAGTGGTTGCGCGCAGTTTATCATCTCACTGCTAGTGCTATGAATGCGTGAATAGAGGCAGAGAGAGGAGAGAAAGAAGAGTGAGAGGCAGTAGGTGGATTGGTGCAACGGCGGTTGTTGATATTCAGTGAGGTTCTGCTTGCTCAATCATGCGCATCCAGTTGCGTTATCATAAAGCGAGATACAATGTTGATTCTGAATTCATAGGAGGGTTGACGCGACGCGTATTCATTGCATGCTGTGCATTCATGGACAACAATTGAGTAACGAAACGGGCGAGAACGAGTTTTCATGATATTTTCCTTCGTGAATCCCCTGCCGATATGCATTATCGTCGTTATTATCGCTCGCGAAAGAGTTTTCCTATGCTATCAGTGTATTTCCCACACTCCCTGTTAGGCAATACATGCATTAGCGTGAGAAAATGATAACATTGGAGAGAGAAAAGGAGCAGGTGATCCTGAGTCGCATTTACTGTTGATAGTTGAAATCGCTTCGCGAGTTTTACTTAGTCGGCATGATACAAATTAGACCGCTCTGATCTCTAGGTGAATCGGCGTTGCGATGCGATTTCATATTTTTATGTTCTGCCCCCAGTTGATTTTTCCTTCTCTGCTGGCTCTAAGATAATCAAGGTCTTACAAGATTTGTTTCTGAGATTATGCCACAATTGACAATATTATTTATCGATTAGTTTGTAACTCGCTTCACAATTGCCCCGTGTTGCTCAATCCTCCACTTTCGTCTTTCCTCCAACCCTGAACCTTGATCTCACTCCTCCTCTGCAGTGGTGCTCGTCCCTCGATGCTGGACGATGATCTCTCGTCTTCGTCCGTCCGTCAGGGATACCTCTGCCCCTTCTGCTACGACGATCTGGGCGACTTCAATGCACTGCAGGTGAGTGATTCTTCTTCAATGGTGGGCAGGGGTTGAAACTGAGAAATGAATACCGGTTGAGTTGAGAGTAACATACCATGGGACCTACGCCGGATGAGAACTATGACGTCATCTCATACGACCTAGTCCCGATACCATGGGTGGGGGTGGTGAACAAATGTATGACCGGGCTGTGTAGGATTCACAAACTCGTGGGGTCTTAAAATTGGCTGCAATGTTACCCACTATGGTCTTCTTTTGTCTCTAGGGGAAACAAAACGATAGCTCTAGGAAATCCGGTTGAATATCGCAATACCCAGCCCCACTGTCACAAGAATCAACATACTCTAGCGCGACTCCTAATAATATAACTGTCAAGAGTCGAAGGTTCTTGATATCTCTTCACTGTCATTCTATCCCATTATCCCCAATCCATCTGACTCATAGTCGCCTCTCGGAACACTCATCAGTAGGCGTGGCCTACCGATTGCTCCGACAATCGGGGATTCAACGGGAGTTGTAATCGAAGACGAGACACCGTCCCGTCGCCCTTTACCCTCTGATCCCGATCCCCATTCCCGTTATGAAGTGGTGGTATTCTGTGAGTATTATATAATGACTATAAAGTATTCTACCGCTATGCGTATCTGTCCTTCTCCCAAACAACCTAAACATTGAGTTAACTTGTGTATTTCCGTTGAGTAATCTTTGATCTCTGTAGGCCCACGTGGAAGTGAAGCATCCGGAGGGAGGCGCACTCGAGGATTCGATCGACCAGATCAAGAAGGGTACGGTAGCTTGATAGTTATTATTGGAATCTGAATGAATTGGAATCTCAAATAATTGGTTATTTTACGAACAGAAGATGTGTAGTTGTTTCTGCTTTCATTCGAGTATCAAGTGCTCTGAGAAAAGCGAGTCCTTGATTACTGGTTGTATACGGTTAATTATAGCATAAATATCATTCTTTCAGGCATTCTCTCTCACGCTCGCAAGATCAAATCGCAAGCGTCCATCCTACTCGAGAGCATTCCCAGCACTTCTGGAGGTAATTGTTTTTTTCCCCATTTTATGTCGATGATATTAGTTCATTGCGAATCTGTCGATATTTATAGAAATATTGAAACGCGACTTCGTGAGCTGGAGGTGTAACAAAAATGAACATTGGAATGTTACTGTATATCGATCTGAATATGGATCCATGGTAACTCAACATCACCACTTGCAGTTCCGGATGGTCGTTCTACCTCCTCACTGCCCCTTCCCTCATCGGGAACTAGTGAGAAGAGGAGTCCTCCGCAGCCAGAGAGGAGGGTACAGCTAGCACCTAAACCGGTGGGCAGACTAGGTGAGTTCGTGTTTCAATTGATAAGGATATATTATAAATGAAAATACTTCGCTAGTGATCAAAATACGATATTTTAATTGTTACCACTCGTAGTCGGACGGCTATTACTAATGATGATCCAGCTCAACAGATGAATTAATTGTGAAACCCCGATGTGCCACTATCTAAAAAGTTGTAAAATTTTAGAAAATCAATTAGCGTATTCGTTAGAGCTTTCATAGTGCAATTTGTGTGATGTAGGCATCACTTTTTTTTCTTGGCTACTGAACTTACTCTCCTACCATACTCGTCAAATCGATATTCTTACCGTACTTTCCTTCCCTGCAGGAGTCCGTCGCTCGCTGATCGATATGTTCCGGGACGATCGAGACGCGCACGTGCACGATTCGGCAGTGAGGACGAACATGCTCATCATACGGTAAGGGGATTACGGTAGATCGAATTTGGGTGAATACCGTAGTATAGGTTACGGAAGGTTGGAGAGGATACAGTCCTCCTATGAGGTAAGAGAGGCTGATTTTTATTTTTCTATAGACTGCTCTTGTTGATTCCATTACCCCGCTTTAAATTGGTCTTGTTACAATGGAAGTATGAAACTTATTTTTAGACTCGATAGACTCATCAACGAGTGCCCGGCCGATCCGAGCAGCAGGAAAGGTACTTGATTTGCTCCTTCTATTCCATAACATTCGATTCCAGAGACATGCGAAAAATGAAAACATATTTAATGCCAAAATTTTGGTGTTATTCTCTTATTGGTTTCAAACATGGACATGAAGTAAAATCAATCTTCTATTAGTGAGTTTTGCTTCCCAAAATTTGAGGCGTAATACTTGACTACACACCTGCAGTAGAGAGAAAGTAAATCGATGAAACTTAGTGTCACCAAGTGATCCAGCGAAAATATCGATAATTGTGTGCAGCCTTCGAGCGCTCGATCGTCCCATGGACTGCCGATTCCTCCGTCTCCGTCTGTGCTTCCTGCGCCGGGAAGTTCTCCCTGACGAGGTGAGTAAGCATTCATTATTATAGTCAGTACAAAGTTGGAAACTATTGCTTCAGTTTCGAACCATTGCAAAATATACAATTAGTGAAGCCAGTTTACCAAATCGGTTTTCTTTTTTTTACTTTTTGGAAAAGATCTGTACATCGGATCATCAAGCTCCTACAACACACTATCTGAGATAATCGGAATAGACTTGGCACTGGCCGAAAATTCGAATTCCTGCTAACTTCACCAGTAGGTCGGCCTCCACGAGGGAAACCGACGAGCATCGGCAGAATGTCGATCCGCATCCGCGCGGGCGGGGCGCGGAATTTGAAAAATTAACTACGGTAGCTTCGAAATTTTAAAAGCGACTCCTATGACTGCGGCGGTAGGGGCGCTGCATCCCTTGACAAATTCTAAGACTTTTTTACTCCGCAGAGTTTTTCGATCAGATTCCATCTAACGCCTGAAATCGATAATTCCACTTTTAGTTCGTACATGAAAGCAGTTCCCCAGAAATTTTTCAAGAACTCCCCTAAATATTATTGGTGATCTAGCTTCTGCTTGACTCGATACATTCTCCCGTAGAACAGCGCGATTCAACAAGACGCGTAAGTTGGTCAACATGAATTTTGAATGAATTATGGTGTAATTTTTAGGTTACGGTATGCGAGTGCGAAGTTAGGGCGACATTTCCCAACAGGTGTTAAATGGTCTGAAAATCAATTTGAAGCTATCCTACACCAATTGGGAAAAGTCGTCCAACTTTGTGCACTCACCTACAGTAACCCAAAAATTACACCATAATTCATTTTGACCAACTTACGCGCCTAGTTGAATCGCGCTGTTCTACGGGAGTAGGTGTCGATTCAAGCAGAAGCTAGATCACCAATAATATTTAGGGGAGTTCTTGAAAAATTTCTGGGGAACTGCTTTCATGTACGAAACAAAAGTGGAATTATCGATTTCCGGCCTTAGATGGAATCTGATCGAAAAACTCTCCGAAGTAAAAAAGTCTTAGAATTTGTCAAGGAATGCAGCGCCCCTACCCCCGCAGTGATTGGAGTCGATATAAAAATTTCGAAGCTACCGTAGTTAATTTGTCGATATCCGCGCCCGCGATCGCGCGGATGCGGATCGCAAATCTGGCGATGCTCGTCGATTTCCCTCGTGGAGGCCGACCAATTGGCGACGTCAGTAGGAATTATAATTATCGGCCAGTGCCAAGTCGCTGAAGAAATATGTTGATCCTCTCAGATAGTCTGTTCTACGTTGGATATTTTACACCAAATATGAAGCAACAATTACACAGGCTTGATTTGCATTTTCGTTTAGTAGTGCTCAAAACGCTCACAACATGATTGAAGTAAGAATGCAATGAGGGTTAAAACGAGGATGTGAAACACAATAACTCGCGGACATCTCGTCGACTCGACCCTCTTTGCCTAACGTTGATCTCTGAATCCTAATCTTCTTTCAGGCGTCGTCACCACTGTCGCCTCTGCGGCGTCATCATGTGCTCGACGTGCTCCCGATTCCTCTCCTATCTATCCGCCCGTCAGTTTACGATTTACTGACACTTTTGTTTATAAGTGGTTTTTATAGTAAAAGATAAAGAATTTATCGATTCCAAAATTTCTGTTAAAATTAGTAATATCTCTGAAACACTAATAGTCTGCGAAATATTCTTAATAACCATTGTTCGATCCTTTCACAATCAGCTATTCCTCCACTAGTCTCTCCCTTACAGGCAAGCTGACGAATCCAGCGCTGGCAGCTCAGATGCTGGCCGCTCTCTCAGCAGCCAACAGAGAGGAATCGACGCCACTCGCCAGTCTCGAACCTGTCCCGCTGATGCCAGGTATGCTGTAGGTGGTGGAGTAATGGTCAGGGAGGGACTGGAGAATTGTGTTAGGCATACCGCAGAAATGTGAGGGTGATGCATTGGATAGGACTTGTTTGCTTCGGTGTGTGACTGAGTATCGAACCTCTTCCTGAGCAAGTTCTTAACACAATTCTGAAACATAAATAGTGCCGGTTAAATGGGTACATATTTCTATTTTTTTTGTTCCCACCGGCATTGGAGAAGCAATGTTGGCTTTGCATGCCACCATTATATGAGAGACTTTTTCACTCAGTGAACATATTTGTGAAGACCCTTGGCATTAGGCCAAAAATCGATTTCCTCCAAAATGTGCCCACATGCAGTACTCGGTGAGTGTTGCACATCGGTGGCATATTTAGTGATCTAGGTCAAGCTCTGAGAAATTCACCGAACTTTCTCTGAAGGATTACGGTATTCATTTTTTCTCTTTAGCTCTCGATTGGAACGGCGCATATCTAGAAAGACGCGCCGTAGCCTGCTCATGATCTGACCCAAGTTTCATCTCAAACGGATTCAAATTCATCGCCGGTAAAAAAATTTGAATTTAAAATTTAGCTCTTAAGAGGATAGGGCATTAACCGTTTTTATTTCAAATTTGAATTGGGAAAGTTGGTACCTATTTAGTGAAAAATTATAAAAAAAATTAAAATACCATCTTGCGAGAAATTTGCAAAAATGTGGTGATACAGTACCCAAAGTGCCCGAATCGAACCTGAGGGAAAATGTTTTAGAGGCATCCTACACGCAGTACTCGATGAGGCTAATCTATCATCATCAACAGAATTTCGATTCCCATCCGCGCGCGCCAGAGCGCTGATGTTAAATTTTTCGAGAGATTACGGTAGTTTGTTTAACATCAGCGCGCTGGCGCGCGCGGACAGAAATCGAAATTCTGTTGATGATGATAGATTAGCCTCATCGAGTACTGCGTGTAGGATGCCTCTAAAACATTTTCCCTCAGGTTCGATTCGGGCACTTTGAGTACTGTATCACCACATTTTTGCAAATTTTTCGCAAGATGGTATTTTAATTTTTTTATAATTTTTCAGTAAATAGGTACCAACTTGCCCAATTCAAATTTGAAATAAAAACGGTTAATGCCCTATCCTCTGAAGAGCTAAGTTTTAAATTCAAAATTTGATTTTTTTACCGGCGATGAATTTGAATCCGTTTGAGATGAAACTTGGGTCAGATAACGAGCAGGCTACGGCGCGTCTTTCTAGATATGCGCCGTTCCAATCGAGAGCTAAAGAGAAATAAATTAATACCGTAATCCTTCAGAGAAAGTTCGGTGAATTTCTCAGCGCTTGACCTAGATCACTAAATATGCCGCCACTGTGCTACACTCACCGAGTACACATGTTGTGGGCACATTTTGGAGGAATTCGATTTTTGACCTAATGCCAAGCATATGTTCACTGACTGAAAAAGTCTCTCATATATTCTTCCATGAAACATAAACCGTGCATGTCAAATGGGTGCTTATTGTATTTTTAATAGCTTACAATTCGCAGTGTTGTCATGGGAAAAAGATCATTCTTAGTTATATCCTGAAACATAAACCGTGAAGGTCAAATGGGTAAATGGTTTTTTTTCAACCTGCATCGGAGAAGCATTATCGTCCTGAGCAAGAGATCACTGTTAATCCAATCCTGAAACATAAACTGTACAGGCCAAATGGGTACATATTTTTTATTATTTTTTTCCGCGTGCAGTGGAAATGGCAATGCCATCCTGACCAAGCGACCTTTCTTAATTGAATCCTGAAACATAAATCGTGCAGGACAATTGGCACATATTTGTAATTTTTGTTTTCACCGGTAGCGGAGATAGCAATGTCGTACTGAACAATCGGCCATTCTTAATCAAATACTGAAACATACATCATGCAGGTCAAATGGGCTCATATTTTTATTTTTTGTTTTTACCGGCTTCCGAGTACGAAATGTCTTCCTGAGCAAGCGACCATTCTTAATTCATTCCTGAAACCTAAACCATGCAGGTCAAACTGGCGCGAAGGCAGCTGCGGAAGCGATGATGGGACTGGCTAAGAAGAGCAGTGGACAACTGATGAATCTGCTCAAGAGTGCCAAGGAGGTCAGAGAGGGATACGGTAGTTTGACATGAGGATTACGGTCGATGTCAAATCATACGTTTCTAAGGTATTGATAATTGAAAAATGATTGAATTTGGTTTATCGGAGAGGCAGCAGTGGTCTTGCTGAAATTAAGGAGTTTCGGATCGTCTGTGACCTACCACATACAGTACTATTCGTTGCAGACAATCGATCGTACGGGTGATGAGAGTCCGGATGGCAGTGTGCACAGTCTGCAGAGCCAGGTATACTGTAGGTGCAAAATTGCGCAATGTTCAAATTATCGAAATTTTCGATTCGAAAATTACCGCCTTTATGGTCATGAATATGGCTAAATTATTTGTTCATTGTGTTAAGTTTTGTTTCAATAACGAAAGGAAGCCGAATCGTTGCTTAGTTTATTGTGGTGCTAAAGTTAAAACTCTGAAACGTGCCATCAGCCGCTCATATTTAACATAATTATTGATTGAGCAATGCCTCTCACTCCCTCAACCTGATATTTGATCTCTCTCAGGACGCTGCTGAGCATCTTCGTGTGTGTCCCTCGTGCATCGGATTTCTGTCCAGGAGAGAGGTGAGCGTATCCTCTTTTCGAAATATTTGGTTTCTCACGGCCGCCTCTTTGCCGTCTCGCAATGTAGTTGTAAGAACAATAGTATTGTGGAAGCGATTGTAGTCGGGGCTGGTATCCAATTATCAAATATTATTTTGCTTTAACAAAAGTACTATGTTTTGGACAGGTAGCTCATAAAAAGAAGCTGTTTTCATTCTCAGGCCCAGATGGAGGGTTGTTCTCCGCCCTCGTTCGTCTCCCTCTACGATCAACTGCGAGTTTTGCTCACTGAAGTCACCAATCTCTTCCCCAGCTACGCGAGAACAGCAGAGTCACTGAGGTGAGGAGTGAAGGAGTAATTATTCCATACCGGCATGCTATCTTGAAAAAAAGTGAGTTCTGATGCAACGTTGTATCAGTCAGGGTTGCACACTTTAGATAAAATTATTTTAACATTCTATCCTCCAAATATTCGAGGCACGGATTTCCACTGAGATAGATAGATGCTGTGAAACAGAAATGTAACTTTTGAAGAAAAAAATATAAATTCAATTTTTCTTCAGAAACGGCGAGACTCTCTACACGCTCAAAGACGCTGAGAATCTGCAGCGGAAACTGATGATGAAGCAGAAGGAAATCGATATGTTGAGGTACGGTAGAAAGTGGGGTTACGGTAGGCACAGAATTTTTAGGAATGATAATCTAAGGCGCGATTCAACGCCATCTCACATTTCACAACGCCATCTCGAGCTTACGAAACATGAATCATACGAGTGAATGGCACGGGAGTCCTGATTCCAAATCATTAATCTATTGATATAAATGCCGTTTGCAGCAAGAAAATCGCGGACGATTTCGACGAGAATACGGTGGGAAAACAGGATGCGATGCTGAGGAAGAGAATCAGAGGATCAGCACTCATCGAGTTGCAGGTGGGGAATTGCATTGTTTTTTTACGATCTATCCGCGAACGATTGGCAACGGAATCAAGTACACTATAAAGAGGGATATTTTTAATATTTTAAAAATATTTTTGAGTAGTGCATATGTTGTGATCAGATGAGATGCTGGGAATTGAATGTGCTTTAAGACAGGGATCCTCGGCTATTCTTGTCATGCAGTGGTGGGCACGGTCCGGCCCAAATTTGAGGGCATTAGATTATCTCATAGGGGCATTTGATTAGGACCAAAGGCATTAGATTTTTAGAACGACCGTTCCATATCCTACTTTGAGCCACAATTCTGGAAGATTTGAACAACTTCTAAAATTTCGAAAATTTCGCCCCATCCACGGGCATTAGATTTTCTGCTGGGGGCATTTGATTAGGATCAAAGGCATTAGATTTTCTGCTGGGGGCATTTGATTAGGATCAAAGGCATTAGATTTTTAGAATCACTGTTTGCCAGGCTACTTTGAGCCAAAGTACTCGAGGAACTGAACAACTTCGTAAAAATTGTGGGTCATTGTCTGCCCACGTATGTTGTCATGGCTTCATCGAACAGCGTGTTATCTTCGTATAGCCAGTGAGAGACAAGATGGATGCTCATCGTAGTTTATTGGCGGTTTTAGTTTTTTTTTCTGTAAGAGATCTACGGACCATTGCTCCCGGAATCGAGTAGGCGAGAAAGGATCTGGTAGCATGAACTTGATAGGTGAAGAGTGAGAATATTTTTAAATGCTGCAGTAGTCACGAGTTGCAGACGGGAGTGGAATGGGAATTTATTCTGCCTTATCTAATCGGACTATCGATACGGAAATCGAGTAGGCGTTAAAGAGGGATGTTATAGCATGAAATTGAGAGGTGAAAGTGAGAATATTTTTGATTGGAACAGTTGTTGCGGTCGTACTCCTAGATTGGGCACTCAACGTGAATACAGTGTGAATCACAAATTGTACTGGTTGAATTGTAAATCCCAGAAGGGAATTTACGATCCTTTTTCCGATGTGATTTTTTATATTTGCAGCCAGTGGTCTCTCTACCTCCTCTTCCGAAGGAAGAAGAGTACGAGAAGCTGAAGGAGCGAAGGAAAGTGAGCTGAATTATTTTATTGAACTTTAAGATGTTTTGTCAAAAAAATCAGCATGATCATTGGTTAATATATGAAGTTTGGAATGATCATTCTGAGATTATCGGGTATTCACTTGATCGTTCGAGGATATTGAACGCCTGAAACTGAGATTCGCCGCTGACTGATGAAATAAGGATTCCGTATGAACAACGCCAATGCCGTTTGATTATTCTTATAATTGTATTTATTTAAACTTATTAATATTTAATAAATAACAGGCGGAGGTGGCTCGTCAGATCGCCGAGTCTCGCAGTCGAATGGAGGAGGCACAGAGAGATGCGAGGAACAAGGTGAGGAGAGAATATTTGGGATGAGGGGGCGTAAGATCTTCATTTTCGTCGTGGCTTATTTTCAAAATTTCGATTTTCACTAGGCGATTTGGAGACGTATCGAGATTTCAAAATATTTCCGACCTGCAATGCAGTGATCGTGTTCTACCATGCTTTTCAAATCATTATTTAGACCTAGCAATGAGAGAATAATATATTTTGCTTAAGGGAATGAGAATGTAACAATTAAAACTATAACTCGACGGCACTACGCCGGATGAGAACTATGACGGCATTCCACCTTTGATATATCAAAGGACGTCGTAGTTCTCATCCGGCCAAGTGTCATTTCAGCCCCTCGCTGCCTCTCCTTCGATGCCTTCGATGGGAGGTGCGAGTGGAGGAACAAAGAGAGAGGAGAAGAAAGGAACGGAGAAGGAGGGACTGGCAAGGTGAGGGCATCGATATTCCTGGCAAGATTCATGAATTGATGGCCTGGATGAGTTCACGTTTCAAAACCCTTTCATTCGAGCCAATTTTATCTCAGGCGTTGTGTGTATGTTGTGTGCCGCGAATCTAAAATAATAATTCACATTTTCGATGATTCGCTATGAATCTTGCTTCAAGTAATGACTATCCCGAAGTAATCCGATCTGTGATATTGGTTCTCGAACTTCCGTTTGATGAACAGTCGTAAACTCAACCCTTCTCAGATCGAGTTCGATGCTGGATGGTTGGACGCCCGAGCAGAGAGTGGCGACGAATCCATTCATTGACGAGGAGGAACAAGACCATCCACTCGTCGTGCAGAGGATGCAGGTCAAGAGGTACGGTACATTGTGAGCTGGGATTACGGTAGCCATGGAGAGATGTTTAAAAGGATGCTTATGGCTGATTTTGTGTGGGTGGCATTTCGGGAGTCGAGATTACGGGGGGATATTTGAAATAGCGAATGAGGGCTACTGTACGACACTGTGTGAAATTACAGTAGGAGCACTCTAAATCGTGAACGTGGGTTATGGTAGACACTTTCTATCGATTTTCACCTTCAGTTTCCTCCAACAAGCTGCGGACGCAGGAAAGGTGGACGACGCTCGAATTCTGGAGGAGAATCTGAGAATGATCGACGAAGAAATTCTGAGACTGGGAATCGATACGCCCAGGGATTAGGAGGTTACGGTAGACCATTGTGTTTGATCGTGAATTGATTGTATTTTTGAGATTTCTTCATATAGTACGATTTTGTATCCAGATTCTTATTCGTTACGTGTGCATGACCTGAATTATCATAATTTATCACCGAAATTCAACAGTCATCCATCGAAAATCATGTCGTACTTATTGTTCTGGTGGTTACTTTTACTAATTATTATTAAAAATTATTGTGTTCATTGATTATTGTTCCCGTTAGTTCCATGTTTCACGGCTGCTTCAAAGTCTGCCGACCGTGTTGATTAGGGCTGTCAAATGAAGAGAGAAAATGAAGATTTCATTTCCACTCACAAAGGAGCGCTGAGCGGCGTCATTCTTCATGAAGAGACCTAGTGGCCCGGTCCTTCTTCATGAAGAACGACGCTCTCTTCAGGAAGAAAAACGATCGATTTTGACGCAAAATGCATCGTATATTAAATGTTGCTAATATCAGATGTTAAGATAACATTTGCCTAGGCAATATTGGGGCGTCCGGAAAGTTTTTAGAATTTTTTTTCGGAGGAACGTATACTCCACGGTAACGATTGTCCATCACAAATGCCAACACTACTGAATAGAGCAACCATTGACCAATCACACATTTCATGCGATTTGCAGCAGTTGCTTTCCCTTGTTTTTAACAAAATTTTATGTTATTAGTACTTCAGTGACCCACCGTAGCGTTTTAGTCTATAAAATTTTTGCTGCATAGGAACGCATGGGTTTGATTCCTTTTACTTACTAATTTTAAAGTACAAGATCCCACAATTCTTAAAGTGGGCTTCACTTGTGCCATTCATTTGTAGTTATTGATCGCCAGCACTCATTACTTATCATATTCAAAAGAAACAGCAGAGGTTCTTTCTTTGTGCGATCAAATCGATCCCTAATTTGAATATGCGCTAATTGGAAATATTTAGTGGTACTCCATATTACGTTGTACACATAACATTTGACGAGCTTGGAAGGACATATAATATAAATTATTTATTTGATCATGATATTTCATCGAAAATGTGGGAATTATGATTCAGAATTTTTGAAATATTTGATTGTTGCAGATAGAACAGTTGACCGATTCCTTCCAAATTTTGTATATATATTAAGTAATTCATGGATTATAAAACTGTGAAAAAAGTAGGATGATTTCATCAAGAAGAAGCCTTTCGCAAAAAAATAAAAATGGATGAAAACGTGATTTTGGGTGACTTCAGTATCCATTACATAAACGTTTGCTAAAAACACGTGAGAACAGCTGATGGAAATTCCATGGTATGTGTGATTGGGCAATGGTTACTCCATTCAATAGTATTTACATTTGGTATGTACAATCGTTACTGTGGACTATATGTTCCTCCGAAAAAAAATTCTAAAAACTTTCCGGACACCCCAATATGCATCGTTAAGGTATCATTTGCCTAGTCAGTGAGGCTTTTTGATTGTTCTCACAAACCCTGGGGGAGAGGGACAAGGCGCAAAAAATAATCAAAAAGATCAGTTTGATCTAATGATGTACAGCATTACGATTATGTTAAATTTTCCACCATTAGTGAAACGCGCGCAGGAGGAGACTCACAACTTATCTAGACTAGACAAGGTAGGCTTCGCCATTGCTCTAAAAGGAAGAGATGTATACTGTTTCATGCTCGTTTTCATAGTCCCGAAATTTTCAACTAATAAGTTAATACTACTGACATACTGCTCATGATGGAAAACAGCTATGCGACCTCGTTTTGACCTACAGCCATTGAAAAATGAAGGTTAACTTACAGTCATGTGATGTATATCATTTGAAAGAGCATAAAAAGTTATGGCTAAAGGACAATGTTCGCAGCTTTCCATGCATATTCTGCAGAGAAACGACTGATAAATTAGGGATTGTCATAGGGTTTGTGTGTAAAATCAAAATTGAAATAATATTTATGTGCTATATTCATCACACATGCTTCATTAATATGTGGAACTGTTGATTCTGAAGTTTCAAACCATCAAACTTAACTAGTCTCAAGTTAGAACTGTTTCTGCGAAAATCGCTCTTCATGAAGAGCGAGAACGACCGGGTCATTCTTCGTGAAGAGAGAATGAGAGGGAGAGAAAATGCCTCTCTTCATTTGTCGAAATTCTCTTCATTTGACAGCCCTAGTGTTGATCCTATTAGCGTGGATTCAGTATGTGCGCTCGGAGTCCGTATCAATCATGAGTGATAAGACAGACCCCTCACTCCTAATCACCACCCCCGCTTTTATTACCCGATCGAGAGAGTAATGGCTCGTTACTCTCGTGATCATATGCTCTCTTGCCGGCTAGAAAGAGCGAGAGATTACGGGAAATTCAGAGTTTAAGCGTGCACGATCAGATCACTCGAGTGGACTGTCTTCGCTTGTGAAAGGATGACTGCCCATTGGCATTTTCGAAAATCATCTTATTGCATCGACTATTTTTCGTGCTTATGTTTAATTTTCATGTGTATTTGGTTCTGCTCGACTCTCGTTAATTCCGTAGATATACTGCATCGCAGAGAAAACATTCCCTTCCAGATGGATCTACCGACAACGTCGAGTGCGCAATCGATCAATCAGCAAGTAGATCCTGCAATAATTGAACGGATCAAGTCACATCCGCTCTTCCCTGCACTCAAGGTATGAGCGCACCATTTGAAGAGAGCCACCTCAAATCTGGCTTCCATTTTCTCATAAGATTATGTAATTCTTATACGGACAAGTGCAAGGATATTACTAGGAAATGGATACTAGAGTACTAGGAAATAAAAAACCTTGCAGTTACTGCATCTCAAGGTACAAGTCGGCATGGAGTGTGCCAGTGAGAGGAGCATCTATGACATCAGTGACGTCGTCGAGGTTAAGCTAGAACCAATATCTTCGTAGTGTCATCTAACGTTACGAAAAAAATAATTTTCAGATGATCTCCAGCATACCCAGTGTTAAAGCAGATGAAGAAGATGAGGAGGTGCCCGATTTTCATTTATCAGCTGTCGATAGTCTCTTCTGGAACTAGAAACCTGCAGGTAGACGCCCTCGTCCGTCAGTCTCTCTGCGATCACGCCATCTGCCTGCGCGATCTCTCTTTCGTCGTTGAGCACACGCAGGTCTTCATGGAGACGAACAAGAGTGAGCTTCTTCTTTCTATTCCTAGCTCTCTAAGTTACCTATACTCTGTATCCGGCTCCTAATCATGTACAGTGCATGGAGCCCTGGCAAGAGAACGTGTCTAGTAGGAGATATCATGAACGGATGCTGTGTGTTGATTTTTTCAGAAAAATATCATACTGTGAAAGACGAATGAAAATAAATTTTTGCAGAGAAGCTGTTAGAACGGGCGCCGCTGGATAAGATGTGGAAGGAGGAGGGAGAAGAGGACGACGAGGAGGAGGGATCTTCCCCTACTGAGTCGCCCATCGGCAACCACGCGATGACGCAGGGAATATTCGAGTGAGCATTATTTTCATCCTTTACTTTGGTCTTTCAAGGTATTTTTTTAACAGTGTTTTTTTCCAGTTTCATGCAACGCCGTCTGCTCGAGCAACTGAGAGAGGGAGCAGCTCAAGCAGTCAACGAATCGCTGATCTCCAGTCTCCCAAGAGAATTACAAAAGCCACCGTGATACTGTTGAAAACATTGCTAGAATAACACGATGCCTTCATGATCTGTTTAGTGTGACATCTTAGAGTTGATAAATGCATTATTTTAACCAAAATAGTACATGTTGCATTTGTAATTTGACACCAGCTGCTTGAACTGCTATTGTTCCGAGTCATTTGCTCTTCCTTCTCTGTCCCCGTGGCAGTCTTCACCACTGAACAAAAAAAGAGGACTCATTGTTCCTCTTGCGCGTCCATTTCATTCCCCAACGTATTTCCATTGAATCGCCCGAATTCGATATCATCGACCGGCCAATATTCGGGGCAATCAATCGATGATCTCTCACCCTTCGAGAGCCTCCCTGCTGATCTCATCTGGAAGATCATCGAATGCGCTCCATTATCGGCTCCCAAACTCAGATTTGTAAGGTTACTCTACTTCATAATACAGTATTTATTCATCATTGATGGGCAGTTTGCGCCAATTGTTGCTTTTTAATTGAGATTAGAAGACGGAGAAAGTTTCACTTGCTACTAGGGTTCTCTTAGTGGAAAATTGTTGTTGACTGTTCAGGTAATTTTCAGTTGCGATATATAAACTAACGCTCATTAAAGGAGGAGTAAATGGAAACGCGCGCCCGTTTGGAATATATTTCGCCTAGCGACGCACTCTCTTCACGTCGCGTGCTATCTCTCCCCTTCCCTGAGCTTTCCCTGATCTGGCTCCCAGCCAACTAGCTATAACTCTGTTCGGAATGGAGATATCAATGTGAAAAATTCGGATCTTCTTATCGTTGTGGAGCTCTAGGCCGTGCATGTGATAGCTTAAAAAATTGAATTTTGAGTTTACTCCTCCTTTAACTACATATAGTCCCTGAAACATACTTGGAAAAGCAACAAAAATTATTTTCGAATCAGATAACTCTACTTGCTTCAGATCTCTCACCTGATCCGGGATCGAGTGGACGAGTACTTGTTCCGACGCACGAGAATGATCCTAGTCCAGAAACTGTACGTCTCCTACGACTCGGTAAGAACAAGTGAAAAAAAGAATGCATTCTCTTAATTTTGTCACTTTCAACCGATTAGAAGCAGCATGTTATTGACTTATGACAATAATGCATATTTATCGAGTTTGAATTGATTGAACTAATTATTGATAAAAAACTAATTATTGATAAAAAACAAATTGTGAATTCAAGATAACTTCGTCGACCATGGTTCACCTTCACATTCCGGGAACAATGTACTGCAAGAAGAGACTGTTCGATCTGCGACTCAATATCTGCAAATTCAAGTTCGAATCGATTAAAGGAATCACTCGCAAAACAGTGTATAACGTGGACGTACAAGCTGATAGACTGGAATCTCGCATCGAGATTACTAGAGGGAATGGAGTTCGACAAGCTCAAAGTGTGCGCCAACATACTCCCAGCAGAGGCTGCGTGAGTAGATTGAACATTTCTGAAACAAGATGCCTACTAACCTTTCAACTCCCTTGAACAATTCTCTGACAATGACAATTCTATGCTATTCTCTTCTAGTTGTAAAGGTTCTAGTGCGCACAAGATTCCCCTTTGTGTTGAAAGAATTGATATCTTGCAGGAACTATTTATCAGCAGTGGGCATCTTCAAAGTCACCCACCTCTCGTTGCGTGTGAAGAAGGTTGCCTGTGCTGATCATGGTACGTGCTTTGAAGTGTAAGACTCAAAGAATCATTGAGCATTAGGCACTTTCGCAGTTTTTGATTGGTTTGTGTAACTCGTGCGATGGTGAAGGGAACGTTCGCATAAGTACTATCTAATATTGTAGTGAAACTGCTGCTCGACTTGTCATCTATACTTCGCACTCTTCACATGTATCAGGAGATCGACTATGATGTCAGCAAGAATACCAACTACTTCCTCGGCCTATTCGACGGTGTGGTTCTTTGAGTAATATCCCACTCATTTTTCAACATTTTTGCATTCTGCCAACATGAACAACGCGTTTCAAGTTGTTCTATATTCGAATGGTCTTCAAATGCCCCTGCATTCCCGTCGATATCAGAATCGAACAATATCATTCCTATCACGATTCAGGCGACTGGTCAGCAATAATTATCCAAATGTTGTCGAAGAAATTGGACAAGTTGATGATTGAAAATTCGCATTTCCCAATGTATCTCCCACTCCTTTCTGCCAATAGTCTCAAACAAGTGGGTACAAATATTTTTTTCCCATTTTGAAGTTTCTTATAAGTCTCTAAAAATGATCGAATTCACCAAGTCAGACAATAATGTCCACGGCTAATGCAATGCATTAATTCAATATCAAAAGCTGCCCTTTCAGCAATTACCAGGGCTCGGCAAGGAGATTTGGTTCAAAGGTTCTTGCTCGTGCTTCGATGATGGATTCAACTACGTTGCCAGAGAGCACTTTGTCAAAGGTTTAACCTTCGGTCCTTTAAGCTCATCTGTACCTAGAGATCGCAAGGTGGTTGACCGAATTGCTTTGGCATGGTCTTATGTGGGTCTAATGTATCCCTTTGGGGCTAAATCAGGCCATATTTTTTGCCGTTTGGAGATATCGTATCGTTGACTCGAGTTATGGCCCAAAAACACCTCGAAAGAGTCACAACGGAAAGGGAGTCGAAATCGGAACGAGAGCGAAGTGGGCGGAGCCCGCTCTGCCTGGTTTCTCCAAAAGTTTGAGCATAGCTTCGCGGCGAGCTTGCTCGAAGATGAGAGGAAAGGCAGAGGTCCTCAAGAGCGCGCGCTCTCTGCACACGCCGGGTGAGAGATAAGCGAGCAAGTAGAGAGGAAGCACCGCCCCTTTGCAGTTCCATTAGCGCACGCTCTTGAACCTTTGAAATGAAATGATTAATCGGAAAAAAATCCAAAAAATACGTTCTCGGTGTCAATCGATGCCTAAAATCAGGAACTATCCATCGCACCATGCCCGTGTTAAGAATTGTCATCGGAACCTTTTCATTCCCCTATCATGAACCCTACAGGTCTTTTTTAGATATTTCTGATTAGATAATGCATGACGGGCATCCTGTCGTTTATAGACACTAGTCAGACGTACCCAAAAATATTTTTTCCATATTTTTTGGATAAGTATTCGCTGCGTCATTTCAAGAACCAGATTTCGACGCGCCTCTTTCTCCTCCTAAGTGGGCGGAGCCTGCGGTCTCTATCTGTACCTCTCCTTTATCTAGTGATCTTGCTTTTAACGTCATTAGGACTATGATTGGAGTATGTCAAAGTACTGTGTTTTGCATTCATCTTGAACTTTTTTCCAGCTGATGCGTCGAGTACTGATTTCCTAAGAGTCAAGCACACTTCGAGGGAACGAGAGGCTGAGCCGTCAATTGATTAAATAATGATATTTGCATTGTTTGTTATTCCAATGTTGCGATAAATATAGATATATTTGCAATCGAATAACTCGGAGTGATTGATTTGTTTTCCTTACTGATTCATTGAGCCGGAAATGAGATGGGCGCAATGTACGAGAACTAAAAGAAGCAGAGAGCGTCCAAAAAAGAAGGGAGGAAAAGAAGAGTGGAGAGGAGATAAGAGCGAGAAGGAAAACTCACTCTCGATTGATTTCCCCATGAGCCATGGGGGAACGACATGCACTTTCTTTAACTCTTCAACATTTTCTCCCCTTTGAATTCATTGTACTCATCTTTTTATTCGATCTCTTTTTAATGTATCCTTGCAATTGCATACATCAACTCAACGTATCTGGAGTATGGTTAGCATAACAAAATGCAAATTTTATGGTATGGAATATTTATGCCTGGCTCTAAGCAGTGTGCATTCAGGATGACCTGACTGTATGTTCTGCTATGATGATGCCCTGTTCGATTCAATAGTGAGCGAGCTCGAGATTATCAACAATAATGCATTCACCGCTCAGATTACAGGTATCCCATGAATAGTTCAGTGTCTCTCTTAATTCCATTCCGGGATTAATCTGCATTGTTAACATCCATTCTCAGGAAACGCTCGAAGGAGTATACGAAATAGACTGGAACAGCAGTAGCATTCGACTAAGCGCATGCGTAAATTCATGCAGATGTCGCCCACCAAAACCGTACTTCAACAAGTGCAGAAAAACATATAATTCCACGATCAGATTGGTTTTATTATATGATCAAATTTTCTCGCATTCATTGTATAAACTATCATGTTCGGTACTGTTAATAGTACTGTAGTTATATGATAATTATTGATAAATTATGAGCTGTCACACACTCGCACCAAACTGAACATGTACAGGGTGCGCCAAAATTACCGAGACTGATTTCATTATTCTGTGACCCGGCCGCCCAATCGATATGCGCGACCCCTATAGTAATATCATGGCGAGTGATCATTATTCTATCACTATTCAAGGTCTGGTGTCAGTTAGTCAGGTTTTCTAGTACTGGCGATGTCTAGTCTTCTCCAAACCTCATTCTTAGTCACAAGTAGGTGTCACAAGTTGGTGACATCGACGCTGATCGGCTCGGCGTTCACAAGTCGACTGCTTCCGATATCGTCATTATGGACCAGAAGTATTGATAAGGACTGTCCGGACTTATGAGACCTGGGTCTGTTTCCACCACAAGGAATCGAGAGCGCATCCGAAAGATTATGCTTCGAAACCGTACTCAGGTGGTCAAGAGTATTAATATCTCGATCACTTCCATTTCCGGACTTCTCAAGTCCCGACAGACTCTTCGCCTTTACAAGTACAATAATTCGCTCGGACTAGGTTAGCGTCAGATTAAGCGTCACAGATAACGGAACCGTAAACTGTTGCTGCAGTTTGACAAGTCCGCGCATTTCAGTACGTTGCTCAGCGAAGTAAATATCATTACCGACGAAAGCATGTTGAATATCCAAACCAGCATAATATCTATGTCTGATTCTGAGGTATCTTAAAATAGTTGTGGAATCATTGGTTATATCAGTCATCCCTTCAACATTAGGGTTTGAGTTGCAATTTGCTCAACATGCAAGTTCCTTCTTGTTTTTGTCACTCCGGGAGCCAAGATCAATAAGGAGTACTACATGATACACATCCTGGAAGGCACGTTAACAACCTGAACTCAATCCAACTTCGGCCAGGAACACTGGTCGTTTCAGCAACAATCAGCTCCATGCACAAGACAAACAGGACACCCATCCACCCTACCAAACCACTCTCACTGACTGGCCCCCGTATTCCCCAGATCTCAACGCCTCGACTTCAGTGTTTGGGGGTGTTGTAGGCCAAGATGCCCTCTACAAATAACTCCACAATAATTCCCCTCAATGCTGCCGTTCTCAAAGCAAGGGACGAAATCGATGAGAATTTCATGCGGGAATCGATAGGTGGATCTGAGAAAAAACTCAAGGCCTGTCTCAGAGCAAATGAAGGTCCCTTCAAACGTAAATAGTATGTTACTATTACCCATATGACTGGCAAACTTTGCCATGTATGATGTCCCTAAAGTTCGATTCCAAAGATCGTTTGAAAACAACAGTCTCGGTAATTTTGGCGCACCCTGTATAGTTGATTTTTATGAAATAGTAATCGATAATGTAGATCTACACAAGATCTAAGCGAATGCGAGATGTTGCGTTGAGTCAACGCAAGAGAAGTAGATGAGGGTGTTCAAAAAAGAAGAGAGGAGAGGACGTGACGAGAATAGAAACGAGTGAGAGGGAACACTCACTCTCCATCGATTCCCCCTTGCAACATAGGGGAACGACACGCACTTTCTTAAAGAAGGACTGTCAGCAAAGTTGAAATTTTGACGCTGTCATAACTATGACCGACCTTTGTACAACCATAAGAGATTCTGAAAATTTCAAATGCGTATTTCTATTTGGAACCGAGTTATCATTCGTTGGCAGAACGCCAAGGAGGGCTTGAAGGGAAGGGACGTGCGGGAATTCAAATATCTAGAAGATTTTTCAAAAACTGGTGGGATTCGAAACCGCAACCTTCCGATTACGCGGCGACTGCTTTACCACTGAGCTATGCGATTGACCTCTGCCTATCCTCTTAGCTGGCGCTATGATCGTTGGATGATTGTCTAGGTCATGGTTATGAAAGCGTCAAAAATTTAAATTTAAATTTGCTGACACTCCTTCTTTAAACTCTTCTACGTTTTAGCGTCTCTTAATTTCTTGTCCACATTTACTTCTTTTTTACGATGTCCTTGCAGTTGCCTACATCAACTCAGCGTATCTGGCGTATCTATAATTAGTACATGTAATGATAATTGCTTCAAGAGCTCAATTCAACCAATCATAAGGGACTTCTAATGTGACATTTCTATCGACCCAGGTTTTGTCCCACCATTAATGGTCGATGAACTCTTCCGTTCAGCTCTTTAAAGGAATGACTATACCTGGCAATGAGGAGATCCTGAGATTCGCATGACCGCATTCCATACGCTCAGATCAGAGGCAACACATTATTATGAGTCCCATTGCGTGCATCCACTTTCCCTCGAATCACTTTGGTCTTTCTAGTGATCATCCATTATCAGGTGACACCATCGAGGGAAATTGTGATGTCTCTGAGTCATCATACAAGGACAAGCGTTGGGCCAAGCAGATCTCGACACCCAAATACATCACCTTTGACAATTGCAGCATAACACAGAATGCGAAGAGCAGATTTAATTTTGTAATTTTGTTATCGAATCCGCCAATTCCCGATTTATTAAATGAATATCAGTGCGTTCGCGTAAGAATCGCAAAAATTCTCCTAAAAAGGGTACAGCAACAAAAAGCGTGCCTGGGAATTTTACAGAATCTGCTAGTGCTCAAGCCCCTCTATCGATTGTTGTAATTGATTCGACCTGGAAAAAATAGTTAGCTTAATTACAACATTTTAAAGTTTGATGCCTTTTGAACATTAAATTTAATAACTCGGCTTTAAATAATTCTAAAATCATGAAAATTTGGTTCTAGGCTCATTTCGATGTGCTGAATCTAACTTTGATCGTGGATTATGCAAATTCTATTGTTTTTAATTTTCACCAAAATTTCAAAAATTCATATCTCGAGAACTAAAAATTAAACATAGCCAATTTTTTGATATGTTGTAGCCCTTGTTGAAAACTACCGGAAATATTTTTTTCGTCCAAAAATTAGGCTCCCTTTACATGGTTCTAGCGCAAAAACGCTAAAATTCCTATAGAGAGAAAACCCCTCATTCCGACCCATTCACCCCGCCCGCGCGGCGAGAAATGATTAGTTTCTGAATGATCCCTGGTCATAAAATTGCTTTATAAGTAACAATTTTTTGGACATTCATAACTTTGTGGAAAAATCTGTTTTTTATCTGGTAATGTTCAAAATGTATATTAGAACTGATTTCCAACTTTTTAGAGCGATTGGATATCTTTCCTGCCCGCTTTGATATATTTGATTGGATATTCTGTACCATGATAATAATCTCTGATGAATTTGGTACATAACACCATAGTGCCAGAAAGTCTTTCCTGGGCAAACAGATACAACAAATTCAAATTTTGCCCACTCACTTATGCGCGCGACTGTAGGTGCAAATCGAAATCATTTAAATGATGTTGATCTCTCAAGTCGATGATCAGCGATCAGTCAAAAAAACAAATCATTTCTCGCCGCGCGGGCGGGGTGAATGGGTCGGAATGAGGGGTTTTCTCTCTAAAGGAATTTTAGCGTTTTTGCGCTAGAAGCATGTAAAGGGAGCCTAATTTTTGAACGAAAAAAATATTTCCGGTAGTTTACAACAAGGGCTACAACATATCAAAAAATTGGCTATGTTTAATTTTTTGTTCTCGAGATATGAATTTTTGAAATTTTGGTGAAAATTAAAAACAATAGAATTTGCATAATCCACGATCAAAGTTAGATTCAGCACATGAGCCTAGAACCAAATTTTCATGATTTTAGAATTATTTAAAGCCGAGTTATTAAATTTAATGTTCAAAAGGCATCAAACTTTAAAATGTAGTAATTAAGCTAATTAATTTTTCCAGGTCGAATCAATTACAACAATCGATAGAGGGGCTTGAGCACTATCAGATTCTGTAAAATTCCCAGGCACGCTTTTTGTTGCTGTACCCTTGGGGATGCGATTTTTAGACGAACGCACTGATATTGATAAATGATGAGTGGTGTTCGGACTCGCTCTCAACTTTAAACTGTATAACTAATTTTTTAGACGAATAATGGATTGTATGGAGAGATATAAACAAATGATGATGCACTGAGTCAACGCAGAAGAAGAAGACGAGAGCGTTCAAAAAAGAGTGGAGAGGGGACGAGAGTAGAAGAGAAACGAGCGTTCCCTCGCTCTCCATCGACTCCCCCGTGCTCCAAGGGAAAATGACATGCACTTTCCTGAACTCTTCAACATTTCCGCGTCTTTGGATTCACTGTCGCCATCTTTTTCGAGCTCTTTTTCTCTTTTCCTTGCAGTTGCATACACCAACTCTACTTATCCGGAGTATGGACAGCAGAATTAGACACGTGCAGAATGAGATGCATGGACAACTGCAAGATTATGCGGCCCCTCACCGGTGGGCTTATCCGTGGATCAGCCTCCCGTTTCCTGATCAAGGAGGTTGAGCTTCGATCCGTCTGCTCGTACTACAAGAGGACCTTGATGTGGACTCTGAGGATGAAGTGCCCTCTTGCAATAAAGGAGCAATTTCTCGTGGCATGCATGTCAACCTTATCAATATTGTAATTTTGTAATCGTGGTACAACCCCCACGTATTTGGTAATGCAAATAAAAAAAATTCACTATAAAGTTTGATTAATTATGAGTTTTGCGCAGAGCCGCAACTTATCAAGCTAAATTTTCGACTTACTAATAATGCCTAGCCGAACACTAGATGGTGTTATCTGCCGGACCAAAAACGTAAACGAGAGCGTTCGATGAAGAGTGAGGACGAGAGGAGAGGAGAAATGAGAGAGGGAACACTCACTCTCCATCGATTTCCCCCATGCGACATAGGGGAACGACATGCACTTTCTTGAACTCTTCTATCTCTTCGCATCCTTCAATTTATTATTCTCGTTGGACTCTCATTCACTTTATCCTTGCAGTTGCCTACATCAACTCGACTTGCTAGCAGTATATTATACGATAATACAATAGTTACATTCATAATTCTACTATGTTTTCTGGAGTGTAATCTGCACAATGGTCACTCGACAAGCGTCCTGGCTTACGTTCGGATCATTTATCAACAGTTTTTGCGGAGAGCACCGCGATCTCACGACCTACGAACCAGAGGAGAAGAGCAATTGTCCCCCGTGGCAGCAAGGAAACATTCGTTCGCTATCTCGTCGAGCAATTCGAGAAGTCCGAGACTCGCTATGAGAAAATCCTTGCCATGAACAGAATTTCGTGAATTCTGGAATGGACCCGCTCGTCTTCCTTCTGGAGAAGATCACCCTGGACAGGATCTCGTGACTTTCACCCACAATGTTGTGGTTTACATCTCGTAATCGTTGTATAAACTATTTTGTAATGTAAATAAACATTTATTTAATGTGAATTTTGATCAATGATGACTTATGTGAAGAGCCACACGTCACTGAGCACTAGTAATAACTTTTTGTGAGCTGAATCATGGATTGATTGAAGCTATGCAACATCTAAACGAATGCTGGATGTTGCGTTGAGTCACTGCAAAAAATAGACGAGAGCGTTTAAAAAAGAGTGAAGACGAGATGAGAAATGAAACGAGCGAGAGGGAACACTCACTCTGCATCGATTCTCCCTTGCAACATAGGGAAACGACATGCACTTTCTCGAACTCTTCACCATTTCGTCTTTCTGAAATCATCGTTTGTTTTCAATTTCTTTTTATCACTATCCTTGCAGTTGTATACATCAACTCGAATTATCTGGAGTATAGTTAGCAGAAAAAATACAATAGAAGGCTTCGAATATAATTTTATATCTACCCAGGTTTTGTCCCACCGATAATTGTCAATTGACTCTTCGCGTTCAGCTTTTTAGTGGCGTGGATATGCTTAGCACGTTTCACCGTCCGCTTTCGTTACGAGAATGGGATCAGGGAAGCAACTATCAATGAGATCGGAATTCACCATCACGGGGTACTCCTTTCATTTTTCCATTTTAAAACATCGCTATCCATTTCCACATTCAGGTGACGCTCTCAAAGGAGATTGCGAGGTTCTCTGGAGTGTAATCTGCACAATGGTCACTCGTCAAACGTCCTGGCTTACGCTTGGATCATTTATCAACTGTTTTTGCGGAGAGCACCGCAATCTCATGGCCTATTAACCAGAGGAGAATCTGAAGTACTCCCGTGAAGTGAAGGAGAGATTCGTTCATGATCTCGTCGACGAAAAGATCTTCGCTCAGTTCATGATCTCGTGAATACCAACCACAATTTTGTAATTAATTTTTTTAATAGTTGTATAAATTATTTATTTGGTAATGTAAATAATAATTCATTTAATCTGAATTTTGATCAACGTTATGTGAAGAGCCACACTGCACTGCGCGCTAGTAGCTATTTTTTGTGAGCTGAATCATGGATTTATTGAGCCTACGCAACATCTAAACCAACGCTAGATGTCACACTGAGTTAGCGCAAAAGTAGACGAGAGTGTTCAAAAAGAGGAGAAAGGGGAGAAATGTACGAGAGGGAACACTCACTCTTCATCGATTTCCCCGTGCGCCAAGGGGGAACGACATACACTTTCTTCAACTCTTCTACATTTACGCCTTTTTGAATTCATTGCCCCCATCTTTTTCTTCGATCTGTCTTTAACTTTTACCTTGCAGTTGCATACATCAACTAAACTGCTATGGAGTATGGACAGCATCATAAGATACAAATCTAATGTGCTACGAATTCCGAGCTCTCTCACATTCCACATTCAGATGACTATCGATGGTGATTGCGAGATCTTCTGCAGTGCCATAAACATATATGCAAGGGTAAGTGCAAGATTAGGCTGCCCCTCACCGGTGGACTTATCCGTAGATCAGCGTCCCGTTTCCTAATCAAGGAGGTTGATCTTCGATCCGTCTGCTCGTACTACAAGAGGACCTTGATGTGGACTCTGAGGATGAAGTGCCCTCGAGCAATAAAGGAGCAATTTCTCGTGACGTGCATGTCAAACTTTTCAATATTGTAATTTTGTAATAATTTTGTAATCGATGTATAACCACCACGTATTTGGTAATTTAAATAAAATATATTCACTATAAAGTTTGATTAATTATAGTTTTGCGCAGAGCCGCACATTAAAAATAAACTTATCAAGTTTCCCCGTCCCCAGTGGGTAGGCGCCTTGGTTGGGCGGAGTCGGTGTCACGGCCGGGAATCGAACCCGGGAGGAATGGAATGGTTGGGCGCGCCATAGACCACTACACCACTTCGACTGTACATACAATAGTTACATTCATAATTCTACTATGTTTTCTGGATTTTAATCTGCCCAATGGTCACTCGTCAAACGTCCTGGCCTACGTTCGGATAATTTATCAACAGTTTTTGCGGAGAGCACCGCGATCTCATGACCTACGAACCAGAGGAGAAGAGCAATTGTCCCCCGTGACAGCAAGGAAACATTCGTTCGCTATCTCGTCAAGCAATTCGAGAAGGCCGAGACTCGCTATGAGAAAATCCTTGCCATGAACAGAATTTCGTGAATTCTGGAATGGACCCGCTCGTCTTCCTTCTGGAGAAGATCACCCTGGACAGGATATCGTGACTTTCACCCACAATGTTGTGGTTTACATCTCCTAATCGTTGTATAAACTATTTTGTAATGTAAATAAACATTTATTTAATGTGAATTTTGATCAATGATGAGTTCTGGGAAGAGCCACACGTCACTGAGCACTAGTAATAACTTTTTGTGAGCTGAATCATGGATTGATTGAAGATATGCAAGATCTAAACCAACGCTTGATGTCACACTGAGTCAGCGCAAAAAAAGTAGACGAGAACTTTCAAAAAAGAGTGGTAGAGAGAGAAATGAGCGAGAGGGAACACTCACTCTGCATCGATTCCCCCTTGCAACATGGAGAAAAGACGTACTTTCTTGAACTCTTCAGCTTTTTCACCTCTCTGAATTCAATGTTCGCATTTACTTCATTTTTACTAGATACTTGCAGTTGCCTACTCCAACTCAACTGACATAATATCATAGCATAATAAAATTCTACAATGGCCTATCTTCATAATCAGAGAATGCGAAAACCTCGTACAAAGGTATCATACCATCAGTAATGGTCTATTGACTTTCCTCGTTCAGCCCTCTGCCCTCCGTTCCAAGTCGCTCGTCACTATACCTTATCCCGAGTCGGAGACTGTCGCCCCAAGTTCAGTGCTCACGAGTTCAGCCACGGAGAAAACTTGGAGCCGCAAAAATTAACTACAAGGAAGAGATCTCGAAACCATTATGCACGAGCTCGAAATAGAGAGGAACAGGCCGTCTTCAAGCACTACCCATCTCACAGGTTGTCTCTACTTTCCATGCATCACTGTCCATTCTCTCATTCAGGTGACTCTCGAGGGTGATTGCGAGGTTTCCTGGAGTGTCATTTGAATAAGGATCACTCGTCAGACATGCTGGAGTTCGGTGCCATGATGAGCAGTAGCGTCTGAGGACCAGACTGAGATCTCATGAGATACGTGTCTGAAGGAGCACAAGTTCTTTCTTTCACCTGGAGAAGATAATCCGTGACGAGAAGGAGGGGAAAACCAATGAAGAGTGAAAATTTCGTGTACTGGCGCACATCAACCTATTCAATTTTGTAATTTAAATATCGTAATTCTTTGTATTCTTTGCGTTTTTTGTATCACGTATTTGGTAAACACATTTTTATATATTTTTATATGGTTTCCTGCAGATCCACACATAGAGACCGCAGGCTCCGCCCACTTAGGAGGAGAAAGAGGCGCGTCGAAATCTGGTCCTCAAAATGACGCAGCGAATACTTATCCAAAAAATATGGAAAAAATTTTTTTGGGTACGTCTGACTAGTGTCTATAAACGACAGGGTGCCCGTCATGCATTATCTAATCAGAAATATCTAAAAAAGACCGATTTAGGGCTCATGATAGGGGAATGGAAAGGTTCCGACGACAATTCTTAACACGGGCATGGTGCGATGGATAGTTCCTGATTTTAGGCGTCGATTGACACCGAGAACGTATTTTTAGGATTTTTTTCCGATTAATCATTTCACTTCAAAGGTTGAAGAGCGTGCGCTAATGGAACTGCAAAGGGACGGTGTTTCCTCTCTAGTTTCTCGCTTGTCTCTCACCCGGCGTGTGCAGAGAGCGCGCGCTCTTGAGGACCTATGCCTTTCCTCTCTTCCTCGAGCAAGCTCGATGCGAAGCTATGCTCAAACTTTTGGAGAAACCAGGCAGAGCGGGCTCCGCCCACTTCGCTCTCGTCCCGATTTCGACTCCCTTTCCGTTGTGACTCTTTCGAGGTGTTTTTGGGCCATAAGTCGAGTCAAAGATGCGATATCGCCAAACGGCAAAAAGTATGGCCTTATTTAGCCTCAAAGGGATACATTAGATCCACAAATGACTCTGCCAAAGCAATTCGGTCACCCACCTTGCTGTCTCTATCCACACAGTCACATTCGATTTTACTGAAGCTAAACATCGCCTCACCAACGTTCCTCTCTACCAGGCCAAAAAAAGAAGACGAGAGCGTTCAAAAAGAGGGGAGAATGGACGGAAGGGAATGAGAAATGAGTGAGCGAACACTCACTATCCATCGATTCTTCGGAGGGACAACGTTCTCTCCTCCACTCCTTTCGACTATTTGACATTTCTCAGCCTCTTCTTTTTTTAATTCTCATGCTTCCCTCCTTTGATCTCCCTCCTGAAGTTCATTCGGTTCCATAAATTATCATTGCAGTTGCATACATACATCAACTCGTCTGAGCAGAAGGATGCTAATCAAGAGAGAATATTTCGATATTACTTCCTACGAATCCAACTTCAAGAAAACATCGAATACAGACCAGCTTCTATCTTCATGCTCAAGTATAGTACCTTCGATCAATCGTGAACTCATCATACTCAGAGTACGATTGACTTGGCCATGCCCGCTGCTCAGATGAATGCTCTCCTCTGGAAAGTCCGAGTATCTTCTCCACTTCGTGTTCATGGTTCGTCCTTCGCCTAGACATTGCAACACTTGCCATGACTAGTTGGAGAGCACTGGCGTTTTAACTAATATCAAGGTAGTAGACGTTGATGAGGTGAACAAATATAATTATGAAGTCGTATCAAAGGCGTCATAGTTCTCATCCGACCTAGTGCCCCTCCCATTCTAACTATCCTCCAGGACCCATTGAAGGATAGATAGGTTGATTCTTCTCATGAATCTCGGAATGATGACTCACTGTCGGATTTCAGTCTGAGAGACGTTGTCCCAAGACTGGTCTAAAAAACATCAAGAAAGGCTCATATCAATACTTCAGATCAATCTCGGACAACGAGGTATGACAATAGTTTTATCCAAATATCACGAATGCTAGCATTTCAGGAAATTCCTGGCACTTCCATCGTGCAGCACAAAATAAACAGATTGTATTGCCGCATTCATTGCACTGAAAACCAAATAAAGAATTTTTGATGATCGAAAAATGCGGATTGCTCTGAAAAATAACATTACCCTGTTGATTCCTCACGTCTTTTTGAGAATTACGAAATATTTTAACCCTCAGTTCACCGAATACTCGTCCTACTTATCCGTTTTTTTATAGCCCTCTCTAGCTCAGATCTTTCGTAAAGACCATCTTCAAAGTCTTCAAAGTGTAACAACAGTTGTCCTAAGTTGGTCATAATGATCAACTTATCCATGAAAAAGATCACTGTGCATTGATTGTTCTTCCCGTAAGCGAATGGATTACGATAAAAAGTACCCAGCCCAATAGATGGCGAACTGTGATCCTTGCACTCTCAGGCCTTTGCCGAGCAGCCCAGAAAAAGCAGTCTTCCCCTCTTCCCTCATCGAAGTGGCCTACCAACTCGAATGATCAAGTTAATGGCCGTCTTTACCTATAAACAAAATTCATCACTCTACCTGGCGTAGATTTACCACTAGAATTACCCTGTAAGCCAATCGAATCCGGGTATAAAGGGACCCAGGCTGCAAAGCCCAAATCGATGGCGAACTGTGATCCTTGCATTCTCAGGCCTTTTCCTAACAGCCCGGAAACAGCTGTCTGCCCTCTTCCCCTCATCGACAATTCCCCCACAAAATATTGTAAATATGGAAATTCATAATGAAAATAAATTACTTTTTTTCTTTTCCTTCCTCTTTCTTCGGAAGTAGAGCTCGAATTTCTGTTCACCGTATCTTCATTTGAGTGATCTTCTGACTCTCTCCAATTCGCCTGCTCACTCGCTTTCTCTAGCATACGAGTGAATGTGTAAAATGGGTAGAATCAGACCAACACTCCTTCATTTCCCCGTTCTTTCGATCGGTCAAGCGGTGAGGAAGTGCATAGAATGAAGATACCATTGCCCCTCGAAATGTACTTCGAAGAATAGCGTCAGAGGACAGTAATAGCCGGTCCTTGGCAACAAACCGCTCCAAATATCGACTGAACCGCTCTTATCATTGCACAACTTCTCGGGCGCATCCTCCTCTCAGGATGCAACACTTTGGTCTTATCTTTGTCGACCTTTCCATCAAGGGACGGCTCAAACTGATCAGTGCTCTCTGACTCTCTTCGATTCCCGCGCTCTCTCGTCCTTCGCGCTACACGAGTAGAGTGGAATGGGCATCGGCTGATTGGCATGGATCGTCATCACTGTGAGATTAGGGTTGGCTCCGTGGGAACTGGCTCTCTTTAAGCGGTGTGCTCTCACACTGGCCAGATAGACGAGAGAGTGTGCTGAATGAAGAGACAAGTTCCAACGAGGCCCTATGCGAGATTGACACCAGTAAGGGGTACATAAGCAGTCCCCTCAGTGGAGGAGCCACCACTCCACCAGGATGCGTCTTCTTCTAGTCGCCGCCCTGGTCGCTGCGGCCTTCGCAGCCAGAGATTCACTGAGGTGAGCGAGTGACCTACTCTAGCTACCGTACCCCGTCTTTCCCCTTCCTTCTTCTATGCCTACCGTACCCTCCGACCCCTCATCTGACCCACCTTCTACACTCATCGAAGAACCGTACCCCCCGCCTTTCCCTTCCTCTCCCCGTCTTCCCTTCTTCCCACCGTACCCATCCCTCAATTACAGTACACCTGAGCTACCGTATCCCTACTTCCCTTCCTTCCCCTTTTCCTACCGTACCCATCCACTCTCTTCAGATGGAACAACGAAGTCCGTGAGGAGTCCTTCGACAAGGTCGACTCGTTCAAGACTGGCTACGAATACCGTTTCCACCTTGACGCCCAGGTACCGTACCCTAATCCATAGATACCGTACCCTCCATCGATCGCGAACTGACCACTACTCTCAGCTCTCGAACGGCCTCCCCGTCCCCGGCACCCAGCAGACGGCCCTCCGCTCCACATCCTTCGTCACGCTCTTCTTCCCCGAATCGGAGTCCATCGCCCACTTCAGACTGGAGAAGATCCGCATCGCTTCACTCCAGAAGGAGATCCAACAGCCCAAGGACATGCAGCCCTTCGAGATGTTCGAGGAGATCGAGCTCAACGAGGTCAGTTATTGATTACTCTCCTACCGTACCTTCCCTTATTCATCCTACAGTATCCCTACTTCATCATCCTACAGTACCCCATACTTTTCCGTTCAGGAGCAGCTCCGTCAGCTCCGTCTGCCCGTCCGTTTCCGCTACGAGGATGGACTCGTCTCCGACATAGAGTTCGACCGTGAGGATATGCCCTGGTCCAAGAACATCAAGAGAGTCTACATCAACATGCTCCAGGTACACTACACTCTTTTGGCTAGATGTAAGCTTCAAATATCGATTTCTCAATTTGTAGGTCAACATCGCCAAGAAGCACACCGGCGAGTCGCGCTTCAGCACCGAGCTCGACTCGTCCGAGGAGACCGTCTTCACCGCTCCCGAGGTAACCATCACATACATCTACCATTTCTAAGCTTCCACTAGTGATGAAAAATGGGGGAGCACTCTCCTCATTTCGTATGCTCTCTCACCGGTCAGACAGAGCGAGGGAGCGTGTGCTATGAGGAGAGCGCGCGTTTTGCATAGCCAATTTCGAAATTGCAAACGGAATCAATATCATTAGTCACCATGCCATCACTTTCTAACTTGCGCGCTCAATCAATACCATTTACCATGTATGAATATCTCTAATCCCATCTCTTATCAGGTGACCCTGGAGGGAGACTGCGAGGTCGTCTACACCATCCTTCCCCAGTCCTCACGCAAGCAGAAGGACTCCGAGATGCTCGTGACCAAGTCGATCAACTTCGAGAAGTGCTCTCGTCGCGTCGGACAGAGATACAACTTCCGCTTCGGAGACGAGTGCCCCTCGTGCGCGAACAAGTACTCCGGAGAGGAGAGGAACGTCGAGTCGTCCTCCGTCTTCAACTACCGTATCCGTGGATCAGCCTCCCGTTTCCTGATCAAGGAGGTCGAGCTGAGATCGACCTACTCGTATTCGCCCCTCTCTGAGACTGAGACCTTCTTCACCACCTACACTGCTGGCAATCTGAGACTCATCGAGGTCACCAAGGAGGAGAAGAGAATCGCCGCCCCCAAGAGTGAGAAGAAGGAGTCGCTCCTCTACTCGATGGAATGGGAGAAGAAGGAGGAGAAGTTCCTCGCCACTGGAGACGAATCCCTCCTAAGAGAATCCCCCTATCCCGAGTTCAAGAACAAGCCCGAGATCGTCTCTCGTCTCGTCAAGTCCATCATCGTCAAGATGGAGACTGAGGAGAAGGGAATCGAAGTCGCTGCTACTCACGAATTCTCCCGCATCGTCGAGATCCTCCGTTTCGCCACCAAGGAAGACATCAGAAGAATGCACAAGGAGATCTGCCAGTCGGAATCCCAGGAAGATTCCGTCCGTCAGCTGATGAAGGACATCTTCACTGACGCCCTCGCCCAGGCCGGTTCCTTCAACACCGTCGACCATCTGATCGAGAAGATGCGCTCTCGCGAGGTCTCCCCCCTCAAGACTGCCTCTCTCCTCAAGCAGCTTACCTCCATCCGTATCCCCTCCGAGAAGATGATCTCGTCTCTCGTCTCTCTCTGCAAGGATTCCCGTCGTGACCCCCTCATCCGTCAGTCTTGCTGGCTCACCGTTGGAGCGATGATGAACGGAGTGTGTGGAGAGCACCGCGATCTCATGGCCTACGAATCCGAGGAGGAGCGCAAGTGCCCCCGTGACGTCAAGCAGAGATTCGTCCGTGACCTCGTCGAGGAGTTCGAGAAGGCCGAGACCAGATACGAGAAGATCCTCGCCCTGAAGACCATCGCCAACTCTGGAATGGACCTGACCGTCTACCCTCTGGAGAAGATCATCCGTGACGAGAAGCAGGAGAAGACCGTCAGAATCCAAGCCATCGAGTCCCTTCGCAAGTTCCGCTCTGTACTTGCCCGCAAGATGGTCTCCGTTCTGATGCCCGTGTACAAGAACACTCGTGAGCATCCCGAGATCCGCGTCGCCGCCTTCCATCAGCTGATGCAGACCATCCCCGAGAAGAACATCATCGAGCAAATCGTGAACCAGCTCGAGAGAGAGCCCTCCACCCAGGTGCACTCCTTCGTCCTCTCCGCTCTCGAGCAGCTCTCCCGCTCCGAGATCCCCTGCGAGAAGCCCATGAGCGATGCCATCAAGACCGCCCTCCGCATGGCTAGAGTCCAGCCCCGCAAGCTCCTCTCCTCCGCCTACAAGCACTTCTCCCTCTACTCCGAGGAGCAGAATGCCGGAGCCTCCCTGAACTGGGCCGCCCTCTTCGCCAACGACTCGGTCCTCCCCAAGGAGGTCATGACCACCCTGGAGACTACCTTCGCCGGCCAGTGGAACAAGTACCTCGCTCAGATCGGATTCAGCCAGCACAACATCGACCAGGTTCTCTACAAGATCATCGAGAAGGTCGACCAGCAGGGACTCGAGGAGGTCATCGTCCGTGGAAAGAGATCCGCCACCTTCAAGCCCACCGAGATCCTCCGTGGTCTCTTCTCGAAGCTGTCGATCGTCTCTCGCAAGCAGCAGGAGCAGGATCCTCATGCCCTCGTCTACATCAGATTCCGTGATATGGACTACACCCTTCTTCCCATCGACGAGGACGTCATCCCCGAGATGATCAAGAGCGTCGTCCGCAATGGAAGAATCGAGCTGGGTGAGATCGAGTCCATCCTCGCCAAGGGATACCGCTTCAACACCCACCTCTCTTCCTTCGTCTACGAGCATACTCGCACTATCGTCCATTCCATGGGAACATCCCTCGTCATCTCCTCCAAGATGCCCACCATCTTCAACGTTGAGGGACTCGTCAAGGCCGAGATCGAGCCTAAGAACGGGAAGTCGATCGATGGCCTCCGTCTGCGTCTCCAGGCCCGTCCCACTCTTGCCTCCACTCATGTCACCTCGATGCATTCTCACTATCCCTTCGCCACCGTCGGAGTCAAACTTCTCCACTCCGCCCAGATGAACGTCCCCATCGACATGACCACTGAGATGAACTGGGAGAAGAAGTTCGAGGTCAAGACCACCCTCGCCCTCCCCATGGAATCCCGTCGCGTCGCCCAGATCCAGACCCGTCCCGTATCCTTCATCAAGTACTGGCCCAAAGATGCCCCCCGTGTCTACGTCGAGACGAAGGAACAGACGATCTACGTGGAGGAGCTCGAGACTCTCGTGCACAAGATCCGCTCTTCCCATCTGGAGAAGGCCACCGGAATGAAGATCAACGTTGAGGGACACGTCCATGGACACATCTGGGAGAGAGGAACGGAGAGAATCCCCTCGGCCATGCTCATCGGAGAGAACAACCTGGAGTTCACCTTCGAGAAGACCGAGGAGACTCCCAAGGAGTACGTGATCAAGACTGAGATGGAGCAATTCAATGAGGAGAAGATGGAGAGACCCTCGATGGAGAGATTCTTCGATGAGGACAACAAGGAGCACTTCAAGACTGAGGAGTACGAGGAGGCTGAGGATGAGGAGGAGCGTCGCGACTCTTTCCACAAGTACGCCAAGGAGTACAAGTCGGAGAAGGCCTACTCCCACCGTCTCTTCACCCAGATCAAGTCCGTCGGAGGTCGCAAGGAGAGAAAAGCCGAGATGGAAGTGAGATCGGTGTGCGACGACAAGCTGAGACACTGCAAGATCGACTTCTCCGGAATGAGCACCCCTCTTCTCGAGAAGGATACCCGCGACTGGAAGATGGAGTCGTCCATCGAGATGCTCTACCCCGAGATGCCCGCTTCCCTGAAGGAACTGAAGGAGCAGAAGCACCGCGAACTCTCCATCAACGTCGAATCTCGCTGGGGATCCGATGAGAAGAACGAGATGAAGATCAAGATCCAGGGAGAGCAAAACAAGGTGAGTGGGAAGGTGTCAAGTCGGTATGCGCCCTCCTCATTTCGTGTGTTCTCTCGGGTAGAGCGAGAGAGTGTGTGAAACGAGGAGAGCACGCGCCGATTTACCATCACTAGTGTAAATGGAGCTAAGGCACGAAATGATGGTATTCCTTCAGGAGCAGAAGAGATGGATGAAGCTCGTCGATGAGAAGAAGGAGGAGATGACCGCGCTCGAGGAGTACTCCCTCCTCGTCGAGTCTGCCATGCTCAACCAGTACAAGCTCGTCGCCAAGTACGAGATCGCCTGCCCCTTCACCCGCTCCCTCCTCGACAGAATCTACTCCTACGCCAAGGTATGTATGAGGGCTGGCAATATGAGGGGAGGTTAAGAGCTCATTATCGTCCCCCCTACTCTTATCTCGCAATCCGAGGAGGGGGAGGCGTAATGAGCTCGTAACCTACCCTCGTATTGCCAACTATGTATACTGATTAGAGTTCGTCATACGGGTAATCGTCTCCTCATATTCCACTCTCTCTCCTCATATTCCACTCTCTCTCCATACTCGACCGGTTTAGAGAGTGTAGGAACTGAAGAGACCATTACTAGAATTACAAACCCAAATACTGACGAGGTGGAACTTTTAATCCTTTGCTGCATGATTCTAATCACTCCTCCTTCCAGCTTTCGAACTGGTACAAGAACTCCATCGAGTACGGCCACAACGAGGAGAGAATCGTCCGCGCTCAGCTCACCATCGAGCCCTCGACCCGTCAGTACGCCAATCTGACCATCGAGACTCCCTCCGAGAAGCTTTCCATCCGTGACTACCGTCTGCCCATGCCCCTCCGTCTGGTGAACATCCGTCGTCAATCGATGACCCCCATCCGTTCCCTCTCTTCCCTCGGATCCAACCTCGTCGAAGAGACCAAGTCCCAGTGCACCGTGGAGTCCCGCAAGGTCAACTCGTTCGATGACGTCATCTACCGTACCCCCATGACCACCTGCTACTCTGTGCTGGCCAAGGACTGCTCTTCCTCTCAGCCCAAGTTCGCCGTTCTCATCAAGAAGATCTCGAAGAACGGAGAGGAGAAGAAGATGAAGATCGTCTCGAAGGAGTCGGTTATCGAGCTGGAGATGGACAAGAGAGAGGACAAGATGAGAGTGACCATCGATGGAGAGGAGGTCGAGAGACGGGAGAAGCTCGAGAAGGCCCGCGTCTACAAGAACAACGACATCGTCATCGTCGAGCTTGATGGCGTCAGCGTCGAATTCGACGGATACACCGCCCACGTCAAGATGAGCGAGTACTACAAGAACAAGCAGTGCGGAATCTGCGGACACTTCGACGGAGAGAAGAAGAACGAGTTCAGACGCGCCGACAATGAGGAGACTGGTGAGTGAAGTAGTGTTCGAGAAACGATGCCACGGTCTCTTCGTTCTAAAAGCGTGGTCGTGGCATCGTTTCTCGGCCTAACTCCTGTAGAGGGGGGAGAGGTGGGTGAGCGGAGGAGAGGTAGAGAAGAAGAGGGGGGGAGGAAGGAGAGGGAGAGGGGGTGAGGGAGAAGTGACCGAGAGAGAGAAGGAGAAGGGAAGAGGAAGAGGAAGGAGAATGAATGTCCGATTTCAGAGGACCTCGAGGAGTTCCACCGTTCTTTCCTCGTGAAGGACGACGAGTGCAAGGTTGAGGAGGAGAAGCTCTCCGAGAAGAAGAACTACCGTGTGGAGTCTGAGGAGTCTTCCTCCGAGGAGGAGTCCATCTTCGAGACCAAGTGGGACAAGAAGACCAAGTGGGACAAGAACACCAAGTGGGACAAGAACACCAAGTGGGACAAGAAGACCAAGAAGACCGAGAAGAAGTACGACGAGGAGGAGGACGTCATCGGTCAGTTGCTCCTTCTTCCTGCTTCCATCTCTCAATACTCTATCTCTAAAAAACTGATTCATGCCTCTTCAGAGCCCCTCGAGAAGACCCGTGTCGTCGAGTACTCCAACAGAGTGTGCTTCTCCAAGACTCCCGTCCCCGAGTGCCCGCGCAAGTCCTACGAGAACGAGGAGAACATGAAGGAGATCAAGGTGAGTATCCCCTCTCTTCTTCCTCCCCTTCCTCCGCCCCCTCATCTCCTCATCCTCCTCCGCCTCTCCCCTCCCCCTCTTCCTCCCCTCCTCTTCTCGTTTTCTTCCCTTTCTCCACTTCTCCCCTCATCATCAACATCCACCTCCTCCCCCTTCTCCCCCTCCCCTCCACTACCCCTCATCCTTCCTCCTTGCAGGTCAAGTTCGCTTGCCTCTCCCGTTCCGACAGCGAGACTGCTCGTCTTCTTCGTGAGGCTCGTCGCGAGGTCCTCTCCATCGAGGATCTTCCCGAGTCCTTCGTCGAGACCTTCACCGTCCCCAGAGACTGCCTCGCTTATTGAACAACTCACTAAGAGTCGTCAACCCCAAGAGTTGTCTGCCGATGTGCAAATTATTGTAATCCTGAATAAAGTGCTTAACGCGCTAATCAACTATCGTAAAGTTTACATTATTGTGGTGAAAGAAAGAGAGGAACGAGATGCGAGAGGGAAGAGAAGAGGGGAGAAGAGGGGAGGGATTGAACACTCACTCTAATTTGATTCACTCTGCTAGGAAAAGAGTTCTCCCGTGCTCTTGAATGGTTTTGAGTTCCTTTTCTTCATTTTCTTCTCTCACTCTGACTCGTTCTGCTTCTCCGTTATCTTGCAAATCACGTGCCTAATTCTATCAATAGCAAATTTGATTCACAGTTGTATACATCGACTCAGCAGATGATCAGTAATCAATCAGGCAACACATAATGTTGAAATATTGCCCTGGCGATAAAATTGTTTCTTCCATCTCAATTGTTCGATGAGCGCAGAGATTGCAACGAGGTTGGTTAGCGCACATTCGAGATTAGGTCTGACTTCGTGGAAATGGTATCTTCGTTCTGCGCCTATCTGACCGGTGAGATAACGCGTGGAATGAAGTGACCATTCTCCAACCATCCTTCTTCCAAATTCTATCTCAGCAGCATACAGATCCTTTTCAGGAGCACCCCGCATTCCAACATTGACCATTGAGATTCGATTACGAGTAGAGAAATTTCTTCAAGATTCAGTTGAAAACATGCAACGTAATCGTTGACAGGAAGTCACAACAGGGGACCGCATGACGTGAATGTGGTTGGAATCGGACAAAGAGGTGAGTGAATCTCACTCATTCGATATTTCCAGGCCTTGGCACTCTCTCTGCAGTACACCAACCACAGTTTCTTCGTTCGAATCATCTACATTGTATGAACAATAAACATAGATATATCATTGCTTTATATTGAAACTTTATAATGGAGAGAAATCGATAAAGAATATTTTGACAGTCTCATCGGTAGTGATATTTGGGTCTGTGCGTCATTTGAACGAAAACAAAAGAAAACGAGATTCGAAAAAAGAGAGATAATGAAGAAAAGGAAAGGAGAAATGATTAATCGAACACTCATTCTCCTTCGATTTCAGAATGTTCGACAACGTCTCTAAAATCAGTACTTCCATCGCTATTCTTTGCACGAATCGTCTTTATATCATGTTTGTCTTCGACATTCTTCATTCTCCGTTCTTTAAACCTTTTTAAATATCTCTGTTTTCAATTGAATTTATCGTTGCAGCTGCATACATCAACTCAACAGGGCAGAAGTATGATCGCTCTTCAATACCTATCGAAAATCTTCCCAGATTTATCGCCCACTACTTCCCGTCAGCATTATTATACGAGAGTTCTGCTAGTTATTCCCTAGAATGGGATTCAAAAGATCGGTTAGTGTATCTATATCAATATTCCCAGTACTCTTTTTACAGGACCTCTGGGACCTCGTTCAGAGGATTTTCAGTATGCTTGAGCAATCCGTCAAATGAAGTACGAGTAACAACTTGTCACAAGGATTCGGACATTGAATTTGAGTCAGTCGATACAGGCCTCGCAATCAAAGAAGATAAAATATTCCTCAGAAATCCGTCATTCAATTAGGTGATATTTCATCCGTTAAATTTATTTTTTATTCGATTTTTTTCAGGAATGGCCTGGCACCTCCCTTACATCATACCACCATCAAGTTGTATATTCGCAATATTTTCATTGTATTGACAATCGGATAAAATAATTCATGATATAGCTCAAAACACATTCAATGAAAGATGGAACAGTATCTAGTCTTTTATCAAAGTTTCCTCACATGCCAGTACGGATGATGTGGATCAGTGAGACCAGTGTAAGAACGCAAAAAAGAGGAAAGAGAGGGGCGAAAGGAGAAGGGAAATGAGTGAGTGAACACTCATCCTCTATCGATTGCTGCACGTTTTATTTGCGTTTCATCCAATTTATCTCAAGTTTTCAACCTTTTGCTTCCAAGCTCAAATTCCTCAAATTAATATAGTTTCCATTTAAAAATTACAGCTGCATGCACCAGTTCAACTGATCAGCAAAGGAACAACCAGACAAAACAGAATCTACGAATTTCGTCAGTTTATTTGGGTTAGAAGACAATTATCCCATCTTCCAAGAATTAACGATTAAAGAAGTCACTCAGAAGCGATGCTTTTATTCGATAACTAACTGATCCTTTTCATTTCAGGCGTTGAAACCTCTACTCAAAATCTCCCAAAAAGAAGATGATCCCAATCAAGTACAAGGGAAATGAATAAGGGATGGGTTAGTGCAGTTTAACTAAAAAATTTAAGCAACCTTTTTACAACTTGTGATCAGGTTCATGAAACACTCAGAATGCTTCAGCAATACTCAAAGAGAGCCGTATCCGCGATTTAGTTTTCAATCCTTTGATTTTGGTCTCGGAATCTAAAGAAGACAAAATATGTCTCAGGAATCCGTCCTATAACGAGGTGAGCTGAGCGACTACTAAGAACAAGCAGTACGGAATCTGCGGATGCTTCGAATGAGAGAAGAAGAACGAGTTCAGAAGAGCAACAAAGAAGAAGAATACCTTCCTCACCCGTTCTATCTTTACAGATAGAGAAGACCCGTGTGATCGAGTATGCTAACCGCGTGTGCTTCGAGAACGACTGCTCGTCTTCTTCGCGAGTCTCGTCGTGAGATTCTCTCCATCGAGGATCTCCCGAGTCCTTCGTCGAGACCATGACCGTCCCCACAGTTATTGTGAAGATGCTAATATGGGAATATAAACAATCATGAAAGAATCTGCTCTTCCCGCTTCGTCGTTATTATCAGTCACATGTGCTCTATTATGTAGAATCATATTGTAGATTGTTGCACTGACAGTCTAATGTGATGCTAAATGTTGCACTCTGTTGCAGAAGGAGGAAGAGCGGTCAAAGAAGGAGTGGGAGAGGCGAGAGGGAGAAGGGCAGAGGGAACGAACACGCGCTCTCATTGATTCTCCCGTTGGGACAAGAGTTCTCCCGTTTCATCTATTTTCTTCTTATATGTTTCTCTCGTTCTGATAGCCCTCCGTCTAAGTTCTCCTATACTCACCGAGCCATATCCCACTAATACAATAGATTAATTCAGTTGCATACATCATCTCAATTCACCAACAGAAAGATCAGCCATGCGGAACTTAAACCATCCACTTTGAACTTTTATCAGTACGACTAAACACGCTGCAGTTCGATATCAAGGAGGTTGGATGCTGCACCATCAGCATTTCCTTCCAGCAGTAGATACAGCCTACCTTCAATTCCCGTTCAGGAATACATCACATTCCAACAGGGACCATTGAGATTCGATTACGAGGATAGGAACTTCTTCAAGATTCAGTTGAAGATTTATTCCGAGATAGTGGCCATGAAAATATCAAATGAGGAAATCGTATCATGCACGCCACGAGCATCGGACAAAGAGGTGAGTGGATCGTCTCATTTCTATCTCATTGATTCAATCCTTCCAGGGCTATCCTGGCACAGTCTACGGGTCAAACCAACATCCATTTTGGGGCTGTTCTTCCAAATTCAGCTGGAGAAATGAGATTATCTTGGCAATGACGATCACAGAAAATGGGCCACAGAAAAGGCATCGGCCAAAGAAGTGAGCGGACTATCTCTTATCGACGATCGAGGTTAGTTGAACGGGCACTAGGTCGGATGATCACCGTCGGATGGAAACCTACTGGATGATAACCAAAAAAATTGAACCTTTCTGAAGAACTTTCACACTAGGTTCACGAAGTGTCAAAAGCGATTCTGTGAAAGTCCTACAGAAGGGTACATTTTTTGGTTATCATCCAGTAGGTTACCATCCTACCTAGTGCCGTTTAACTAGCGACCTTCGGTCGCTACGTGACAGTTGGGTTGTGTGTTCAAGATAAAAGTTAAACGCGACTGGTGAGAGCCTGCTTAAAACGTTGTAAAAGGCTCGTGAGGCCTCGGGCGATCCGAAAAAGTTGGGATGGGGCTTCGCCCCATCCCAACTTTTTCGGATCGCCCTCGGCCTCACGAGCCTTTCACAACGCTCACGCTGCGGGGGGTGAGAGCAGGTTGGGAATAATTTTTGCTTAAACACCGCATGGAATGTCAGTGGACCACGTTTAGTACCAGTTTTATGCATGAAAATATAATTGTACGCGACTGGTGAGAGCCTGCTTAAAACACCACTGAGTCCAGGGGAGTTAGAATTAGAGGCCACGGGAGTTAGAATGGTGGTCCAGGTCCGGGGTTTGGGCGACCATTTTGAAGCGATTTATGGCCAAAAAACTATTATTGCATCATGTTGCATAATGATGATGTAGTACTAAATTTGGAAAGAGCTCACTCTGGGGTGTCCAATGGTCAAGGTCCGAGATCTGGGCGATGACTTTGAAGCGAGGTATGGGCGAAAAAACGATTATTGCGTCATATTGCATAATGATGACGTAATATCAAATTTTGAAAGAGCTCACTCTTGGGAGTCGAATGGTCAAGGTCCGGGCTCTGGGTGACCACTTTTAAGCGATTTATGGCCAAAAAACTATTATTGCATCATGTTGCATAATGATGATGTAATACCAAATTTGGAAAGAGCTCACCCTGGGGTGTCCAATGGTCAAGGTCCGAGATCTGGGCGATGACTTTGAAGCGAGGTATGGGCGAAAAAACTATTATTGCGTCATATTGCATAATGATGATGTAATACCAAATTTTGAAAGACCTCACTTTGGGGTGTCTAATGGTCAAGGTCCGAGATCTGGGCGATGACTTTGAAGCGAGATATGAGCGAAAAACGATTATTGCATCACATTGCATAATGATGATGTAATACCAAATTTGGAAAGAGCTCGCTTTGGGGAGTCGGTTGGTCAAGGTCCGGGGTCTGGGGGATGAGTTTGAAGCGAATTACAGCCGAAAAACGAAAATTACGTCTTATTGCGAAATATCGATTGCGTCATATTGCATAGTGATGATGTAAGATATGGAAAAGGTAGCGGTGGGCAAGGCGGTCACAATGGTACCTGTGCGGGGTCTGGGCGATGTCTTTGAGCTGAGTTATTCACGAAAAACGAGCGTGACAGACAAATACACACACAGACCCACAGACAGACAGACGTTTTGTCTTTTTTCTACATAGTAACCCCTCGTTATATCTCATTCCTTGTATCCTCCCAGGATTCAACAGGCACTCTCCACGCATGATGCCGGCAACTTCTTGTGTTTCCGAATTGCTTTCATTGTATCGACTTCCTGATAAAGTTCTTCACAACTGAGTTTAAACACACGAGAAAAGATGGGACAGTGTTTAGAGTTTCTTCAAAATTTCCTCAGTGATTTGAACCACGCCTAGTGTACGAATTCAAAAAAGACGAAAAGAGCGTTCAAAAAAGGGAATGGAGGAGAAGAGAAGAGAGCGACGGGAACACACTCTCCATCGATTCCCTCTTTCGAAAAGGTTTCTCTCATTTGCTCGCAGTGCTTAAACATTTTTTTAATCTTGTAGCTTAGATGGAAAGTTTGTCTCTACACCTCCACCCTTCCTATGTATGTTGTTCTCCTTTGGGGGTTTGGTTCATTTGCAATGATTCATTCCAGTTGAATACACCAACCCGACTAACCATATTATCTGCAAGACAGAATCAGAACCTGGCTAGGATCTTCGTCCAATAACATCTAACACATCAACTTTCTACATGTATATCTCATTCCAAGTCACTGTATTGCAAAACACTGGTAGAACATAAAAGATTTCAGGTCAACATGTTCAAGAATTTCAACGTCGATTCAACGAGAAAGAAGCAGTCTATGTAGCGAAAATGAGGTACTCTCACTCTCCCACTCGCACTCTAATCAGATCGTTTTCAGACTACCATCGAGGGAGAGTTCTTATGGAAATGTTCGAGATTCAAAGTTGTGACAAAGTTCTATCAATTAGATTGGTGCATCCATCGCAGTCCAACGGCTTCAAAAAGCGTTCGATCTTCTGGTACGCACTTTTTGCTTGAGTTCTCGATTAATGTCGCCATCTATTCATTTCCCACACTCTCTCGACCGATCGACTGGCGAGAGAGTGTGCAAAATGAAGAGATCGTTGTGTCGTTTGTCGTAATCTGCTACTCTCACAGTCTTCGCATCTGGAAATGAGAAAATCTTTCAGATCGCGAGAATGCCCACAGCTAAGGACAAGAAGGAGTCGTTACTGCACACGATGGACTGATATATTACATGGAGATGGACCATAAATAGTCAGGGAAAGCTTGTCCAATCCTCTCCATTCATTATATAGGCGATTGTAGGCTCGTTTATATTTTGGTTTCAATTTTATTAATATTTTAAATAAATTATTATAATAGGAATAATCTACTGTCCATCAGTCGTTGTGCATCTTTGATCAGAAAAAAATGCGAACAGATTCGATGCGAACGATGAAAAAACAATCATATACGGGGATATCTGCATACATATTTTTGGAGAATTGTTGAAATACAATTGTGTAAATGAGAATTCGTTTTCAATGATGGTTTCAGCGCAGTCTTCCCGGTTGTGATGATTCAGTGCACTTTGTGTACGAAGGCAAAAAATGAAGGCGATAGCGTTCAAAAAAGAGGGGAAGGGAGGAGAAGAGAAGTGAGCGAGTTACTCACCCATCGATTTTATCGCGGGAGAAGCTTTTCCTCTTCAGCTTATGCTTAAAGGAGGATGAAAGCGAAAGCTGGAAATTTGAACGTATTTCATCCTACCACGAAATGCCCCGGCTGTCAATGTGCTAAAAACAGGCCATGCTAAAAACAGTGAAAGTAACACCAATTACCGGTCCCCGACGCGGCTCTTGGCTACGGAGCGTCTCTCTTTTTTTTTCTTATTTTTTGCGTTTGCTCGCTTTGATTGTGTTGCGTTGTTGCTAAACGCATATCTGTACTCTAGTTCATCCTGTTATTTCAAAATCAATATTACTTTAATCGATCGATTGTGTGATCTCTTCCCATCCACCCCTTTCACGCGCGCATTCCTTTCAGTTGGATTCATGAGTTCTATCTTCTTCTTTGGGGCGATTATCTGTGATTCTACTCATTCCACGTCAATAATATTTAAATTGCTTCTGTTTCAACTAACTTTTGACCCGATTGCCACAATTTCTCCCTAAATGCGTCGTCTTAATTACTTCTTCTTTTTCGTCGTTGGCCCATCTATTATTTACATGTTTTGCTTTCAACCTTGCTTAATTGCTCATTTTTTTCTTTATTTTCTACCGTTTAATTAATTGTTCATTGAAGCCAGGTCAGCGGTCATCACCGATGATAAAAAATGGGCATGGACGGTGCTGCCTTCGCTTCTCCCAGACCTGTCAGTTAGTTTGGCTGCTTCCCACTTTGCTGTATCGATTAATTTCATTCTTGTATTTTAGAACTACGTCCAACGTCGTCCGGCCAAGATCATGGCCCTTCCGATGGTGAAAGGCCATCGCGAAAAAGGTTCGTTTCTCTTTCTTCGGCCTATATTTAAATATTACTCGTGTTTTATTTGTGAATGATTACCTTTTCAATTCATTTATCGTAAAATAAGTTAAGGATATTCAAATAACAATTTAGATAGAAATATTAAAAATATACGAACATATTACGCTAGAAAATTAATCAAAGCAATAAATATCAGTCCGTAGCAATGATAAACTTTTTTTATTACTACTCCTCATCAGTCATATATCCTAGGGCCTCGTCTGCCATCGAATTGAGGAGAGGGAGATGAGGAAGAGGAGGGGGGAGGAGGGCGTCGTCCTCGCCCTCGTCGTCGTTCTCGGGCGCCTCCTCCTCCAAGTTGCTGTCGACTCCATGAGGACGAAGAGGACGGGTGAGTGTCTCCCACAACTTCTTAATTAAAAATGGTTCGTAAATTGATTACCTCTCCTTGTTTACCTTTTGTTCGGCGAGAGCAATTTTTCTTTTCTTCTCCGTAGTCTCGTAGCATCACATCTGTTGCACTCCCTCGTGCATGATGCCGCGAGTCCTACCATGTGGAAGGATAGATGACATTGTTCCTGTTCGCACTTGGGACACTCTAGGAGGAGGGAGGTCAATGACTCCTTCGACACTATCATGTAGTTCGATAGAGGGACACTTTCGATGCGGGGAGTGGCAGGGGTAGGAGGAGTCCATTCGGAGCTTTCGTTCATATCTCGAGCCTTCAAGTAGTTATCAAAAATACCTCATTTTTTAAATAATCTAATTTGAGTTAGTTTAGTGCGAGATGGAATGCAGTAATGATAATTAATGAATACCTGTTCAGGTCGGCAACAGCAGACGCAGCAGAGAAGAGGAGATCGAGTTAGGAGTGGAGGAGGACGGACGTAAGACGGAAGAGAGGATTGAAGAGGACGAGGGCGAGGAAAGACGAAGGAAGATGAAGAGGGGAAGGGCGAGAGAAGAGGGGAACAGGTAGGAGGGAGTACGATAGATGGTTGGGATACTGTAGATGGAGCAGTCGTCTCCTAAAGGCCTCTGTTTCCGTTGTATGAGATAGATAAAAATATTTTCTCCCGTTTAATTGTGTATATTACTCACCACAAAGGAAGGGACAGCATCAGGTCGAAGTACGGTAGCAGTTGCCGAGTATGTGTAGTCAGAGGGGGAGAAGTGACTTGCACAGAGATAGGGACACTTGGATGCATTCACCACTGCCATGAGAGATCTTCTTCCTTCTGGGGTTGAACGGACAGCGTTTATCCACGTTGTCCGTTTCTTGCGTGCATCTCTTTCTGGAATTTCCTCTGATGGCACACGACGCAAGCTCGTCGTTGCATCTGATAGGGAGGATTACATTAGCAGACGATATAGTATCGACGATAGTTTGCACATGAATATTACATTTCAATTAGCAATACTAGCTTGTGGGTATACAAATACTTTATCATTTAGTCCATGACATAGCTATTCTTCATCGAATAGCGCAGATGGCTTGAAGCCGGTGTAATGTCCATCGGCACTTGGCCATTTCTTCCGGACGGCATCGATGACACAAGCGGGGAGTCGAACTCTCTGTCCTCGTCCGAGTGGTCCGAGAAGAGAGGCCACTATCACTCGATAGCACCCGTGTCTTCTCGCCCTCAATAGTAAGTTTCATTCTTTCTATCCATGGTATCTATTTGATTGATATAGTGTATTCCGGATACAATAGCCTTTCAATAGAGTAAACGATTGTTGGAAAGGGGAACTCACTGATTCGCATCGATGGCCACATGTCCACTCGCATAGCCGTAGAGGGCAACTGCAGCTTCCGTACCCTCAAGTGAGTGATTGAGATGAAAGTTATCAACAATAGGAAGTATAGTAACTAACCGCTTCTGTGAGCAGGTACTCCTTGAAGTATTGATCCTGCGTAATGCAGGCTTTCCTACCGTGGTCCTTCAGCTTATCCAGCAATCCCTCCTTGAAGAGATTTCCTTTCTTGAGAAGAGGGTAGAGAAACAGCGATTTGCAGCAGTAATCGTGCTTTTCCTCGAGATCTCTAGGGGGACAACGAGTGCAGGAACACTCCACAGTCTTCTCGAGGTCAACCCCATCTGCGAAGATCTTCTGCTCCCTCTCCTTGGCTGCTTTGATTCTAGCCAGAATCTTGACCGCTTGCTTGGGGTCGGGGAGAAAGGGATCGGGAAGTGATGTCATCTAGAGATCAATCAATCGATCAATTAGTGATACAATAATGTAACTTGTGTAATGAAAAAAAAACAATCAAGACAATGATAAAATCGTTTGAAAAGAGCTGTTTGTCCCATTCTTTGCGTACGTGCATCTTTCATCGATTGACTAGACACTTGTCTAAAGGGTCAGAATAGAGACTCAAACGAATGATCTACAATCATGATTGTTCACCGGATTGAATTTGTACGGAAAATCGAATTCTTTAATCTCTTTATTGTACTGTTTTGTTGTATTGCATTGTAAAAATGAAAATGTTTGATAAAAGAAATGGAAATGAGTGTCACAATATGCTAAATAGGTTTCCCTCATTGCATTAATGCAGAAACCACCGCGGCAAAATGTTAGTCCTCGGCGGGAATCGAACCTGTCCCTTTCCCACTCTCGTTGTCGCCGCTCTACAGATCGAACTAGAAAGAGGAGAAAGAGGTAGTGAGATAGTGTGCGCTGCGCAATCTTTTCGCAGCCATTTCCCTGAGCTATCAATTACAGTACCCGTGCGCGTATCTCCCTTGATCTTTGATCTCCGTTTTTCAAATTTTGGCTTTCTATTGTCGTTCAAGGAATAAATCCGGATATATCTTTAGTAGACGAAGTTCATTTTCCCTTTCCTCCTCCTTTAAGCTTAGTGCTCCAAACCGCTCATATTTTAGAAACTCTTTTCAACTCTTCCTATGCATTCTGTCCTTCTTTAAGTTTTGTGTAAGTGTCATTTCAGTTGAATACACCAACTCGATTGACAATCACATTGCATCTACCATAGCGAATCAGAATGTGGTGATTTGTAGGGTTGACAATTCAAGGATCGTTTCGCTCATTTTTTGCTCATTAAATTGCCCGTAACTTAATAAATAGCTGGTAAACATATGGAAGAGTTTGTTCCAATAATTTTAAAATCTTTTAAGGATCATTTTTCTTTTTTTAAACGTGTAAAATGGTTACGCCCTTCATCAATCCTTCCGGAAGAATGGCCGTTTTGAAATGACAATGCCCAAATTGGCCCATCCTTCCGGAAGGATTGAGGAAGGACGTAACCATTTTACACGTTTAAAAAAGAAAAATGATCCTTAAAAGATCCTGATCCTTTCAAATTATTGGAACAAACTCTTCCATATGTTTACCAGCTATTTATTAAGTTACGGGCAATTTAATGAGCAAAAAAAGTGCGAAACGATCCTTGAATTGTCAACCCTAGTCATTTGTGCCAAGAACATCGATTTCTTCAACATGATCCAGGTACTGTAAATTTTCTCAAAGTGTCGTGTATACAATACGCCAATAGCAATAATTTCAGGTCAACATGTCCTAGAAAGTCGCCGACAACAAAACAATAAGGAGACCCTGCAGTCAACACTTCCCAAGTAATCCCACTCTTCCTCGCCAGATTGTTATTCTTCCGGTTTCGGATGCCTCTCGAGCAAGATTTCTTGTGTTTCTACACTATGTTCAGACTATTTGAAGGTAGGCAAGATGATCACTCGTGTCAAATTAATTCGACATCAATAAGAGCTTCAACAGAATCCATACGTGCGATCTCAAACTGAGATATCTGAACGTAGGCTCTTCGGTACTTGCTCATTCACTGTTCGCATCTGACAAGAATCCATTCAGGTACAAGAAAGTCGACACGATGACGTTTTACTGGAATGGGATAAATGGGATAACTTCTTTCGAGCCGGAATGAGTCTCCTCAGAAAGAGCCCCCGAGATGAAGAACAATCGCTAGATCGTTCACGTTTCATAAAGTTATTCATTGAAAGGAAAATGATTTTCAATTTCTGATGTACCTGTTACTTTTTTTTCTGGTACATTTTTATTATATTATTATCGTTCGATGAACAGTCCACCTGTCTCAGAGCCTTTGCGATCGGAAAAAATATGTAGCATACAAGCACATCTGGATAAATTGCTATTTACGTTTTTTGACTCGGAAAATATGGTTGAGTAAATGATAATTCGTTTCCATCAGATTTTCTTCAAACTCTCCTCACAATCTTTGTCAGTAATGATGATTTGGAAGAGAGTGCCCTTTGCACGAAGGCAAAAAAGAAGACGAGAGCGTCTACAGAAAGTGGAAAGAGAGGAGAAGAGAAGTGAGCGAGCGATAGCTCACCCTCTATCGATTTCGCCATTGAAAGGGAAGAGCTTACTCTTGAACACTAAATCATTTACGTGATATATCCTCTTAGCCTGTGTTTCGTTACCCTTCCTCTTTTTCCTCCTTCGGCAAGCTACTGTTCCTATTCAATGACTTATTGCAGTTGCATACGCCAACTCGATTAACTATCGTATCTACCATCTGTCAATCAGAAACTGGTCTTTTGTGCCAAGACCATCGATTACTTCAACATGATCCAGGTATACGAAACTAACTCGAGCTAAAGAGCTCTCTTGTAATACGCTATTTTAATAAAAATTATTTCAGGTGAACCTATCCTAGAAAATCACCGGCGACAGATCGAGAGAGAGGCCTATATTCACAGCTCAAGAGGTACTCTACTTTTCGGGTAGGGATGGTTTGGCAAAAATGCTTCCTTCATTATGCGTACCATTTCACCTGTCAGACTGGCGAGAGAGCACGCAGAATGAAGAGACAAATTCTTACGAAGCCACCCCTACTCTCGATGGAATTCCCCGTCATCCCCCCATTCAGGAACCACCAGAATGTCACGAAGTCGGCTACGATGTGATTTCAAATGGATAAGTCCTTACAAGAGACGTTAGGTGAAAAAGAATGTGGGCAAGTACTCTCGTGCCGTGGGCGCAGCAACAACATTCATATCCGAGAAAAGCGCACGTCTACATCGAGGTTGAACTACGAACCATAGCGTATTTGCCCATCGTCAACTTCTGCATTAAGGGAACGTCCTCTCGATTTTGAGCGTTTTCGAGCGAACTGAGCCAATGATGCTATGTCACTTCATAGTCAGAGACAAATACAGGAAGAATGACGTTTCTCGTGGCCATCAGGGAGAGAGAGTGAGAATTTTCACTCCAAGGCCATGCACAGGAAAAAATTGAAAATCTTAATATTATTGCTCGTAAGTTATGATAAAGAATCTAATTCACATCTGATATGTTGAACTACGAACATCTGGAATTTCCAGTAATCATAAATTATAATGGGACGACTCAATACAAAAGGTGAACATAAAAATATTCATTGAGGAATTACTTGTCTCCATTTGTGAAAAAGCTTCTATACAAAATATATTAATTTTAAAAAAATTACAATTTTAATTAATCAATTCACAATAGCTAATTCTGAGCTCAAGTCGTGGTGTGCCTCTCGAGTGCAACAGATTTTCCGTTGTTTGCCCGCGCTCCGCGCTTTCTCGTTTCGCAACTGTTTTGGCCTGTTTTGCCTTCTGAAGTGGATCGTTACCTCTAAATTAGTGTCAGTTCTCTCGCCCATGAAGGATTGAGTAGATAGTGATGATATTTTAACTGCATTGGCGTCTTCCTTACAAGATTTAACGATATTTACATGGAAGAATTGATTACAGATCGGGTCGGCAGCGAAATGGCGGGTGCGGGAGGAGAGTTGCTTATCGTCGAACACGTCAAGTACCGAACTTCCGATGCCGGAAAGTCGCCCATTGGCGCGCTCTACATTTTCAAGTGAGGATTTCTCCTTTTGGTATCGTGGTTGTTGTTTATTTCGGACTACTTGCAAACGTGCTGGTTCTCATTCGCAACTTGTCGGGGTTTTTTTTACCAGTTGTAGTTTCAAGAGTATATTTTAAAGTGAGTACGTGGAATGGCGAGACGCGAACAGCCCGAACCGACACAAGATCTCCTTCGGCGACATCAAAGGTTTATTGCATGCGCTATTTTCCTAGTTCTAAAGTCTTTTTGCTACTCATTCAAACCTGTTAATATGTTCTGAATCTTGTTGTACGCAATTAATTTAAAGTGTTTTCTAAATAGGCTTTTTTCCAGGACAGAAAGTGTCGCCGCCGCACAAGCCGAAGGTGCAGCTGCAGATTTGTATGCAAGACGATGGGCAGGTGCCATTTTCATACTTTCATTTGCAGAGATTAATCCCTTATAAAATAATCAAATTCGGTTGATGTTGTGGAATGTGCGCCTATAAATTGAAAGATGTGGTTATGAATCCGTGAACCTCTGTTTTCATCCAAGTCCAATGATACAATACCGTATTCCAGTCGACCTTCGTATTCCTCCGGCCGAATTCGACCAAAGAGCAGCAGGTGGCAGACAGAGACACCTTCAAGGAGACCCTCCAGCAAGCACTCGTCGCCCATAGACAGAGGGTGCAGCAGGTATTATTTACTTCCCCGATCTTAAGGTATTAGGTTTGAATTTCCTCCCGACTGATCGTTGTTTCACAAAAAAAAGGTTCAACGGGCTTTTGAATGAATGTTCCATGCTCATGTTGCGTATGGTCGTCTTTTCCCGAGTTGCACCCCTTGTACCTAGTCTCGTAGAGGCTCTACTGAAACAGTATTGGACTAGGATGTTATACTAATACTTAAAATTATAAATATATTTCATGAAAATCCCTTGTAGATGACTAGATCGGCGGAGTCTGGTTCGCGAGACGCAGAGATGGTCGAGAAGAGGAAGATTCTGCAGCAGAACAAGCAGCTCGAGGATCTGTTAGTCGCATTTTTAATGAACTAAATTACTAATTAACTGTTTTTGTTATTGCTGATGCGATATTTGCCATTGGAGATGTTGTTGAACTTGGCGAATTTACGCTTCATCATTAGTAAAACACGAATCAATCCGTTTTGTTAGCGTTATGCTAAAAATATGTTACCATAGGTTATCATGTTTCTATGGAAAAGTAAGTGATGTTGCGCCCCACAGTCGCAAGAATAGAAGGGTCTGTTTTGCGGTGTAATGATTGCATGCTTGCCGCTTTGTTTAGATACCAGCATCTCGTAATGTCGAAGTTGCTCACGCCACAGGACTTCTGGACGGACTACTACAAGACGGTCAGTTGTTATTCCTGTGAGCAGAAAGGGGTTTCTATGTCGGTAGTCCAATGTTTCAACTGTTGATGTATAGTGCAAAGTGATACCGATAATGATTTGCCTGGGGACACGGTGTTAGATAAATATATAGTCTCACTTTAGTCAATAGTTTGTAGTCGCAATTTTTACCTTTAAACGTAACACATATTCTTCTGCTGATAATTCTCCTATACATCACGGAAAATTAATGCACAATCGGACAGACAACTACATTTGTTAATAGCAATGGCTATCAAATCGAATCGATCACTAATCCCCCTTGCAGACGGGTAAATCGGAGGATCGCACGGGGATGACGGGCGCCTTCCTCGCCAACATAGCCCAGGCGGACACGAACGGTCTCAAACTGAACCTCAACACGAACATCATCCAGAACATCTTCGCCACTTATCCCATGGGTTAGTTGATGTGCAGTGGTTGAGGTTCATTAGGATTATGCCAGGACTTTGATCGTTCGGGCACGAATATTCGAATTTAATTAAAGAAATTTGAGTGAGTAATTACACCAATGATGAGATCACTGATTTTGAGAGATTGGTGAAACAAAAATGTGGCCTGACCAACTCCTTGCAGTGGAGCGCAAGCATCTCGAGTTGGTTCCTCACGAGATGACAGAGGAGGAATTCTGGGTGAAGTTCGCCACCTCACACTACTTCCATAGGGAACGAGAGGTACGGTAGAAGTTTTATGTTAAAAGATGACGAATCGGAACTTCACTAGCTTGTCTGGAAATGTACTGGAAAAAAATGAGTCGTTGAAGCTCGAAATTGTATGACAGATCAGCTGGGTATTGCATCTTATTGTTATAATTTTCCGGGCTAGATGAAGCAGAGCATCCAATACGGGACGACATTTTGAATCATATCTGAAACACGAATCTAACAGGTTCTTCCGAACCCTGACGATCCCTTCGCTGACTGCGTCAAGGCCGATGAGGAAGGTACGGTATTTGAAGGAATTACGACTGTACTTACCCGATTCTTGGCTCGCTATTGAACCAGGAGATTAAAAGCTCCAGAGTGGTTATATCATTTTTCCGTGAAGGTTAACTGTGGCATCTGATGGGTTCTCAGCATCAGTAGATTTGCTGATTCAGAAATATCGAAGCTCGTGAGCGGAGGAGCTAAGAGGAAGCGACTCAACTTTGAGTACCTCTCGGATAATGTCGTCAGCGAGATCAACGGGGTTCGTTTGAATATTCTACCATTGCTATTTAAATTCATTTAAGTTTCTCCTTCGGGCAATTACTCGATTAGTTATTAGCCCAAGGACTATTGAATTATTGCCTGTCCGGGGCGTGAAACAACCGGGTTGAATTCAGAGGATATTTTGAAATTTTTTTTATCCTCCAACCAGATGCTCGATTAACTTTCCACCCAATTGTGATTCACTTATTCACCATCTGGTTCGAGAAACAACGGGGTTGGATTGACTATTCTAAAATTATTATTTGAATGATCCATTTTTGCTGCATTGCTTAGCTACTCGATTAATTGTAGGTCCAATCGTAATTGTCTTGTTCCCAGTCCGATACTTGAAACAAAGGGGTTGAATTCAAAGGAGATTGTGAATTAATTAATTAATTAATTAATTTGCAGGCGCAGCGTGGCGAGAAGACGAACACAGTGAGCAACAAGGAGAAGCAGCGAGCGACGTTGATTAGGAGGTCAGGAGGAGGGGAGAGTGATATTTGATCTTTAATCTTTGATCTTTGTCCTTCTTTCAAGCTAGAATTAGTGTTTTTGTTGTAAAACATTTATTGGATCATTATTGGTTGCCCAGATTCTTTCTTTCATTTGGCTCCCTCTTGTAGCGCGAATGCTATGGGTGGATGAAACCATTCTTGCTCGTGATTCTACGGATTCCCCAGGTGCAACTACCTCTCGGAGCGCATTCTGCAGACGCAGCAGTCGACTTCTGCAGCAGCTGCAGCTGCATCCTCATCCAGCACGACCAGTGCGACCGGTGAGAGGAATTTTTATAATTTTATCCCGGGCAGTGCGCTCTTATCGCCTGTGACAATTCAAGAGAATGGTGAGGAAAGTGTGAAACATGTTGGTTGTTCGTTTGGCAACGGCATTGAATTAAATTCTTTGAGTATATGAATTGAATGTGAAACATGAATGGTGTTGCTAGTAATATTTTATGCATTTGTATCAAATTTTTCAATTCCAATATGTATGATGGGATCAAATTATGGAAGTGAACTGTATTTGTAGGCGCGCCAGTCACGAACGGCACTTCGAACGGGGCTGCAAATGGAGAGGCGGCAAAGAGCAATGGAGGAGGGTACGCTGTGTTGCATGTGAGTTGGTGAATCGTTGTTTTGGAGATAATGCTTTACGTAAGAGAAACAACTAGATGTAGGCGGTTTTCGTATATTTGTGTTTCAGATTTTTCGCATAAAGTTTATTCTTTCGCAACGCCCAGTAGTAAAAATAGGAATTCTTTTGCTAATTACAGCGCTGGATGGGTGACGCAGAGGATGCGATGGAGTCGGCCGAGTTGGCAGAGGAAGAGACGGAACTGCAGCTGCAGCCGATCAAGGTCGCAGATGGAACCAGGTACGGTAGTGCAAATATTGTGGGTATTAGAGGATGTGAATAATTGTTAGAACTGGAAACAGTGGTGGAAAAGTAGGTAAAACGCGACCTAACATGCCCAGATTTTTGGGGTCGGAGTGAGAAACATACCCATGCCAGGCCGACTCGAAAGAGCAGTGCAAGCGCGAGGGAAAGAGTATGGACTTAGTAAAGAATAAGTATTCTATGGAATGGGAAAATAAACCACTCGAGAGTGCACGCTATGGCACACCACGAATATTTAACTCGATTTTATCGCATAGGCAATCCTTTGGGCATGTTTTGTGAAGCTCCCCATTAATATTTTTAAAATCGCAAGGCAGGAAAATGAAGCCTGAACATTCCGGATGGTGATATAACTAATAAAGTAAATTATGAACATGACCTTTAAAAACATGACCTTATAAGGTGAAGTCGCAGGTACGTCGTGCACACGTCGTGTTTTTTGCAATAATTGTTTATGTGATTGAATGAGTGGATAAAAATTGCTCAAAACATGTTTTTTTAATGTATTTTTGAACACGCTTTTTCTAATGAATACAATAACGTGGCATAATTAGTTTAAAAACTTGCCCAAAACATGCCCATTTTTTTTCCAAAATGGCCCAAACATGCCCAGATTTTTCGATTTTCCCTACCTACCTTTTCCACCACTGACTGGAAATCGACTCAATATTACAATGTTCGGTATTTTCGTATATTAGGATAGTGCTGAAACTAAGATCTGGCATGAAACTCCTTTTCGTTCTGCATGTTTTCAAAGGTACGTGTGAAGTAGTATTACTGGCGATCTTTCATTATGAATATTATGAAGTACGTGAAACCGTAATGTGACGAGTACCCGTTGCAGTCTGGCCGTCTCCGAATTCGCCCCCGATGATGCTGCCCGATTCCGATCCATCGTCAACGACTTCCTCGATGACGTCACTGAGATGGTACGGTAGCTGCCGGTTACTGTATCTGACTTTTGAAAGTATTTTAGTGGTATTACTGTTGTGGCTACAGTAATCTTTTTTTCTGTGCAGGACATCCTGGATCCCTCGGACGACTGGCTCGAATCGCCCTCGACTTCAGCGTCGAATGGTGGGAATCTGATGTTGGAAAAATGGACTGGATTAATTATACGGAGCAAAGAATAACTAGTAGCAAATGGGAAACATGAATGTGGATAGAATTTTTTATGAAGAAATTTGGCTTCGATTGCATTGCTTGTTGTGAGTAGGACTTCGTAGTGAACGTGAAACACACTTGTTACTGGTTCACCCAATATTTTTTTTTAAATTTACTTCTTATAATCAACAGAAACTAATTACAGGAAACCGATTTGCTAATGAGAATGCGAACAAAAAATAAATCATCATTTTGGCAGGAGTCTCAAACGGAGTGCACTCTGAAGACGGAAGGCGGGCAGCCCCCCTCGATCCCGCCACCCAATGGGGACAACTCACGCCCTACGTCGGAGAGATACGAGTGGTGCACGATGCGGTGAGTGGAGTGCAGTTGGTAGGGCGAGGAATGGGAAACGGCGGAATGTGGAGACGCACCACGAATATAGAAGTAGTTGTGGGAAAAGGTGGATTTTAGTTTTTAGTTTTAGAGAGCAAAATGATTAAGGTGAACGAGCTGGTGAAGCACTTCTGGACGTGCTTCCCTCCGAAAACGCCCGAGTTGGAGCAGAAGGTGATTCATATTGATGTTTTACTTGTACTTTCTCGATCGGCTGTGATCATTGGTCAACTAAATGTAAGATGGCAATGCAAAGGAAAGGGGTAGTTAGTGATTATATGTAGGAGTCGTATGCTTAGTGATAATACATCAAATATTTCTTGCAGATCGAGCGAATGGAGCAGACCCTGAAGAAGTACGAAGAGACCGCACTGGCTGAGGCTGAGCAGAGATTCGGAGTCGACGCGGTGGGTTTTGTTGTTGTCGTTATTGTCTTTATTTTGGTAGTACCATGTCTGCGAGAGCGATTGCTATGCTACGATTGCAGTTGAATTATGGTTATTGTGAAACATGGATGATTCAGGTGAAATCTGAGAGAAATGTAACTCATTTCAGTTCTTGCACCCTCGTGATATGATCCGTCGTGTGCACGAGAGATACACACTGTATCTGTCGAAGAAGAAGAAGTAATCGACTACCGTATCCCAGGAAAAATACCGTACCCACACGGTCATAATGAATCGACAATTGATTGTCTAGGACCCGTTTCACGCCGTAGAACGATAGGTAAATTATTCATGTTGCTAGAGTCATGAGTGAATTGATAGTAAAATATTCGCATATATCATTATGCTTTACAACGAGTTTTGTTTCATTATTTTGAACGCATCTGACTTCCATCAGCACCCTTTCTAAGTATTTCGTTGTGACAGATTCTCCCGTGTTTTTTTTAATTCTCCGTTGACCATTGACTCCTTACATGTCTTTGCAGTAATTAAAATCCGTGTTTCCGAAATTTTCAGATGTTTTGATAGAATACAGTAGTAAAATTACGTTTAAATGTTCTTTTCACTATGTCACGAGTTGCCACACCAATTACTTATAAATTGTTTTATGAATGAGCTTGTCGAGGTCGTGCAAGGGTAGAATGTCCAAATCCCTATTTCCACAAACTACAGTATCTCGTGGCTACAGTAATCTCCAGATGTTGTCGCGTCGTTTGCCACAGCATCTGTTGAGGTGTTTGAGTAGATCGCTAGCATCAAGTGCGGGAGACCAACCGCAGAGGTACTGTAAAGTACGGTATCCACCAAGAATCAATCGATAATTGGTCAGAATCCGCGGAGCTGCTGTGAAACGGCCAGAGTTCGACTTTGACTACCTGCTGGAACCAGCGAATCTCGAGAAAATTCGAGATGAAATCAAGTCAGTTGGCGATTGTTCCTCCTGCACTATATAGTGATCAAATACAGTATTATTTTAAAGGCTTGATTATGGATTTTCTCGTATTTGATCTACACTCAGGTCTCGCAAGGGAGTGGGTGACATCGATGCACTGCACTCAACGTGGGCTGAGATTCAATCGATAATGGGAGGAGAACGAAAGGTCGAGGAGAGGGAGTATGAGAGGTTGTGGGATACGGTGGGTGCTATTTTATTCTATATGTTAGTCATATTAGTGAAACAAGTTTGTGACATGAGGTACATTGCACATAAAAGCGCAAAAGCGGACTTACTCCTTATCGTCGGTGCTTATTCGGCTTGGATTTTGCTCCTATCTGTGGGGCGGGCATGGGTATTGCCAATCACTGGGACTCCTTCACATACCGAGAGATTCATTGATCGGGTTAGGACGCGCTCTAGACGTGCCGGGTGAGAGCGAAGCGAGGGACGGGAATGACAGGGGGGAGAAAGCGCGCGACGCCATTTCTTGCTTGTTCGTTGCTTTGGTTCCTTGGCTGATCAGCATGCAAATAGCGATTTTGATTAATTAATAAGTACTAATTAATCTCTATTTCAGTTGTACTCCGAGGCTGCGCGAATTCCGAATTCGACCCACCCCGCTGTTCCGAGAGGAGGAGAGGAACAGGTGGATTTGGGTTTCACAAATTTTATTGAAGGAAACGATTTTGTTCTTTCGCGGTGCATTCAAGAACAATTCTATGCCCAAACAATATACTATTTTCTATTCCACTGAATCTTAAAGGTTGCTTCCGATTCACTTTTCTAAATTTTTTCCGTAATACTGTGTATTACTCTGTAATACTGTACTCTTTAATACTTTGTATGCTCTGCATTTTCTAAATTTCTCTGCAGGCGATAGTGGTGGACGTGCTGAATCCCGATGCGAAGCGAGAGGAGAAAAATTTGAAGACTGCGGAGCAGATCGTAAGCATGTGGAGGTACGGTATCAGGACCCCTGATTCAGGGGTTTGACATTTCTTGGACAACTGGCCACTCCTCCTCTTACTTTCCATCAATGATGAGCGGCCGAGAATCAGGAAGGAATACCTAGAAATGAGTGGTCTACCGAAGAAGTTGGTTTTTTTCCGGAGTTTAGTGGGGTAATACGGTATTTCCGGTTGTTGGAATGCAGGTCAATTGGAGGCGTAGCAAAGCAAGTATAATCTGCATGACGGTGGTGGTTACTGTAGTCCGTAACTGGATAAATATCGACAAGATTACTGTATTTATCATATCTTTCCACTGCAGATCTCTGCTGCACCCGACAGAGGCATCCGGGCAGCGAAGCTACGTGTTCTTAGGTGAGGTTTTTTTTCCTACAATTTACCCGCCTCCCATTATCGAAACCCGCATGCAGCATAGTCGTATTGCTAGTGAAACGAGCGTGTGGCGGGCAATTTCGTTCAAACGTATTTCATTGATTGTTAAATTGGAGAATGAGCTTTGTCGACTATTGACTATTAAGGATGGCGGGTCATGTGTAACAGCATTGTAGCACATAACTGATGGCTTATATTTCGCATTTTAAAAACATTATTATTTAATTAATTAAATACTTGTAGGTCCTCTCGCTCGTCTCGAGAGAGCAGTCCTTGACTACGCGTGGACGAGAGTGGAGGCACTCGGATTCAAGTAGGAGATTAATCTTTGATCTTTGAAGTATTGAATTTAATTATCTAGTGGAATTGTCATGACTCTAGAAATGTTGAAGAACCCACGAGGAAGTTGTGTTTCATGTAGTCTGTATATGTTCGAATTTGTTGCTTGGGTAGTATTCCCTCTGCGGGATATCACAACAACAAAGTGATCTATTGTGCAGACCAGTGCACGTGTCCGACCTCGTTCCTACAGATATCGGAGAGGCCTGTGGAATGATGCACGACAGAATGCAGGTATACCGAAGAGGGTGAAAAGAAGCGCATACGGTAGTAAGGGGTACCGATCCATTGTTTTCTATCAATATAAACGATGTGGCTAGTGAGCCCTTTAGCCTCATCATAATTGCAGTATCCCTCACTCTACCGTATGCACATCGCTTACCGTACTCCCTTTCAGTACACACTCGACTCGGATCGATCGACGGCTCTCTCAGGCACTGCCGAGATGGGAATCGCATCAATGCTGAGAGGATCGATATTCCCCGCTGAGCAACTACCGCTCAGATTCGTGGCAATGTCCAGGTATACGGTAGGCGATGGGGTACGGTAGAAAGATCAGAGATACGGGCGGAGGTTTACGGTAGGGAAGAGGGGCGAGGATACGGTTGGGTGAGATGTTCGGTAGGGAGTAAGGCGGGAAAGTTGGCGAGAATACGGTAGGGGAACCGGACAGGCTTATCTCACTCCTCTCCTTCAGATGCTTCCGTCCGGAGATCAGCAAGGGAGCGGCGGAGGCGAAGCTGTACAGGGTGCACGAGTTCACCAAGGTATTCTTTTATTTTTCAATCACCATCCGATGTTGAGAATGGTATAATTGTGCATTGTATTGAATGTACGATGAAACATGGAAGGAGAGAATGGTGGCATATCTTCTCAGTGATAACAAGAAGATACAGCTTGGATGAATTACTCTATTCCTGGTGCAGAGTCCACATCGCTGCAGCTCCGCCTGTACAAAAATATCTCAGTATTTGAAACTTCTTGGCCTACGAACGAACCATCCATCGCGACAGTGCTAATGATCCGCCATCCCATCCAATCGAGAGTACTCAGAACTGCACTGGGTGACTTGCAAACGAGCATATTATCGGAGTGCGGAGTGCGGTCAATCTGAAAATGAGATTAAGCGAAAATGGGAAATCAATCAACTCGGCGTTTCTGGAAAATTATGAGCGGTGCAAATCAAGAAAATTATGAGCGGTGCATATCAGAAGTTAAATAAACTCACTCCAAGTCGTATTTTGAGCTCGCGTGCATCTGCGAAATGCTCGTCCATTGAAACGAAGGTTTCCGAAGCACCAAATTTGCCTTTGATGAGGATATAAGGCATCTGAACGGGAACAGCATTTAAGGAGGGATTGGAACTAGCCAACAAGAGTGTCTCTAGCTCTGTGCGACGGGATACGAATGTTTTTGTTTTGTGTGTTCACAGAAACAAGGGAAAAGTGTGACTAATGTCATTAGCGTGTTTCACCGAAAATATTGTGAAAGCAACACGGAAGTTGTGGTGGTGAGAAAACAAGGGATGATTACGTCACGGGGCTAAATTGGCAGGTTCTGAGCGAAAATGAATAGCAATGATCTGGTTCTATTTCGCTTCAGTAGGACGAGAGATACGTTAGATTAGCATCCTGGCAAGTCTTTGGTTTATGGACCATTTATGGTCCCAAAAGCTGAGGGTCACTCTCTTCATTTCCCGAACTCTCTCGACCGGTCGATCGGTGAGTGTGTGGCCCCTCAGCTTTTTGCGTCCATGAGTGGTCCATCATGGTCACCCCCTCTAATTTCCCTTCATTGAACGGCCGAAAATCAGAGAGCAAACCCTAGAAATGAGTGGGCTAGATGAGGGAGAGGGGGATAAACCATAGAAGTGCCTATATACTCTAACAATATTCCCATTGCAGGTGGAGATGTTCACAGTGTGTGCTCCCTCTCAATCGGATGCCGAACTGGAATTCCTCGTCGACGTCCAGAAGGACACGATGAGATCGTTGGGATTGCACGCCAGGTGAGAAGAGGGGAGGGGAGAGATGCGCTCTAGGCGCGCCGGGTTTGCAGGGGTATACTTTTTTGGGCAGCTGCCCAAGAAGTCATTAGATGGACTGAACGTCACAAGAATTTCCAAAATAACAGCAGCCTGAAAGATGCGGGCGAATATATCGAATTTGCGTAACAATAGTCGATCTGGTTCCATATCAGGGATCAGGGAAAGGGCTGTCGCATTAGCAAAGCGAATTGAGTCAACCATCACTGTGTGTAGTGCAGTTAGTGTCTTGCGGGTCAATTTCGATTTTATAATATTATTCAGCTCAAATATATTACAGAGTGCTCTCGATGCCGTCGGAGGAGTTGGGAGCGTCTGCCCACAGGAAGTACGACATCGAGGCATGGATGCCGGGCAGGAAACTGTTCGGAGAGGTGAGCGAGTCTAGATGAAAGGGTTTAGTTTATAGAGAAAACCTGAAATGAATCACTGAATGGTTAAGATATTGCGTAAATCAATTGGCTGAAGCGAGATTGCTACAGGAACTGATCAGATTTATGCATGAATAATGAGATCGCGTTTGTACCGATAGTTTGATTGGATGACGTCAACCAAGTGCTGCGTTTGATTCGTAAGAACTGTGTTGAGAAACCTGAGAAGTCAGTGGAAAAGAAGAAGTTATCAAGAGTGTCTAAAGAATTCTCAATTATCTGCAGGTCTCTTCCGCCTCCAACTGCACCGATTTCCAGAGCCGTCGATTGGGTGAGTAGTAGTTTAGATTGATTGGTGTGATTACCGTATCCCACGCACAGTTACCGTACTCCTCCTTCAGGCATCCGCTACACGGATGCATCGGGCACTCGTCACTTCGCTCACACTTGCAATGGAACGGCCATCGCTGCTCCCCGTGCACTCATCGCCATTCTGGAAACATTCCAGGACGAGAAGAGGAAGGGATCATTGAAAAGTGAGTAGGGAGTGGTGTAGGGTAGGTATACGGTAGGACCGGGAAATAGAGGAGTAAAGGAACATTGAGAGGTACTGCAATATGAGAAGTAACTGGAAAATGAATAGTACTTCAGAGATGATTCGATAGCAGAACTCGTGAGCAAGAATGTGAATACATTAATGCATGAGGTTCTCCATTAAGCACTACCCGATCCAATTCGTCATCGTATTGAGCGTCGCGATGCTTCCGGAAAGCCAATCAGGGAAGAGAAGATCAAATTCCAACAAGGACCCTCTTTCTATGACAGTTATTAGAATATTATGGTAGTCGAGCATCGATCGATTGATTAGGTAGATTGTCACACGCGTTGCCTGTTCTGTTTTGTTTGTGTGTACATACGGGTCCGATGACGATAAAGACACTTCGGAGACATCCATTTACCGTATGGCGGGACTGATGGTGGTTGTGGTGCACTTGTCCGTGTGAATATCTAACTAAATTCTAACGATCGTAGACCATTTTATCAGTTCTCAGAAGGTGGAGTTTAGTTTGACAAATTATATGGAAACAAGAATGACGTGGATCTATGCGATTGATTATGCAAACATAACACATGTATTTTAACGTTTCCCTGTTTTGGACGACAGTTGAGGATGAGTAGAATACAGTTCTCTGAGTGCATTATCATCACTCAGTGGTGTATAAATGTACTCAGTTTACGCCCTCATTGCATTCAGACACACCCTGTCAAGAGGGGGGATACCCAGTTGTCGAAAGGCTAGGTCACTAAACGTAAAAAGTGGGCATGTTCCTAAAATTTTAAGATGAAATCGTTAAACATGGGCACGTGTTTACAATTTTTTTATAAAAATCACCTTAAAAAAGGGTACGTTTTGTAATTGTGACCTGGTGCGAGCTTTAAAAACCGTCACGTTATGTCGTTTTGGACCTAAAATACTTTTCGACCACTGGGGATAAGCTTATTTGTGTGTCATCGTCGATCACATTCATTGTCGGATTAACCAGACAAACGAGGCCTGAATTGAAGGTTTTCTTGCTCTAATGAACGTAGCAATCGAATGAGGAGGAAATTGAAAATCCTGTGCTATCAGGTTGTGGGCAAGAGATTTTTGTAACGCTCTGCACAATCGCCATTCTGATGACATGATCCTCCTCTGAAGAGTAGGTCTGAGGTGCGCACATCGGTTGTTTTTCTTTCAAATTCCATTGACTTGATTGTTTCAGCGAAGATTGACGCTTGGATTGTCTGATTTGCGCTCAAATGGGGTCTTCTATTTTGAAAAGGTCAATTGATTTTCCAGGGACCGACTCGGAGGGCGATAATGAGCCAAAGAGAGAGAGCAAATTCGGTCAAAAATTGTGCTGCCACGCAAATGAGCTGTTCCCCGTTTTGACGTTGTGTGTTCAATGAACTGGCTGTATGACCAATTATGTATCTACTGCTCTGCGACATCGTCAGTTCGTGAGCTTTCGATATGCTCAGAGCAACTTGAATCTCCTCATGAATTTCGTTACGAGCTTTTGCCTACCACATTCCGACGTTGTAGCTCTGCGTTAATCTATCAACTTATTTCCTTTTTTTCCAGTAGTTGTAGTGATGGACGTGCCGGAAGGACAAGCGGACAGAGCTGCGCTAGCACTCAAGAAGAAGAACGAGGGTAAGAATTGTTATGGAGGATTCAGCTCTCATGTTGTGGCGTTGCGAGTGTTTCGAATTATGCATGCAGTGTGCAACCTAAGTCCTCAAAGCTTTTTTTTTTTGTACAACGATTCAACTTTTTTGGCACTAATTACCGAACAAAAAATAGAGAAAAGTGTATTATCTGTAACTAAAGACATTGCGCGTAATTGCATCAGTTGAGGCAACGCTGCCTTCAAGGAGAGACGCTACCACAAGGCTATCCAGCTGTACGCGGAGTCGCTCAGAATGGAGTCCAATCATCTGGTCTTCGGTGGGTGAGAGAGAGAGAGGGGGGGGGCTTGGGAGAATGATGCGGATTAAACATTTCTATTTCAAATATTAGAGTTTTTCCTTGATTTTTTTGGACTAAAAAAATCATATTTTTTGGTGCAATATCGGGGTTTCGGATGTTTCGGAAAACGAGATGTACCTTTACCTTTAACTTTATCGGGGTTTCATCAAACTGCTAAATAGTGTCATGGTATAGTTCTAGATTGGTTCTCAGGAATGGCAGCTGTAAATACAGCATATTCTAGAAGGAGAAGATGCAACTTAATGGGATAGCCAATTTAGGCAATCGTGCTCAATCGTTCATCCACCTACATCAGTACGAACTCGCATTGAGGGATCTGAACGAAGCGATGAGGATTAACTCGACTTTCGCCAAGAATATCAACAGGTTAGAAGGAGGGATACGGTAGTGAGGGGAGAGGGATACGGTAGTACTAATAGCATAGTGAGAAGACCTGTGGAAGAGAGAAAAATGCGAATTAATACACGGCTCATGAAAGTTGTCTGGTAGTTTTGAGATGCATAGGCAAATCAATTCAAATGATTGTGGAGTTATTGTATTCCTCTAAGATTTATTCATCGTAAACAGGTTAGTCCTAATCGAGAAATTGTTGTTAATTTCTGTGTTTGTAAGTAATCTTCTCTGAACTCCACTAGGTCGGATGAGAACCGTCGGATGATAACCCACCGGATCAGAACCAAAAAAAATTACCCTTCTCCAGCATGTTCACAATAGGTTCCCAAAGTGTCAAAAATGCTTCTGTGAAAGTCCTACAGAAGGGTCCATTTTTTGGTTCTCATCCAGTTGGTTCTCATCCGACGGTTCTCATCCGGTGTAGTGCCCTCTAAACAGTTTAGACTAAATTCCCTTGATTTTCAGACGCGCGAGGGTTCTCTCTCATCTGGGAATGACTAGCGAGGCTATCCTCGATTACGCCGCCTATCTCAAGCTCGCACCCACGGACAAGGAAGCCTATGCTGAGGCACGCGCCCTCCTGGAAAAGGTAGGTATACCGTGGGGATACTATAGGTTAATTCGAGAAGTGACTTTATTTGGATCTCTTATAGGGGTAGACTAATAATAGGTATATCGAGTGATACAGTCAACTATTTTTGTACGTCATTTCTTCAGAAAACTGCTCTCAGCGTGGATATGAAGCAGTGGAACAGCGGGGAAGAATTTGAGGAGGACGAGATGGTGAATTTTCTGGAAAAATATGAACATTTTATCAACTCTTGAGCCGTGAAAATATGTTCTATTCGGTATTATATTATGTTGATTGCAGGTCGAAATCCCGATCGGTGGCTTGGAACAGCCTGAGGTCGATCCCACGGATACCGTAGTCACTCCTACCGTATCATCCGATGTATTGCTGGCTGTGACTACGGAAGCTCCTCCCGCCGATGCTGTGCCTACTGCTGCTGTCTTGGAATGGATAGATGAGGAAGAACCTGTAGAGGAGGAGATGGATGAGGATGCTGCTGCCCCGCCCGATACGGTAGAGAAGAAGGAGAAACCCGTAGAGGAGCCTACCGTACCCATTGTGGAGAGGGTATCTGAAGTGACGGAATCGTCAAAGACGGACATTTATGAGGCGACTGTAGTCGAAGGAGCTCCTGTTTCGAATGATGATGACGCGAATGTAGAGGATACTGTATCGCCGATGGATGATACAGTAGACGAGGACGAAGATCGTCCCACGGTGAAGGATACTGTACCCGAGGAACTCGGGGATTCTGACACCACTTTGGTGATGGAAACGACTCCCGAGGATACGGTAGCAGTCGAAACCGTTTCTCCATCGGAGGATACTGTAGCTCCGCTCGCGGATACCGTACTCCCCACCTCGCCCTCCATGTCCACCAGATCTTGCACGACGACCACGAGGACTTCCGACGAGACCTACGCTTCCGCTATTGGTGAGTGGTGAAGATTACGGTAGTGGTGTGGTACCAGGATGTACTTGCACATTCGTCGCCTAGTTAGAAATAGGACGAAATATGCATTGCAGAGCCTGGCAGCAGGACCTCCAATGAGACTTACGCGATAGCTAATGGTGGGTGCTGTAGTGTACGGTAGAAGGGTAGTGTGCGGGAGTGATATCCCATTGCTCGCCACTTGATAAATTAGACGGAAATTTGAATTACAGATGGTGCCTGGGTTGAGGAGAAGGACGAGAGCTTCTCATCTTTTTCCGGTCAGTTTCCAAGTTTATTTGTAGACTGATGTTTCATCTTTTGTAACTTTTAATTCATTTCAATTTATTCAGACAGCGACGATTCGAGTGAGGAGTCTGATGGTAGTAGCGCAGGTGAGTGGATGGGAAGGCGGATTGTATATAAAAAAATAATTCCGAAATTGGTACATATTTCTGATCAAGCTACAAAGAGTGCATTGTGAAGCCCCAAATTGATCATGGAGAGTTTAAGGTTGACTAGGATGGGCCTGTCTTTGGGGTACGGTAGATCAACATTTATCGATTCCAGCCTTGTCTACGACTCCGGAGGATACTGAAGACGAGGAAGAAGATGCTGCGCCGAGAAAAATGACAGGGGGAGAATCTCAAGGTAAGGTCATCGATTACATGAGATTATGACAGTTCTAACATAGAAATTTCGTGTTTTGCCATTGTTCATTCCTGGGTATTCAATGTTCCAGCGATTACAATGCGACTTTTGATTACTAGGGTGATTTGGCAAATATGTATGCGAACAAAAATGTAGTTCATCTTCAAATTTCAGTGTCGAACTTCGAATCTAGCAGCACTGCTTCCGTAATCGCCGAGATTACGGTAGATAAGAAGAAAGAAGAGGAGGTTAATGTAGTCGAGAAGAAGAAGGAAGAGGATGTGGTGATTTTGACGAAGGAGGAGGGAGAAGCTATTGTAGCAGCGTGGAACGAAGAGAAGGAGAATATCGTACTCAAGAAGATAGAAGATGAGGCTACCGTACTCAAGAAGGAAGAGAAAGAAGTTACCGTACTCGAGAAGGAAGGACAGGAGGCTATTGTAGTCATGGAGAAAGATCAGGGGCTTACGGTAGTGGAGAAGTCGAAGAAAGAGAAGACGGGAAAGAGGGAGATCAAAGTGGTTGAACCATCGATCGAAATCCCTCCTCCGGCGAAGAATTTTTCCGATTTTTGTGACCACTTCTTTCTTCTCAAACACAATTCGAAGGCATTCGGAAAGTACTTCCTGGTAGGTGATCTATGATCTTTTGAATGTGATTATTCTATGCATTTACAACCATTCCGATCGAACAAAAGTAATCAATCTGTTTTTTAGTCCTAACTGATCTTTGATCTCTTCTCTTTCAGTCGCTCTCTCCCTCCTCTCTTCAATCCCTCTTCTCAAATCTTCTCGACGTCGAACATCTGAAGGCGATCGTCGATGGACTCACCGAGGCTGCCAATCACGGTGAGAGGGGAGGGGGGAAGATGGGAAGAGGGAAATTTTCTGGGATGAATAAAAGGGGGTCGTGTATAGCTTCATAAGTAGACATATTTATGAGGGGAGAATCGATTTTTTTCGTAATTACATTTCCATTTTGCCTTTGACGACGAAACGCATGAATCGATGTAAGGTTAGTTATGATTGTAGGGTTACTTTTGGGTGAGCTTTGTAAGAATTGTGAAACATGAACACTCTTGAAGTTGGACTTCCAAGTTTATGTTGTGAGTTCAATCGGACAATTATGAATATGAATAGGATTATTTATAACTTTCTTAGCACTGTGCTACTACCGTATCCCCTTGATCTTTGATCTCTCTCTCAGAAGTGGCTGATCTTTCCCTCATCTCTTCCTCTCTCTTCTTTGTTTCTCTTCTCGATCGCTTCGATCTCCTCGTTCTCTTCATGAATGACGACGATAAGAAGAGTAAGTAGAATGGGGACTACTAGTGGAACAATTTAATGAATTGGGGATTTAAGCTATTAGAACAGACTATCTGAGAAAATCAACATATTTCTTCAGCGACTTGGCACAGGCCGAAAATTCGAATTCCTTCTGACTTCACCAATAGGTAGTACTCGACGAGGGAAACCGACGAGCATCGCCAGAATTTCGATCCGCATTCGCGCGCGCGGGGGCGCGGATCTTGAAAAAACTACAGTAATCCTCGAAATTTTTTTAATCGATCCCAATCACTGCGGCGCTAGGGGCGCTGTGTTCCTTGACAAATTCTAACACTTTTTTACTCCGAGGAGTTTTTCAATCAGATTCCACGTAACTCCGGAAATCGATAATTTCACTTTTATTTCGGATATGAATGCAATTCCCCAGAAATTTTCGAACAACTTCCACAAATTTTATTGCTGATCGAGGTTCTGCTTGAGCAGATACATCCTTCAGGTGAAAGGCGCGAATTAAAAATTCCACTAAGTTAGTCAAAATGAATTACGAATCAATTATGGTGTAATTTTTGGGTTACTGTAAGTGAGTGCAAAAGTTGGACGACTTTTCCCAATTGGTGAAATACAATTTTAAATCGATTTTCAAGATATATTACACCGATTGGGAAAAGTCGTCCAACTTTTGCACTCAGTTACAGTAACCCAAAAAATACACCATAATTGATTCATAATTCATTTTGACCAACTTAGTGGAATTTTTAATTCGCGCCTTTCACCTGAAGGATGTACCTGCTCAAGCAGAATCTAGATCAGCAATAAAATTTGTGGAAGTTGTTCGAAAATTTCTGGGGAATTGCATTCATGTCCAAAGTAAAAGTGGAATTATCGATTTCCGGCTTTCGTTGGAATCTGATCGAAAAACTCCTAGGAGTAAAAAAGTCTTAGAATTTGTCAAGGAATGAAGCGCCCCTACTGCCGCAGTCATAGGAGTCGATTTAAAAAATTTCGAGGATTACTGTAGTTTTTTCAAGATCCGCGCCCCCGCGCGCGCGGATGCGGATCGAAAATCTGGCGATGCTCGTCGGCGTCCCTCGTCGTGGCCGACCTACTGGTGAAGTCAGAAAGAATTCTAATTTTCGGCCTGTGCCAAGTCTATTCCGATCCGGTCGGATATTGCGTTTTAGGTGTCTAGAAGATGTTTATTTATTACATTTTTTGCAATAGGCGAAGTGGGGTTTCAATTTGTTGATATCAGCAACATACGAACGAAGAAATGAGTTAATTTCGATAGCTTTTCGGCTATTAATTATGAAGTAAAATATAGATGGTAAATGGAGTGTTTTCCAGAGGTATTCGCACTCATCGATCTCCTCCCGGCTACTGCAGAGACAAAGCAGATTCGAGACAATTTCGAGTGATCGAATAATACCGTACCCTTCCACAGTACCATACCCCCCAGAGTATCATGTCCATTTTTATCGATTTTACGTGTTCTCTTATCCCGCTTACCTTTCGATATTCAAGTGTGACGGGTATAGTGATAATCAATTGCTGTACCTCTGTTGTTACTAAAATTATCTGATAAAGTTACGTTTACTGTAGTCCGTTGTCAATTTTCATGCCCGTCACAAATTCATCGGGAAACAAATACTGTAATATTATGTAATAGACCGGAAGTTTTATCAATCGTCCATAGAATTTCCTAATCAACAATTAATCGATAACAGTTGTCTTTCGAGGCTTCATCTATACCGAATTAGGCTTAATATTTACCCTGAAGTTCTGAAGGAGTAGGGGAAAGAAGGTAAAGTCGAGTTCCACGAGTCCTATTAAAGCCATCGTTATTTACTTTTACATGTACGGGATCGATTTCAGTGATGACTGTATCTGAAGGACAAGCGAACAGAGCTGCGATAGCACACAAGAAGAAGGACGAGGGTGAGATTGGTGTGGAGGGATGGTTATAGCACTCGTATTGTGGTTTTGCGTTTACTAGGAATCAGGGTTACGCATCCTGAGTCTTCTAGATTGACTAATTATTAATAGTTTCGTGTTTCATCGAAAACCTTTGGATGCTGAGGTAGTTTATAATCTAGGGTTTAAGTGAACGAAGTATCATACAGTAATTAATTGTGTCGTCTCAGGCAACGCTGCCTTCAAAGAGAGACGTTACCACAAGGCGATCCAGCTGTACACGGAGTCGCTCAGAATGGAACCCAATCATCTGGTCTTCGGTGGGTAAAGAAAGTATCGAAAGAGAGGGTAGTGTGGACAAATATTGGTCTAACGAGGTCGCGTATCGAGTCATTACATGCTTCTCTCTCACAAATCAGGGTAGAGAGCGTGCGTAGCGAATCGCTACCTCGTTTCGCCAATCCAAATGTAGACTAAATAGAGGTTTTGATTTGCTCTGCTGCTTGCGGAGCTAGTGAGTGCCTCTGCATACATGATTTTTACAGGGATATTGCGTGTTTCATCTTGCGAACAGTAGTCCACTTGTCTTTTGTCACGTAAAAGATCATTTGTTAAATTTACTGGAGTGTAGATAAACTATTCTTATGAACTGTGTAAATAAATTCACAACATCATGCCCTCAGGCAATCGTGCACAATCGTTCATCCACCTCCATCAGTACGAACTCGCACTGAGGGATCTGAACGAAGCAATGAGGATTAACTCGACCTTCGCCAAGAATGTCAACAGGTTAGAGGGAGGGATACGGTAATGAGGGGAGAGGGTACTGTAGAATCGATGGTTCAATGGGAGACAATATCGTGAAAACTTCTAGTTAAAAATGCGAATTTATACACGGCTCATGAAAGTTGTCCGATAGTTTTGAGAGGCAAATCAATTCAAATGATTGTGATGTTAATGTATTCATCTAACATTTATTCATCGTAAACAAGTTAGTCCTAATCGATAAATTGTTGTTAATTTCTTTGTTTGTAATTAATCTTCTCTAAACTCCTTTGGTTTTCAGACGCGCGAGAGTTCTCTCCCATCTGGGGATGACAAGCGAGGCTATCCTCGATTACGCCGCCTATCTCAAGCTCGCACCCACGGACAAGGAAGCCTATGCTGAATCACGCGCCCTCCTGGAAAAGGTATACGGTAGGGATACTATACGTTGAATCGAGGAGTGACTTTGTTTGGATCTATCAAAGTATTTAGCTAAAATAGGTGACTGGAAAAAGGAATCTTATGATCATTTTTTTAGTCGTTTCTTCAGAAAACTAGCAGTGTGGATGTGAAGCAATGGAACATCGGGGAAGAATTTGAGGAGGACAAGATGGTGAATTTTCTGAAATTTTTTATTTTTTTGCACATTTTATCAAAATCGTGGGCCTTGAAAAGAAACGTTGTATTCGATATCATATTCCGCTGATTGCAGGTCGAAATCCCGATCGATGGCTTGGAGCAGCCTGAGGTCGATCCCACGGATACCGCAGTTCCCCCTACCGTATCCTCCGATGTACTGATAGCTGGGACTACGGAAGCTCCTCCCGCCAATGCTGTGCCAACGGCTGCTGCCTTAGAATGGATAGATGAGGAGGAACCTGTAGGGGAGGAGATGGATGACGATGCTGTTGCCCCGCCCGAACCTACCGTACCCTTTGTGGATACTGTATCTGAAGTGACGGAATCGTCAGAGATGGACGCGGATGTGGTTACTGTAGTCGAAGGAGCGCCTATTTCGAATGACGAGGAGGCGAATGTAGAGGATACTGTATCGCCGATGGATGATACAGTAGACGAGGACGAAGATCGTCCCACGGTGAAGGATACTGTACCCGAGGATGCAGTACTCGAGGATTCTGATACCACTTTGGTGATGGAAACGACAATCGATGATACGGTAGTAGTCGAAACCGTTTCTCCATCGGAGGATACTGTAGCTCCGCTCGCGGATACCGTACTCCCCACCTCGCCCTCCATGTCCACCAGATCTTGCACGACGACCACGAGGACTTCCGACGAGACCTACGCTTCCGCTATTGGTGAGTGGTGAAGAGTACGGTAGTGTTGTGGTACCAGAATGTGCTTTCACATTCGTCGCCTAGTTAGATAGAGGGCGAAATATGCATTTCAGAGCCTGGCAGCAGGACCTCCGATGAGACGTACGCGACAGCTAATGGTGCTTGCTGTAGTGTACGGTAGAAGTGTGGTGTGCGGGAGTGATATCCCATTGGTCTCCTCTCGATAAGTTAGAAATTCGCATTGTAGATCGCGAGCGCACGTGGGATGAGTTGAAGGACGAGAGCTTCTCATCCATATCCGGTAAGTTTCCAGATTTATTTATTTATTATTTTGATCTTCGATTTTGCGAATTTCCTTTCATCTCTATTCATTCAGACATCGACGGTACGAGCGAGGATTCTGATGATAGTAGCGCCGGTGAGTGAATTGGAAGGCCGACTGTGCATCAATAATCCGAAATTGGAACACATGTCCAATCAAGCTCTAAAGAGTGCACTGTGGAGCGCCAGGGTTTCTATGGCGAGTTCAGGGTTGATGTGCCTATCTGGGGGGGGGGGGGGGTGTGGAGGATCGGTAGATCACAGTTTATCGATTCCAGCCTTGTCTACGATTCCGGAGGATACGGAATACGAGGAAGAAGAGACGGTGTCGAGAAAAGTGGCAGGAGAAGAATCTCAAGGTAAGGGCATCGATTGTATGAGATTATGACAGTTCTAAAATAAGAATGTCTCGTTTTTCCATTGCTCATTCCTGGTTGTTTTAATCTTCCAACTTTAGATTACACTCCGACTGTTGATTACTTTTGAGTGATTTTGCAACGATGAAAAAATACATTTGCAATAAATTTGTATGAAAAATATATTTGCATTGCATCCCCCGTTTTCAGTTTCGAACTCCGAATCAAGCAGCACTGCTTCCGTAATCGCAGAGACTACGGTAGAGAAGAAGAAGGAAGAAGAGGTTACTGTAGTCGAGAGGAAGAAGGAAGAGGATGTGGTGATTTTGACGAAGGAGGAGGAAGAAGCTATTGTAGCAGCGTGGGAAGAAGAGAAGGAGAATATCGTACCCAAGAAGGAAGGAGATGATTCTACCGTAGTCAAGAAGGAAGAAAATGAGGCTACCGTACTCAAGAGAGAAGAGAAAGAAGCTACAGTACTCGAGAAGAAAGAAGAGGAGGCTGCAGTTATTATGGAGAAGGATCAGGAGGTTACGGTATTGGAGTCGAAGAAGGAGAAGCATGGAAAGAGGGAGATCAAAGTGGCTGAGCCATCGATCGAAATCTCTCCTCCTGCCAAGAACTTCAGTGATTTCTGCTCCCACTTCATGCATCTCAAATACAACTCGAAGGCATTCGGAAAGTACTTCCTGGTGAGTGATCTTTAATCTTTTTGTATGCAATTCTTGGGGGTATGGCAGAAGCGCAACGACAAAAGCGCAACAGCATAACTCATTCAATCGACGTCCTAGGAACTTGGGAGCACCGCACACAATCAATACTACAATACCACAATCACCTAACATAATCTGTTCCTTGGGTAAGATTCAGTTCCGTGGGTCATATATTTTTCTAAAATTCACAATGGATCTCAAAATAATTAGAATGCACTGTATCGTATAACTGATTATTGTAGACACATTTTGAGATTCATTGGGGAATTTTAGAAAAATATATGACCCAAGGAACATATTACGGTAGGTGATGGTGGTACTGTAGTATTGATTGTGTACTGTGCTCACAAGTTCCTAGGACGTTTTTGAACGAGTTTTGCTGAGCCGCGCTTCTGTCATACCCCCCCCCCCCCCCCAATTCTTATGTCCTTGCCATTGGGATCGAACAAAATTAATCAATCGGGCATGTTTGGTTTCATCTGATCGTTGATCTCTAATTTTTCAGTCGCTCCCTCCCTCTTCTCTTCCCTCCATCTTCTCGAATCTTCTCGACGTCGAGCATCTGAAGGCGATCGTCGATGGACTAACGGAGGCTGCCAATGACGGTGAGAGGGGGGAGGGTAACGGGAAGTTTTACGTTATGAATATGAGGGGATCGTGTTTAGCTCCATATGTGTGGATACATTTCTATTGTATCTTTGCCCACGAAACACATGAACCATTGTCTTCTTAGTTTTGGATGTGCTATATAAAAACTATGAAACATGAACGCGCTTTATTTCGAAATCTACGTATCTGTTACGAGTTCAGTTGGATAATTCTGAAAGCTCTACAGTTCTCACTAGCTTGCTTAGCACTGCATTCTTACCGTATCCCATTGATCTTTGATCCCTGTTCAGAGGTGGCTGATCTCTCCCTCATCTCTTCCTCTCTCTTCATCGTTTCTCTTCTCCCTCGCTTCGATCTCCTCATTCTCTTCATGAATGACGACGATAAGAAGAGTAAGTAGAATGAGGACTACTGGTGGAACAATTTAATTAATATCGGGTAGAATAGATGGCTATTTCTTGAATGATGGTGGTTTCTTGCATTTTTTTGCACTATGCCAATTGTTGTTGCGTTTAGTTAATTTCAGCAACATACGAAGAAATTGTTAAATTTTGATAATTGTTTGGCTTTAAATTATGAAGTAAAATATAAGTGGTAAATGGAGTGTTTTCCAGAGGCATTCGCACTCATCGATCTCCTCCCGGCTACTGCAGAGACAAAGCAGATTCGAGACAATTTCGAGTGATCGAATAATACCGTACCCTTCCACAGTACCATACCCCCCAGAGTATCATATTCATTTTTATCGATTTTACGTGTTCTGTTCTCCCGCTTACCTTTCGATATTCAAGTGTGACGGGTATAGTGATAATCAATTGCTCTACCTCTGTTGTTACTAAAATTATCTGATAAAGTTACGTTTATTGTTTAGTCCCTTGTCAATTTCCATGCCGTTACGAATTGAATTTCATCGGCAAATGAATACGGTTTGTATTACCGCGTCTCTATCTGTTCTCATTGAGCCACTGCGGCAGCATTTTACTCCCATTATTAACGTTTTCAGGCCCATCATCAGTTGATAGAGTATGGCGAATAAACGGAAGAGGGGATCAAATACGGTTGGCATGATATTTTTTGAAAACATTGGTTTGCACTACTATGAGCAATTCGTCACAATAAAGAACTACGGGACTGAAAAGCACAAAAAGCGGACTGGGTCCTGATTGTCGGTGCTTAAGCGGCTTGAGTTTTGCTCATAGGGGTGGGGCGGGCATGGGTATGGCCAATCATTGGGACTCCTTCCCATACCGAGAGATGCAATCATCGGGATTGGCTGACCCTTCTTTTGCCCAGGAAGAACAGAGTTGAACTGCTTGGTCCTTAATGGAATTGGGCACCTGATTTCACACGAAACGAGCGAAGAGATCAGCGAAAGACGGGGCATGCGATCATCTTAGCGGGCGAGAGAAACGAACGGGGAAGCACCGACGGGAGGAGGGAGAGACGCGCTGAGCTATATAGCGGAGGGAGAGGGCGCGCGCTAGTCGCGCCGGGTGAGAGAAATGCGAGGGGAGGGGAGAGAGGCACGCCCATGGCGACGCGGCCTTCTCTCTCTTCTCTTTAGTGAGCACCCCGGAGTAAAGTAACTAATTAATAATGAAGAAAGATCACTAATCAGCCAATATCGATCGATATTACAGTACTACTGCAAGTAAGGGGCAATGGAGCGGACGCCGTCGTTCCTCGTGCCCAGGGTTCGAAAGCCTAGGGTGAACTTGGTTACATTTTGGGGGTGTACGTTTTGCCAAACAAATTTAAAGCAAAACGAACATCCCAGAAGTGAAAATAGTCTTATACCGTGGGTGTTCGTGCCACGGTATAATATTATTTTCACTTCTGGGGTGTTCGTTTTGCTTTAAATTTGGTTGGCAAAACGTACACCCCCAAAATGGAACCAAGTTCACCCTAGGCTTTCGAACCCTGCTCGTGCCTTCCTCGAACCATGCCCGGATGAGAAGATGGAGCGATCAATAAGAGGTATACGGTAAGGGAGGATGCAGGATTACGGTAGCTAAGATCTCGAGACGGTTATTCTTGGAATCAGATGTTGTAGTTCGGCCAAGTTTCAGTGAAAAGAAACAAGCTTCTTTGAACTATACTATCCATAAGGTTACTGTAGTAGGCCGCACATTGGTTGACTAGGAAATTGTTGTTGCACGTGTTGTTGAATGCATTGGATTCAAATATGTGACGAACACATCGGTAGGGAACACCACAGACGCATTTTGCATAGCGCACAGGGTCATTTGCAAGAGCGAAGAGGGAGAGGGATCAGTGATCACCTCTCTCTCTCTCGCTCATTTCTCGTCTCACTCTCCGCTCAGAGGCGGTCGACTCGACTCGTCTCTCCCCTCTCCCCTTCCTTCGCCCTCTCTCCCCGTGTTCCGCCGCGACTACCGTATTCCCGCACCCCTCCTCCTCCGTCGCCGATCGATCGACACGAGATGCTCATCACGAACGTCAATGGAGAGGTACCGTTTTAATCGATTTTTTGGTAGATTACTGTAGTTTTGGTGGGCTTCTTTGCGAATTTGCATACTTTGGTACTAATTAGTAGTAGACCAATGACTTGGGTTCTCTCCTCACTCGGCGATTCGTAGTGCTGAATCGAAAACTAGCGTTGATGCGTAGATCTTGGTGTTGCTTGCAACCAGAGTGTGGAAACGACCGATCAATGGGTTGGAATACTGCCAAAATGACAATTGCTGTGACAGGGATCATTGCGATCTGCACGTAGTGTTTGCTAATTAGAGGGGGGGGGGTGTTGTTTACTTGTTTTGACTGACGTCATCATTGAATGACGTCATCGTCGTTGCAGAAGCCCGAGATGCGCACTGGCCGCGAGCCTTCCTCGTCGATGACGCCGACGCGAACGTGCTCCTCCGACTCGCTCGCGTCGCCCGCCGACTCCCACCGGGGTGAGAGTTGATCTTTGATCTTTACGTTTTTTTATGTTTTGTTGATTATACGAAGTATCTATACCAATAATTGGATGAGGTGATTCAACGTCTTTATTAGGGCTCTAGGCAGAGCGCATTCACCGGGCTTTTCCATCAGTCGTTCCACTTGGTGTCTGATTAGTGTCTTCGGGTACGGTAGTGTGACCTCTAGGCTAGCGGGATAATCACCGATAAATAGAGTCGGATACTTGTACAATTAAAATGAATGAATTTTCATTGGCCTGTACGCATCGTGATACATTGTAAAGGGCAGAGTAAAAGCGCACTCTGTAGCAAGCATTCACCGGTGCACATTCTGTCTGTCTCATTGCGAAACACATTTTCGCACGCGGCTTTGTTGTTTATTGTTCTTTCACGAGGGCTCAGAGGCGCGGCCTCAGTGCAACGCAATTGCACAGGGGACGGACCACGCGCTCTCCATCCCCTCCCCCCGCGTTTCTCTAACCCGCGGCGACTAGAGCGCGCCCTCTCCCCTACGGTCGCGCTTCCTCCCTTAGATGTGCAGGCAGACCGTGTACTCTCTCACTCTCTCTGACCAACGAGAGATCATGAGATCTAGAGAGACGATATACTACGGTAGCCGCGTCCTACCGTGTCCCATTTTTCATTTGAAAAATGAGGTCCGACTTTTTGTTCACCACCTGAACCCCCGTGTCTTTACCTTTAATGTTTAATTTTATTAGCATAATATAATCACTTGAGGCTCCCGTTCTGGTTCCTCTCGCTTCCGTCGTTTCTTCGATGCTTCGCTCGCCGAGAAAGACGACGTGCTCTTACTGCCTCTCTGCGAGATATACTTCGAGCTCAGCATGTGGGTTTGCTGCTATTTATTTATTTATTTATTTACAATAATTTAGTATCTGTGATTTCCGGGATGTGTAGTTGTTAATTTGCCCACTGTGAGACTGCCGATTCCTGTGGTATCACGATGGTTGTTTTGAACATTCAGTTCAATATTGCCGTTGTCGTAACGGATTTTTTGCTTTCTTTCCATCCTATCTTCAATCGTCTCCCTTGCAGCATGATGTCCTCGTGGAACTACGTCTTCCAAATGGCGGTCGTCGATCTGCAGAAGAAAGTGGAGCGCATTCGAGCTGCCGTCGCTGCACATCCGGAGAAGTATCGGTCAGTGGGCACTAGGTCGGATGAGAACCATGACGTCATGCCGCCTTTGATATATCAAATGCGGCATGACGTCATAGTTCTTATCCGACATAGTATCGGTCAGTGAGGGGAGGTACAGCGATTCGAGTGCAGACGTACGTGAGAGAACTCAGAAAAAGCGAGAGATAGGCAGAAAAAATGTGTAAAACGACTGTGAGATTTGGAGAAATTACAGTAATATTTTGGCAAAATTTCAAGATTTATGTGCCTTTTCTCGCCGTGTACCTGAAGCGCTGTGTGAGGAAGGGGTGATGCAGCTAGGAAATTGTATTAAAGCCAAGTTTGTGCACGCATCCTACATTCAATTTGGTCTTGAAACGGGAAATCGGCTGCATAATCGGTTTCTAACATCTGTGTATCTCACTTTAGATCGACGCGTTCCGCTGCCGAGCACGAGCGGGCTACCGGACACTTCCTCAGGAACACGGGTGAGCTGAGCAGAGATCTTATTTGCTTTATACCCCCTCCCAAATCCCCCAACCAGTCACCAAGACGTCGGAAATCTGTCATAAAGTAAACGAAGATATCGCTTGACCTCTTGCTCCCTTATCATGGTTGATAAACAAAATGAATTGAATAACGGCCTATCTGATTGCAGGAGTGACGCAGATTATCTTTTCGCTGCATCGTACGATGCGATTCACCATCGCCTTCCTCGACGGAGTACGAAGGGCTGACGCGAGTGTGGAGGTATACGGTAGTAGAGGTGGAGGGGGAGAGGGGTATGCTAGTGGGTGGGATACGGTAGGAGTACACCACTATCAAACACGAAGGGCATTGAATACACTATGAACACGGACGGGGTTTAGGGAGGTGGTGTATGACTATTGCGGAATGGCTGATAATGAGAGGGTGACGAGAACTGGTGGTTTCTGGTGTCAGGGGTATTTCGTATGCATGGGGAATTGTTCTCTATAATATTTCAAGCGCTGTTTTTATAATATTTTGGAAGAGATCATCGGTCTGAACACATTGGCCCGTAACCCGTCAGATTGCTACTTCATGTTTCCGTTATGTTCAGACATGGGGAACCATTTATACCATTCTTAGCTGGTACAGTGTCGATATTTTATCAACTAGATAATGTGCCTGGAGAGAGCTTTCTTTGCGCTATATTCTGATCCTCTCGAACCTACAGTACCCCTCTCTGCTACCACAATCCTCTCTCTCTCTGGAGATGTCTACCGTAGCCCGTGAGGCGTATCTCGCCTCGGTCGCTCGTCATCACAATTGGCCGACGCGCAAGATGGCGGGCGTCGTCATGGGAGGTCTGCCGGCGAGGAGCGACTTGATGAGCAGTGAGTCAGGGTTAGGGTAGGAGTGCGGTGGGGTCTCTGGCTACGGTATCACGTTGAGGGAGTAGGCTTTGATATGGAAGGTGATCACTGTAGTGTAATTTGTCACAGAAATGGGATGGGTGGTACTGGAGTATCTTGGATTATGGTAGAACACAATATTTTTGACGGATACCGTAGCCTACTCGATCGATACTTTGCAGGCATTCTCAAGCAGGACGGTAATGGCGTCAGCGAGTCGCAGTTCCTGGAGGGATTTCTGAAGCGCGCCGAGGTTGATCTTTGATCTTTAACTTCCCCAGATATATCCAAACTTGATAGCTATTCGGACCTTTTTGGCGTAGGCATTATAATCAACAAGACTGTGTACACTCTTTTTCTTTATAACCGTTGATCTTTGATCTTTGAGATTCTTCGTGATCGCTGTGACTCCATTCTGGGCAAGGAATGAGAGGCAGGGAGAGGGCGAGAGACGACTAACACAACTGGATGACCTACCGTAACCTACCATGACTCGAATAGTGATACTTGACTGAAAAATACTGATAAATGCAATTGCTACTGAATATTGTATTCTGTCCACTGCAAGATGATTCTGAAATTGATTGGAAGGAAGAGTAGGTGTTGTTAAAAATGGAAGAGAATAAGATAACGATCAATTAGCTGCTCAACATGCTTTCTGCTGCCGAATTTGGTGCGGGTTTGGTGCTTCTTCGGCTCATTGAGTTGCTTCGCCATGAAACAGACGCAGGCAATTAAATGACGAACGATTAGTGTCACCACTATAGGAGCGTTGTCCGAACCTTTTACTTCCTATTGTCCATTTTTTCATTTCAGAGACTGGGTAGAGACATTTCACAATGCCTTTCAATTGTCTGCACTGCATCGTTATCCCATCGGTCTGCAACTTTTTCTGCCAGCCGTCCCATTCCGTGCAGACTCGCCTCTCAACCACTTCCTCTCCAGCCATTTTCTCAAGTCATGCTCTCATTACTGGCAATTGGTTACCTGATTCTCTTCTCTTGTCATAGCCTGCCGCCTTGTCTGAATAAGAGCACAGTAGGCAAAACGAGGGAAGTCCTATAGCCACTTAAACTCTCCCGGCCACAAGCATTGAGCATTGAAACGTGATGAGTTTCACACTTTCTCCAATAGGGAAAAAAGATTTGCCAGCTGATTATTCGATAGCTGCTTTGTCAACCTCCAACAATCATGATATTCCGAATCCGCACCCACTCCTGCCAGCAGGCCCATGCCGTGCAAACTTCATCTTCCCTGTCTCAACTACTTCCTCCTCCTCGCAATCTCACCAGATAGTTCCATGTTTCGCCCATATAACAACTTCCCCCCGCTCACTTACACTTTACTGCTTCTTCCTGCTCTACTTCTTCTTTTCACTCCCGATTTCTCGCCTCAAATTATGGCCCATTCCCTCTAGGTGCAGCCCCCTCACAATAAAGTAGACTACTGAAAGAAGGCAGAGAAGCATGCACGAGAGCCAGGCTGAGACCCACCTATTTAGTACACTTTTACTCCCCGTGCAAAAGTGGTCTGCAGTATTGGGCTGTTCTTTCTCAGGGAACTCTGGCCAAGCGTTGCTCTCGTATTTTTAGCGTGGAATTGGAATTAGTGATTGGATCATGCAGGCCATAGGTCTGGCGAATGGTGGGCATTCCAGACTGAATTCGGCCAAATTGGCACTCCCTTAGGAGTGTTCTTCCGCGAGTCAAGTCTCGAAGACGGACCTTTACCTTTATCGCTTCTAGCAGAGTTTCGCGTAGCGAATCACCAAAACATTAGGGTTTGGTCAGGCAATATTGTGTTTTCTCACAAATCATAACGACGAGAGAGCACGCAGAAAGAATAGAGAATTTTTAGCGAAGCTATCTGGAACTAGGTCGGATGAGAACTAGGTCAAACTGCCTACGCTTTCCCTTGTTCTTTCCCCCGGAACAACTCGTTCCTGATGAAGTATGCCCGAAGGAAAGTGGAGAACCTGTCCCCAGAATACTGTATAATAACTGCGTCGTCAATCACGTTGACGAGCACGTCTTCTTCCTCGAAGATAACGACGTCTACCTGATCGACGATATAGTGTGCAGAAAGATGAGAGTAAACCTCGGCCGTCCGTCATTTATCTCCTGGTCCTCGCGAGCCCGCCCGTTCTCTGTAATCGCTTCCTGTACACGGGAAGAGGACTGCTCAGTAATGGTCTGACTCTCCTCGCACCACACACTATCTAACAGGCTAGACAGAGGGGCGAGAGAGTGTGGAAACTGAAGAGAGCGCGCCTTTCAACCCCGTGCCCGCCCCATTCGTGGGCTGCTTATTGCTCGTAAATAGGGACTCGCTGACCCCCGTCCACATCCGGCCGAAGCCCCTCCTTTGTTCGAAACTGCCGCTGTTCATCTTTACTAGCTCGCGCCCATGCAACTGGATTCCTATACAAAGCTTTGATTTTTGTCTTCCCTTTCCAATATGTTTCACGACTCACGTTTCTGTACTGAAATCGCGCTTAGGACAGTATGTTCAACTTCTTTTCGAAACTGCCGCCGTTCAGTGTTCTTTACCCGCTCGAAGCAGTGCTGCCAGATTCGAATACTTCAGAGTCCAAAGCTCTCAACATCGTCTTCGCTCTTCTATTTTTTTCACGAATTAAGTTTCTGTAAAACGTGGTTAGGACACTGTCTCCATTTTTTCAGGTGCCCAAAAATTAACTACCTTTCCGAAACTAGCACAGCTCAGTTTTCTTTACCCGCTCGAAGCAGTGCTGCCAGATTCGAATACTTCAGAGTCCAAAGCTCTCAATGTCGTCTACTCTCATCTATATGTTCCACGAATCACATTTCTGTATGGAAAACGTGTTTAGGACGGTTTCTTTAGGATTCCAGGTATCCAAAATAACTAAAAATACCTCGTTGCTCTCGAGAGACTCCAAGGATTTTGCTAGCAATCTCAGCAATTTTGCCCAAATATCCTTGTTTCGGGCCGATTTCCTCGAGCAAAGAAACGAAGGACTAAGATAATCGGCCATTTCCTCCCTTTCTTCTTAAACTCAAGGAAAATTGTTCGGAATCTGAACATTTTGCTCCATTTTCATAGATCATTTGTGTTCTCCAAATCTGAATAAGTGCGACTTTCGTAGTGTCGAACTTCTCTCCTCCTCCGGGTTATTGAACACATCCAAAGTTGAGGTGCCCAGTTGTGCATCTGCACTTACTCTCTCCATATTGCGTGATCTCTCACCGGTCAGCAAGAGCGAGAGAGCGCGTGAATTGAGGAGAGTCAGGAAGAGCATCGCACCTTGATTGGATGAATCCCTTCTTTCTCTATCCCTTAACCGATGCTTTCTCGTAGTAGGCGAGAGAGCACGTGAACTGAAGAGAGTCCGCCTCTCTCCCTCTTCTAGAGAGGAAGCAATCAGCGGTAGAAGATGAAGTGAAATGGAGCGGCCGGGCGGGGGAGGAGAGCGGGAGGTGGGGGATCGAATCTGCCCCTTTCGGAACTCCCTCTCCCCTTCATCCCTTGCCTTCTCACACCTGCCGGCTACTAACAAGTAGTACTAAGTCGTCTTCCACTAGTAGTCCCGCTGATTTCCTTTCTCTGATAGATTGTCTAGAAAGAGCTGTACAAATTCAGAAATAAAACTTCCTTCAGTATTCAGGAAATGCAGTCTTTGTTTTTCTCACAATGCTACAATGCAGGAGTAGGCACAGCATGCAAGGTTGTCATACAGCAATTTTTGTTCTGGAATTCAGACTTTCCTGCGATTTACTTCCTTGAGCTATTACCTGCTTTTTCCATTCCACTCAATGGCCTAGACAGGGCGAGGAACCAAAAGGAGGGAGTCCAGACGATTTCCTTCTGATTTCGTTCACGCTCCGCCGCCCTTGCCCTCTTCTTCCGCTCCCGAGAAGTACTTACCCCCCGCTTTTTCACGATTCCGTGTCTCCCTACCGCCCCGGAGTCTCCGCACTTTCTCTCAGTGAGACAGTGCAAGAGGGCACGCGAAATCGAGAGACCGCGGGTATGAACAATCGCCTGACCCTCTCAATATAACGTGCTTCCTTGCTCTGTCTGATCGGTTAGAGAGTGTGGGAAGGAAGGGATTCAAAGGGACAGTTACCGCCCCTCAGACATCCCCAAAGATATTCTATCGTGCATGAAAACATCGAGCATACCCGGCGGAATCCGGGATTTTTCTCATGAATTTACTCTTACTAGATATCTAAACTCTGGAGAATTGTTTATCCATTTAATCTTTCTAGATGTTGTTCCTGTTCTTCCATCCTTAAAGTTCCGCTCAGATTTCTGACTCTACTTCCGCTTGAGCTCCCATTCGCCCTCTGTATTTTCCTCACGTATTTTTGGATACGATTTCTGCTCACTTTTCTCTTGGTTGCTTTGATATCCAGTCTCCCTCATCACCCATTGCTCACATCTACGTGTCATTAGCAAATCCTTTGATTCAATACGGTGAATTTTCTTCTTCTTAGTCTGATATTGGTACTAGCCTAGTACTGCTAGGTAAGATGAGAACCCTTCTACAAAAATAATGCGGAAGAGTGAAATTTCGGTTCCCATACGGTGGATTCTCGTCCGACCTATTACACGCATCTTCCAGGATGTTCCTCCTCCTCTCGCTCTTTCTCCTCTTCCCTCTCTCATCATCAGCGAAGGAATCGAAGGAGGAGATCGACCACGTCCTTCACATAGACACCTCGCCCACTCAGTTGGTCGTCGTGACCTCGAAGGATGGCGAGTTTATTAATATTTTGGAAGTTTTTTAAACAACATCTGTTAAAAATATGTTTTGGATTAGAAAATGGAGATCGTAAATCGTTGAGTTGTCTCCATCCTTCCTCTGGTTTTCAAGAGCACATACAATGAACAATTGAAAATGAATGTGTTTCATCTCCCCTTTATCAATCCTTGATTTTTCCAAAAACATTCTCACAGAAGCAGATGAGCCACAAAATATTGAATAAAAATCTTGCGCGCGCTCTCTCTCCGTTCCAAAACTTCGTCCGTGGGAATGAAAGGGCGCCTCACCTCTCTGAATTTACAGGTCCCGTGGATGCACTCACTGTGAAGGTCGAGTTGACGGACATCCTCGACGGTCGTACGAATCCGCCTTTCGTCGCATCGGGGCTGTGGATGCTCGTCAATCGAGGTTGTTGTTGTTTTGCTTGTTTTTCGTCCTCTGCTTCATCTGTTTCCAGTTATGTTTCAGCTCTACTTCTTCTGATTTGATCAACCTTGGCTTTCGATTTCATCGATTTATCCTGTGGCAAAATTAATAATCTCCCAGGTCGATACACGATCCCTTTCCTGCGACCCGATCGATGGTACGGCGTGCACTTCACGAGCGAGCGAGGATTCGGACAGAACATGGTGAGCGTTATTTCGATAATTCATCTACTATTCTCGTTTCCTTCGTTCTTTCATCGATCAGACAGAATGCAAAGAAGGCTGAATGGGTTGCAAACTTGACATAGAGCTCTAAAATTTCGAAGAAATAAGAGATTTATTATCGTATGTGCTAAATCAGCACAAATGCTTGGTGAGAAATCGTACGGGGATATCCGTTCTCCATTCATCATTTCTGATTCCACTGCTCCTCTCAGGTGACTCACTCCGAGTATCGTCTCGTGAAGACTCCTCCCAGGACGGGGAATCTCATCGAGAACACGCAGCACGAGGAGGAGACCAGGGACAAGCAGGCCATGTTTGATGTGAGGAAGCTTGAGAAAATAATGAAAATAAATATCTATTTGGATGAAAACTTATTCATCTATGATGATGTGTTTCACCATAAATTCGTATTTTCTCTTTGAGAAATTTGATTAATCATGTTCATCATTCGAGTGGGAAAGTAATAAGAAAAAATGGAAAGAGTAGAGATCAAATATCACCTCATCAGGTTCGGATGCACCGGGCGGGTCCCGAGCACACCGCCAACGTCGAGGGCGTCTACGTGACCGTGCGATGGACGACCAAGGAGAGGTCGGTGACGTTGATGATGAACTAGTCGCACTAGCTGAGCTCATTGTACCACATGACACTTTTTTATAGGGAAAAGTGATTTTACAAAAACAAACAGTATGGTATGTGAAAGTGACTGGTTCAGAACAAGCCTTCATTCGATATTGCACATATAGAAATTAGATTGGAATGAGCCTAATAAGTACTCTCTTAAGAGTGAACGGGTCCGAGTTGGCAGTCGAGCTGCGAGTGAAATGCGATTCGTCGAATGCGAACGAGGACATCGTCCTGCCCTACAACCAGGAGGGAGTCACTGTGGAGATAGCGGTGAGTGGGAGGAGGGTGATGATCTATGATATTGAATGAGCACTGATCGCATGATCGTGCCCCGTGTTTGTGGTTTAATTCTTTGAAGCGACTGACTTCGGACCAATGAAAAAACTCAATATTTTCACTAATGAATTATCAGTGAAACTTACTGGGGCCTAACACCCCCCCCCCCCCCCCCGCAAGAGTGTATTGATCATGGAGACAAACTGGATAAGGACAATACGATCACGGCGGAGAGGATAATTTACTTTTAGTTTTGGTAACCTTGCGTTGCACTATCCAAATTGTGGTACAGACAAAAAAAGAAGAATAAATCGTAAAAGCGCAATCTTGATCTCTTTCGAACTGCTCGTGAAGCATACCTGATTTCTGCACACCGAAAAACAATTGAAAAAAGGTTGGTTCTCAATTTTGTGAGTATCCGCACTCAAATTTAGCACTAGATGAGGACGAAATCATAACAAGGTACTCATACCTTTGGACGAACCTTAGGTAGGTTAGGCGGTCCTTAGAACGACCTAAACCCTTAAGAAAACCTTATCCATCCTGCTTTCCAGATGGATCACAAGTACGAGCTGGAGGAAGTGAACACGACGATGCACCAGATGATGGCCAAGATCACCCCACTCAGATGCCATCAGTGAGAACTTGCTTCAATTTTAAACGAGAACAATCAAAATTTTGCTTAAAAAAGCATTTTCTTATTATTGAATTTCCTCTATAAGAGCCCATCTGATGAGACTTTTTTAAAAATTTCATCGCATTGATTTTCATGAAGATGCATTTTGTACGATTTTCTTAGTTTTGAGTAATGTCAAGACAAAATCAAGATTTTACATTTGTATAGGCATTTGAGTAATTACTGAAACATAAATTTATTATCCGCGGAATGGATAATTCGTTCCATTCTTCTGGAATCTATTACTGAAATTATCTATTACTGACGGATGAACAAACGTTAGCCGTGTCCGATAATCACATTCCTTTCACAAAGTTCCATTGCAGGATCTGCTGGCGGCCTTGGCTCCGGACAACTGCTGACTCGAAGATATTCTCAAAAGACTTCGGTTAGTCGCTCATAAGATGCACCTAAATGTTCTGCAGTATGCAATACTTACAGAACGATATTAGGTTACATCTTTCTAGTCTGTGCGTTATGAGACCAATGAGTGATGAGAGATCATGGGAAATGGAGAGAGCTAGGCGGTTTTCAATTCTCATCCTCATCAGGAGAGCAGTGCCACGACGTGGAGGGCACCACCTCGACCACGTTCCTGCGCAACTTCAAGTACTACACTGTGAGTTGATGCCCTCGAAAATTGTGACGGAAAATATCAACTCTTTGAACACAGTATTAAGCCCCGTGCAAAAGCAAATGCTCATTTTGCGCTCCTTTTCAAATTCAAAAAGCAGCGAATTTGCTCTTGCGCGGAATTTTAGCTTACTGTATCGTGTTTTAATATGAACCAATTGTGAAACCTAGAACAATTGGGCCTCTAAAACCCTTTCCGTTTCATAGCGTTTGTGAAACACAAATGATCCTAATCTGTTTCGAAGCACCGAAATGGTCGATCCATTTATGTTTCATAGAAAATTAAAGTATTAGGTGCGGTGTTCGGTTTTGTCCGTGGACAGCCTGGCGTTTAATACTGTGTGAAGCGATCTGCCATATTTTGCATGGCGATGCGATATTTGCTGTTGCAATAGTAAAGTATGCATTATGCACGATCTTCAGACTAAATTTATGACTGCTGCTTTAGATCAAATGATAATTCGGATTATTTCCAGTTGCACGACGGCGAGCTGGTCGTCAAGACGGAGCATCACAAGGTTGTTCTAAGTATAATACATTTATTTTTTGATTTTTAAATGAAAAATTCTTATTTTAAATCAATTCTATCAATTAATAGGGACTAATTAATACCTCAGAAAGGCGAAGTGGACGAGGGCGTCGTCGTTCTCACTGCCCTTCCCATTGGGTCGAGGAGAGAAGAGAACGAAACGATCGTCAAGGAATTCAGGTATGTTTCAGTATTAATTCAACTCGCCAAGGCTTTGCCCGCCTCACTTCCAATCGGGTTAGTTTCTTACAAACAATCTAAAATAAGATGTAGTATTTGGACTCCGCATAAATGGTATTCAACCATTTTGTTAACTCATGCTTTCAATCGCTTTTTCATTAGAAGGAGTAAGAGAATGTCCGAAATACAAATAACGTACATGTGAAACGAAGCTCAGGAAGCAGTTGCTCTCGAATGCAGAAAAATAATCCCTATTCCAGCACTGAGCAAACAGATGGGAAATTCTCCCTGCATCTGGACGATCCGGGATACTACGCGGTGAAGTATTGCTATACGAAGGTGAGCAGAGATCTTCATTAATAATTCTTCCACTTTGTAAAATGAGGATTTTTAACAAATGCCTGTATTCATTATGCGCGCTATTCGGATAGGTGAGAGCACGCAGAATCAACATAGTCATTGCTTTCTAAGATCAAAGATCGACCATCTCAAGAATTATTAGATCTGATCCTTGATCTTTAATCTTTTCAGCTCAAGCCCTTCCACTACTCGACGGAGGAGCGATTCCTCGTTGAGAGTGAGGGCAGGAACACCTCCGATCCACTCAGACCCCTAGTCGAGTTGAGATACGAACCACACTCGCTCGTGCAGCTGCCCAAGGTTATTTTGAGTTTCACTTGTCCAGAAAATATTGAGAAGTGAGATTTGTTTAAAAGTCAAATATGTTTCATTATAATTTTATCAAATGAACAAGTCTCTTCGAAATATTGACGATGTGGGTCGAGTTTGAAAAAATACAATTCCTAAATAGATGGGATGACCTTCGTTCGTCATGGGAGCTTAGAGTAACTAGTGAAATGAAAGAAAGATTTCATATGCAGCCCCACTCAACCGATCCTCCCTCCCTGCTCTTCTATCGACCAGCCGAGTACGAGGGAACGGATGTGGACGTGTTTATCGAACCATTCTGTGGAGCTGAAAGACAACAGGTGACAACTATCTTTGATCAATGATCTTTGCTACTTGAGTTTGTCACAAAAATTTCCTCTTCCTAGTGACCAATCAATATTTCAGATCACGCTAACTGACGCTTACCAGCATCATGAGATCGAGCCGATACTTCTCAAGGTGATCTTTGGTCGTTGATTTTCTATCTTTCAATGCTATCCTGTTCACATTCAGTCATACATAAAACCGGAAACTTCTTTACCTTTCTTCTCGTTCGACTCGTACTTATTTCCTTCTCAACTTTTCCCATTCTCAGAAAGCCCTCTGTCGTCAACAACCTCACTTCTACTTCTGCGAATCATCCTGGGCCAATGAGACCATTGGATCAGCAATATCTTCTAATGCAGCTGAGATAAATGAGGTTAGCGAGCTGTTTGTCGCAATGTTTTCTAGAGAATAGCACTTCCTAAATCGGCTTCTGAACTTCGACATTTCTCACTCTCGCTCATTTTGAGTGGTGGAGTGTGTAAATATCAATCCAAATTTATTGAAAATGGAAAGTTATTTATCAAAATTGAACCGTATTGATTTTCCAGAAGATTCAATCATCTCTGAACTCTTCTTCATCTGATGAAGAGAAGCACGAGAAAACCGCTCACGAACTAACACCGAAAGAGGTATTGACAACAGTAACTCAGACTACCGTAACCTCCATTCTTCCCAGCATCATCATCAGAAGCCCCGCTCGGACCTCCATCGAAATAGGCACCGACGGGATACGGTAACTCGTCCTTCCACTGATGGCTGCGGCCCGCTCATCTGCTACACTGTGGAAGTGGAGCAGGAGGGACACAAGTATGGTATTGTTATTGTATCCTTCAAATTTGGATTGAACAATGACTCTCCCGATTCAATATGATATATTCCTGACTCTGTGAGAGCGTGGTAGGGATAGCCAGGAAAGTATCTCCAAAGTGCCCCGGCATAAACTTTTATGCATCTTGCATTGAATGTTTTCTTCTGATACGGTGGTGCAGCATCTTTGATCACAATAACGAATAGAGGAAGATGGAGTTACCGAACTTGTACCCGTATCGATTCTTTCAGGTACGCGATGGGTTCCCGCTGCAGTGACGTCACGCAGCACTTCGACATGGTCACGACGAAGACGTCATCGTCGATGACGCTTATGATGACGTCATCGCTGACGGTGATGCTGATAGCGATGATGGTGGTTTGATGAAGTCACGTGTTGCGTACTGTATTTACCGCAATTCCGTCAATTTCGAAATGTTTTTATTTCTATTTTTAGCTAGTCCATTAGCACCCAACAAATGATTGACTTTCAAATTCAGTTTTGCCACGGGAATGTTCCACACAATGCTTCAGGCTTATCAGAACTCGAGTAGGCACTGCTATTTTCAATCAATATTTATTTATTTGTCTCGTAGGCGTTTTGTTGTTGCTCAGTTTCCATCAATTCCAAGTTATTTTGAGTTTTATTTTCAAGTTAAATTCAGTTTAATTTTTTTCCATCGTATAGACAAAACTTAAGAAAAAAACCCAGTTAAAATATAAATTGTTCAAAATATTTATCAAAAGATTCTTAAAAAATCGAATTCTCCATAATAAATTTCGCAGCACTGAGTTGTCTCACAGTCGTAGAATAATTCGTGGCCTTATTCATGTATTCGTGACACATGGTACAATAGAAACACTGATTGATCTGCAAAAGGCGGGAACTGCTACAGTAAATACAATATTACTTGCTCTGCATCTTAAATATTATATAACTCACCAATCTACTATTCCTCCAAGGAACTCATTTAAAACTTGGCCGAAAACGCGATACATTTTCAGTCGTTGAGATCACGTAGGGATATGAAAAAAATAATTAATACCATAAAATGGAAAATGACTATCTCATTCATGATAGAGTTAGCGAAAATAGAAACTATGCAGTGAATTGTCTGGCAGGGAAGAGGAGTAAAGAAGTGGCCTGCACTCGTTCCTCTTTTCAATCGATCTTTTGCTCATTCCCTTCACGCTAGTACACGTAATTAATCGTGGATAAAGGGAGACAGAGAACATCCGTTGACTCACATCTGGTGAGAGAGACAAATTAGCGAATGTAGATTCGGTCAGAGTTTAACTTTTACCTCTAAATAGACCTTTCGTGAGCAAACACTATTCGCGAAAAAAACAAATCTCCAATTAGATGAACATTAAGGGCCACTCCAATCATGCATTTCCATGTACTAATCTACGAACTTTTGTGCGAATGGCAATTTGAGTTTTCTTGTTGAAATTTTCTTTTGAGTGCAAAAAAACAAATAGGCTTAACAAGATTTTAACAGATGGTCTGAACAATGGGATCATGAACTATTTTTGTTTATTCATCACAAATTCTCACATCAAAAAATGAATGTTTTCTTTTCCACAGTTACTGTTTCCACCAGCCGATATGTTCGTACTCAAGCTTCTTGAATAGCGGGTAGAGTGCGTGTAAATTCACATGTTCATCTTCTCTATCCACATCCACTTTCCAGATGCGTTTTCCGATGCAATCAACGATATCATCAAATTCCCACTTAGCTTCACAGAGACTATCGAACGGCAGTTTGAAGCACTGCAAAATGATCAAGGTTATGACGACGTTAATTTAAGATACCTGTGAAAGGTAGGAAAGGGAAATATAAAGACTACCATCTCTAGTACTGCACAAGGTTCTTGAAATGATACATAACATTTCGAACAAAATAGTGGGATAAGGCGCAGCTTATTAAAAAATATGTGGGAAATGTTCAACTGAAAACACCACTTTTTGCGACCCCAGAAACTAATATAAAAATACAAAAGCTATCAACTTCATGTTTCCAAGCGAGCCTGATTCTCCCCGCGAGATCAGGCTGGGTGAGCTTGAGACGACGCCAAAATAATCCCACATTGCGAGTAGGAATGTACAGTTGGAAAGTGATTGGTTCCATTTTCTGAAAAAGTTAGTTTCTTTTACTTACGCATACGCGAGAATGCCTACTTACGCTAAAGTATCTGGCTGTAGTCTTAAATTCGATTTCATGGCACAAATGTATGATCTTCCTTTGACGCGCATACTGGTCCACTCGAGTACGGAGCATGGAAGAGGTCTGTAATATAATTAAAGTTAGCACTGACTCATGCGTAAATTTCATCAAAAAGGTTATTACTATCTGGTAACGACCACTACAAGAAACCACTCAATTCGAATTGTAAAGATGACAAAGAATGTAGTTCACATTAATCACTCAAACTAACCAATCTGAGATCGTTGACAGACTCGCGCGCGTGCTCAATGATCTTCCACACGCATTCGGGAGGCAAAGACTCGAATGGAGAGAGCTTATCTTCGATTGAACACGCAGCCAGATTAGGGACCAGCTGATCTTCCATCTCAATATGTCCATTTTTTGGTTATCATCCGGAAGGCTATACGAACATAGTACCCCAGAAACGGATAAAATATTTAATGCGACAATGAGCGTTTAAAACACCAAACCCATACGGCCACAACACAATTTTTCCCGCCATTAAGCGTGGGAAACGAATGTATTCGAATTTCGAATGCAGCAACGCGTAACCAGTTTTCTCGCGCAAATGTTATTGGCTGCTCACGTTGAATTTAAGATATGCGGTGCTGAATCGAACGAGTGGTCCCATAATATAATAATTCGACGTAACACATATGTGTATGCAACCAATAAAATTGAACGGTGCTCAATCTGATATTGACATTTTTTTGCGATGGACCCGATTGTGAATGATTCGTATCATAAAAGAGCATCTTTGAATGTGGAAGACTAATCGGAAATTAATAGTCTAAACACTAACATGCATTTACAGGCCTACAATTTTGTATCTTTTTAAAAGTAAACTTTAATGCACACAACACACCAGAGTGCGGTGTCAGAACCGCTCAGCGCGTTCGAAATATTCGAACTGTCAATGGTTTGGCGGGGCGAGACATTGATGTGAGCAGATTCAATACTTGACTAGTGTTATATCTTGAAAACAAATATTTGTGTTATATTATAAATACTGGAGAAGGAAAAATGCCATGTTGGGCCAAACTAGATTGAAACCCGAAAAGTTATTCCTTTGTGTAATGTGGATGGGACATACGAACGCAATTTGTTCATAACTTAAAAGTATGAAACTTAGAACAAGCCGACAATCAAAAACGCCACTTTCAAATGACTGTGGCATTACTAATTAAGTTAAATATTAATCACGCAGTTCGAATAATTAATGCTGCAGAAAGGTGCAGTGGCTTCACTTAGCTCACTAACATTGTCACGACTAAGACGGCCTCGTCGATGATGCTGACGATGATGGTGAGCCCCGGCGATGACGGTCGTCTGATGATGTGGCACGGTTTTGTATACTACACGTACAGTAATTTCGTCCATTGCGATTTTTTTAAATTTCTATTTTGAAATTAATGCATTAGTACCCCCACGAATTAATAACTGTCCGACTGAGGAATTCCACACAATGCTTCAGGCTTATCAGAACTCGAATATGCACTGCTATCTTCAATCAATAATTTTAATTTGTATCAAAATGCGTTCAGGTGTTGTTCAATTTCCGTGAACCTGAAAATATTTTGATGTGATAAATTCCGTTTAAATATTGTTCCCATTGTATAGACAATACATTACTAAAAAATTCGAGAAGTTAGAAGATAAATTGTTTAGAATATTTATCAAAAAATCCCAAAATTCGAACTCTCGATCGTATATTTCGAAGCACTGTGTAGTTTCATAGTCGAAAAAAATTCGTGCTCGTCCGTGGTATGCTCATAACCCATGTCCTATAGTAACATCGGTCATCAGCTGGACTGGAAACGGCGCGAGATGCTGCAATAAATGCAATATTAATTGCTTAGCATCTTAAATATAGCTTACCAAATATACTGTTTCCTCCAAAAAATCATACAAAAACTCGACATAAAGTAGGATACATTTCCAGCCATCGAGATCACGTAGGGATCTGAAAAATATTGTATACTATAAAATGGACAGTGACTCTTTTATTCATGCAAGAGCTAGCGAAGAAAAATAAACTTTGCAGAGAATAGTCTGGAAGGAAAGAGGAGAAAAGAAGTGGCTTGCACTCGATCCTCTCTATATCTCACTCAGCATCTTCCACTCCCCTTACGCTCGCACATGTAATCAATCACGAGGAGAAAGAGAGAGGAGGGGGACCCATAGTGTGTCACATCTTGTGAGAGAAAGAAAATAAGGCTGGCGAATGTAGGTTTAATCAGGGGTGCGCGTATTCGAGTAGGAACTGCAATTTCAATCAATATTTATTTATTTTGACTCAAGGGCGTTTTGTTGTTGCTCAGTTTCCAGAGTAATGATCTGACTCTCTTCGGTTTGCACGCTCGCTCACCGGTCAAAGAGACGAGAGAGCGTACAAACTGAAGAAACTCAGACGATTGCTCAGTTTCCATTAATTACAACTTTTATTTACGTGATAAATTAGCACATACAAATATTTATCTGTTTTTGAAATTACCATTACAATCATAATTTGATACAAAAAATGTTGTACGTCATTGAAGAATCAGTATCAGAACACTATTGATAGCCAGAATTGTACTCGTTGCACGTGAGAATGGCAATGCCGCGTCTGTAATCGCGATCTCATAATGTCTCATCATACGAACTTGAGGCAAATTGCAACATTTAGGAAGTTGAGGCACTAATTGTGCTGTCGGTAGATGTAATGTAGTGCCAGTGCCTACATAAACGTGCTTAAAACTTAGAAACCAAATTGAAATCCTCACGAATATTTCCATCCCATCGTCACAGTTACTCTCGATCAGTAGAGAGTCTCTACTAGAGATCTTGATGAAGTGGGCAGTAGGTGCACTTGCAACTATGTTCGCAACGTTCGCATTGTCAAAATGCATCATGCAAACGCCAATTAACCAGTGAGTCATTTTGAAGATTATGACTCACAAAAAGTGTCTACAAGTCCGAGCTAAATTCAGTTTATCGAGGTCGTGTAGGAATCTGAGAACGTGATTGAATGAACAAGGAAACATGCAAGAATTAGCGAAAAATGATGTGAAGGGAATAATTTTGGGGAAAAGAGAGAATGAGAAAGGCAATCACTCAGTATCTCTCTGCGTTTCTTTCAGTCTCCCAACCTTCTCAAATACCATCAATCGCGAGGTGAGAGAAAGAGAGTGAAAGGGAAGGAACCCCCACTGAGCCACATCTGGTGAGAGAGAAGGGTTGGTGTGGAGGAGGAGGAGGAGGAGGAGGAGGAGGAGGAGGAGGAGGAGAGGAGGAGGAGGAGGAGGAGGAGGAGGAGGAGGAGGAGGAGGAGGAGGAGGAGGAGGAGGAGGAGGAGGTGGAGGTGGAGGTGGAGGAGGTGGAGGTGGAGGTGGAGGAGGAGGAGGTGGAGGTGGAGGAGGAGGAGGAGGAGGAGGTGGAGGAGGAGGTGGAGGAGGTGGGAGGTGGAGGAGGAGGAGGTGGAGGTGGAGGAC